>CM053793.1:100940150-101420150 GCA_028749045.1 Cupressus sempervirens | reverse complement strand
GATAGAAAGCATGGGTTTCATGTTGTTGGAAGTTAGCAAAAACCATATTCAATTAGTGGATACACTATTTGAAGGATTTTTAAACATTCTTTCATTCGGATACACTATTTGAAGTCTTTTTGAATATTCTTTCTATAGAAAAGGTTAGTGCAATCCTTTTTAAATATTCTTTGTTACTATATAGAGACAAATTTGATTATAATTTGATGAGTTGTTTAATATATAGTGAATTCATTAAAATTTGTATGCTTGAATCAATTATTATTTGGAAATGGTTAGAAATTTGACAAGTTGTTTAATACATATTGTGTATTCATTGAGATAATTGTAATTTGTGTATGTATTTGAATAATTTGTAATTTACAAATTGTAAGTAATTTAAATGTTCAAATAATTTGACATATAGAAATCATCATTATGCCAAGGAAGAAACCAAAAAATCAAACAACGAAAGAGAGGGAGAGAGATTTGAAAATTAAAAGAGATAAAATGAAACTATTACCTGAACAAAGAAAATTGTAAAGCAATAATGAAGAATTGTCTTTCCAAGAGGAACAAGAACCACCAATACAAAGAAACAAAGAGGAAGAATTAGATAGACAAAGAGAATGAATGAGACTTTTATGCCCAAGAAGACAATTGAATTGTGAAGCTACACCATCTTCCAATGTTGGAGTCATATCATCATCTCATGTTGAAAAGACACTAATTTTTGCATCCGGTGATGTACACACTCCGTCATGTCATGTTGAAGGCAGACCATCAACATATCAAGTAGGTGATAATCCATCTTTTGCATCTTATTGCCAAGAAAAATCATATTCAATTCAAGGTATGCAAAACACTCAACCTTATGTTGATGTTCAAAATGTTGAGGGAATGGAAGAGATTATAACACCTTCTTGAATTCATTTTAGAAGACAAAAATATTTGATTGATATTGATGCTAACATTTTGAAATCAATGCCTGACAAGATTAGAAAGTGTACTTGTCAAAGAAAAGTTAATTGTATGTGGAGATTATTCTTTGAAGAACTAAATATTACAAGTCAATGCCAATTACTTTTTGAAGTGAAGAGGAATTTGAAATTTAGGCCTATCATGAAGATTCTTGGGCTAAGAACGATGGATGATTCAAATGAAAAAAATATTGTAAAGAATCTAATGAGTGCATATGACAAAGTGGGTTCTAAATCATGCACCAAAGATAGTAATATCACATGAAAAGTACTTACATCGACAATTGTAAGTACCCAAATGAAGAAAGCTTGACCCATGAGAAAGACAAGAAAAAGATTGAAAATAGGTAGAGGTAGTCTAAGGAGAGTCATGCTAAGGCATGAGAGATTGGAAGATCCAACAAAAAATGAGTTATGGACATTTAGCGGTAGACTACCATGAAAGGATAAAGAAATTAGCGAAGCTTTGAAATCATTGATTAAAGATTTTTGGACAAATAACACAGGTGTTTCCCCTAATCAAAGTGATTTTGTAAGGAGGAGGATTGGTAGCCAAAATGGCGACTCACATGTGAAACATTTTTTGGACTCAACTCAGACAAGTTTTTTTGAAAAATCTATTTGTATGTATCCTCAAACTCAAATAAGTCAAATATTATTTGAGATGGTAAACCTTTTTATGTGAAGATAAATCACACATGCACAACTTGTTTTTGTAGGATACATATTGAGTTTTCTAACCATTTTGATGTTTTTAGGCATATATGTCTATTTTTGCATTCTAAGTATGTTTTACAGGATTGTGACATGAATGAGCCACCTAGATCTTCAAGGGAATTAATATCCAAATTTTTATGTGAAATAGGGGATGACCAAATTTTTTACAAGACATCATGCTTGGATGGTACATGTTTATTTTGTAGTTCTTTGCAACGTATATCAACTTGTGAACATATGGATAGTACACATGCAATTGGAAATGAAATAGTAGATTATTAAAAATATAAGACAGTGAAGTATGCTCTAAAAGATGGGAAACAGGGTAAAAGATGTGATTGAGTCATTGAAAAGATTCTAGTGTATGAGTTCATGAATATTTTTTGTGAAAAGATTATTTACGAGTATGCAAGGCATACACATAGAGCTCGATGGCTAGATTTGCAATTCAAGTTGTGCAAGGATACATTTCCACTAGATATCTTTGTTTTAGTTGTAGACTTCATAGAGAACTACACACTACAACCACAAAATGAGGTGCAAACAAAGTATTATACCTCTCAATAGGTTTCCATATTTGTTCACATAACATTCATGCATTCACCTACAAGTATAGAGGATGATAGGAAGATTTTGAGGGATTACCATTTTTACATCAGTGATGATCGATCACATTCTACAGAGTTTGTACATGGTTATTGATGCAGGAGCATCCTAGGTGTAAGAGCAATCTTGTATCACCCAAAAATATTTTCTTTTTAGTCTTTTCTATTTTAATAAGGACTAGCAAATAGGGTGGTTACTATTTATAAGAATTTTCTATTTTTAGTAAGTCTCTCATTTGGGCTTGGAATATTCTCATTTTCTACATGAACGTTCATTTGAGTTATAAAGCTACCATAAAAGTCTCATTTCTCTAGCTGAAGTATTGAAGAAGTTATTATGGATTTTTGGTGGAAAAATTTGTAGAAAAATCTTCAGGCTCACCATTGGAGGCCTTAGAGTTCCTGGATGAGGTCTGAAAACTTGATGGAAGGGTGCTTGTGTAGTTTGGAGCTTGTAGATTAAGAGCTAAGATTTCTGAAAAGTGGCTATAATAGACAATCAAAGAAACTATTTGTGAGTTATGGCCTTTGGAAGTTGGGCTACCGAAATTTTTAAAATAATTTGTCAAAGATGTATTTAGCTTACTCTATATGTATTGTTAGGGTGCGTTGGCCCTAGGTATTAAGTTTGAGCATCTAGAACCTTTCTGGGCAACATAAAATTGTCTCTTTAAGAAAGGCCTGAACATTGTCTAAGACAACTCCAGGTGATAGTTGTAATGAAGGAACCCATGTGGGTTAGCATATTGTACTTGTGAATTCTATAATTCTACATTTGTAGCACAAATAAGAAGTCCATATTTTGTTCTTGCACTTGTTGTTTCTTTGTTTTCTATTATGGTTTATGGTATTAAGGGGAGCATCCTTCATTAAGTGGTATCAAAGCTAGAGTTCTTGAGTGTGTGGACAGATCGATGACTATGAGGCAGTTCACACTAGGACCATGGTTTGGGCTGAGTGTGTAGATAGATTGCCAATTGTGTAGCATTTTTCACTAGGGTTTTTGTAGAAGCACAAAAATGTCTCCATGAAGAGAGCATGGTGGAAGAGTTGTAGGTGATACACCTAAGGGTTTCCTAACCCTCCAAAGACAAATGCAAGCATTGGAAGAAAAAATGCATAAAGGAATAAATCTTCTTGTAAGAGATGAAAGCGAGGATGAGGATGAAGTAGACAAAAATGTTGAAGCAGAGGAAGTTCTAAACCTAGAGGAAGAAAGGCATTTTAGGGCCATCTCCAAGATTGAAAAAGACCTAAATTTGAAGTTCCCACATTTTTAGAAAATCTTAACCTAGAGGAGCTAATTGATTGGATCAATGAACTAGAGGAGTACTTTGAGTATGAAGATATTGATGATCTTGATAGGGTCAAGTTTGCAAAGGAAAAACTAAAGCGACATGTGAAGATTTGCTGGCAGGAGGTTCAGTTGGAGCGAAACAAAAAGGAAAAGGACAAAACCACCAAATGGAAACAGATGATAGCTAAACTATAGTGAAAATTTATTCCCATGGATTATGAGCTTGATCTATTGAAGAAAATACAAGGGTTGAAGCAAGCAGAAAAATCTAGTCAAGAGTATATTGAAGAGTTCTACCATGTTCTCATTAGAAACAACTATGCAGAAGCTAATAAGGAGAAAGTCACTTGTTATCTTAATGGGTTAAGGCCAAGCATTTAGGAGGAGCTGAGTCTAGTTTGAATGAATAGTATTGAGGAGGAATACTAGTTTTCCCTAAGAGTTGAGGAGAAACTGAGCAAGAAGTTTGACAATAAGAATAGTGGAAGAGGTCACAGTGGAAGATCTAGCGGACGATCTTATAAAGCCCGTAATGATGTTCAAAAGAACAAGGATGAAGCTAGAAGTAGCAATTAGAACTAGAGGGGAAACAATTCCAATCATTTCCATGATAAGAACAATAAAGATCAGAGAGGAGGAGGTAGAGGACAAGGATTTGGAAGAGGAGGCTTCTGTGGGAAATGTTTTTGGTGTAAAGAAGAAGGGCATAGAGCATTTGAATATTTCCAGTGCCAAGGAAGGATAGATTGAAGAATAGTAGATTAGGCTAGAGTAGCACATGTTGATAAAGATGCCAGATCATCACATTCTAAAGATGTTGAAAGAGGAGAAGTCCAAGTTAATAGAAGAGTCTTGCTGAGTGGTGAGAATGAATCCGATCAAAGAAGGAGCTTGTTTCACACAAGGTGCAGATGTGATAATAAGTGTTTTGATGTGATCATTGATGGTGGAAGTACTGACAATTTGGTGTTGGAAATGATGGTCACCAAGTTGAAGTTGAAGAGATAGAAACACCCATGTCCATACCATATTGCTTGGGTGCAAGATGACCACAAGGTCATGGTCAACGAGTAGTGCTTAGTGAAGTTCAAAATTGGAAGCTACTAGGATGAGGTACTATGTGATATCATACTTATGGACATATGTCATATGTTGTATGTTAGGTTGTGGCAGTTTGACAGGCATGTTGTACACGATGGGTGAGAAAATACCTACACTATAACCAAGGATGGAGCGAAACATAAGTTGAAGCCATTAAAGGAGAAAGAAGAAAAGGTATGTAGTGCTGCCAAAATATGTTTTGTTGATGGAAAAGAGTTTCTCAAAGGTATAAAGTGTGAGCATATGTGTTTTGCTATAAATCCAAAAGATAGTAAAGAAGAAGTAGAGGAGGCACTTGCAGAAGTTGCATATATGTTGGGACAATTTTTTGATATTGTATCAGATAATGTCCCTAATGGATTGCCCCCAATGAGGAAGATTAGTCACTAAATGGATTTGGTTGTAGGAGCCAATTTTCCAAACAAGGTAGCACATAGAATGACACCAGAAGAAAGTGAAGAGTTGAATAGGCAAGTTCATGAGTTATTGTAGAAGGGGTTGATTCAAGAGAGTTTGAGTCCATGTGTTGTACTAGGAGTATTAGCACCAAAGAAGAATGGAGGATGGATGATGTGCACATATTCTCTTTCTATCAACAAGATCACAATCAAGTTTAGATTTCCATTACCAAGGATGGATGATATTATGGACTATTTGAGTGGAGCTGAGTATTTCAAAAAGATAGATCTGAAGAGTGGGCACTATCAGATTCATATCAAAGAAGGTGATGAGTGGAAGACCATTTTCAAGACCAAAGAAGGATTGCATGAGTGGTTATTCATGTCATTTCGGCTAACCAATGCACCAAGCACTTTCATGTAGCTCATGAATGAGTTACTGAAGGAGTTTCTCGGTAAGTTTGTCATTGTTTACCTAGATGATATATTGATCTTTAGTAAGACATTGGAAGAGCATTTGATTCATATTCATAAGGTGTTTGATAAGTCGAGGGAATAACATTTGTTGATAAATCTAAAGAAGTGTAGTTTTGTAAAGAAAGAGTTGGTGTACCCGAAATTTGTAGTCTCAACAGAAGGTCTGAAAATGCACCCAGAGAAAGTGAAGGCTATCCTTGAATGGCCTACTCCAAGGAGTGTGATAGAGGTAAGATCTTTTCATGGACTAGCTAGTTTTTAAAAAAATTTCATAAGAGGTTTTAGCAATATTTGTGGACCCTTGACTGAAACAATGAGAGGGGATAGGAAAGAATTTAAGTGGACTATAGGAGTAGATAAGAGTTTTAATCTGTTGAAACAAAAAGTTACTAAGCAACATGTTTTAGCACTTCCATATTTTAACAAGGTATTTCAAGTATACTGTGATGCTAGTGGTACTCCAATATGAGTTGTTATGAGCCAAGAAGGTAGACTTGTTGCTTATTTTAGTGAGAAGTTGAATGATGCAAAAAGAAAATATTTTGTTTACGATTAGGAATTTTATGCTATAGTTTTAGCATTGAAGAAGTGGAGATACTATCTTATTCCTAAGGAGTTTGTTTTGTATAATAATCATCAAGCTTTGTAATATTTGAATACTCAATGAAAATTGAACCAAAGGCATTTTAAGTGGGTTGAGTTTTTGCAAAGTTATACATTTGTTTTGAAATACAGGAGTGGAAAGTCTAATAGAGTTATAGATGCTCTTAGTAGAAGACAAATTTTGCTAACAGAAATGTAGATAGAGGTGATTGGGTTCAAGGAACTCAGTACATTGTATCTAGATGATCTTGATTTTTGTGAAACATTGAAGGCTTGTACAACACTTGTTACACTTGGTAGGAAAAAGTGGTTGGATTTCAAGATCTAGGATAGTATGTTGTTCAAAGGAGGCCAGTTTTGCATTCCTAGAAGTACAATGAGAGAGAATCTCATCAAGGAGAAGCATAGTGGAGGATTGGTTAGACATTTTGGTAGAGATAAAATCATAGCTTTGGTTGCAGAGAATTATTATTTGCCACAATTGCAACAAGATGTGAAGAAGTTTGTACAGAGTTGCAAAGTATGTCAGATGGAGAAAGGAGTAAAGTAGAATATAGGGTTGTATTAGCCATTACCTATACCAGAGAAGCTATGGGAGGATGACATCATAGATTTTGTACTTGGATTACCAAGGATACTGCATGGGTATGATTCTATTTTTGTGGTGGTTGACAAGTTTTCAAAGATGACACATTTTATTCCTTGCAAGAAGATTAGTGATGTTGTTCATGTTGCACAATTATTTTTCAAAGAAGTGGTGAGACTACATGGTTTTCCAAAAGTATAGTTTTAGATCAAGATACCAAATTTGTTGGGTATTTTTGGTGCCCATGTGGGTTAGCAAATTGTACTTGTGAATTCTATAATTTTGCATTTGTTCCATATTTTGTTCTCACATTTGTTGTTGTTTCTTGTTTTCTATTATGGTTTATGGTATTAAGGGGAGCACCCTTCATAAAGTATTGTGGAAGAAGTTGAAGACAAATTTGAAGTTTAGTTCATCACATCATCCAAAAATTGATGGATAGACAAAAGTTGTGAACATAAGTTTGGGACATTTGCTGAGATGTTTGGTTGGAGATAAACCAAAAGGATGGGATATAATTTTACCATAGGCAGAATTTGCATATAATAATTCTATCAATAGGAGTACTGGTAAATCACCATTCTAGACTATATATGGGAGTCTACCTAGACATGCTTCTGAATTGAGGTAGTTGGATAAATGAGAGATAAGCATTGTTGAAGCAGAAGATTTCCTAAACATTTGAACAACATCCATGAGGAGGTGAAGAAACACATCATAAAGATCAATACATAGTATAAGGCTAAGGTAGATGTGAAAAGGAGGTATAAGGAATTTCATATTGGAGATGAAGTCATGGTTCATTTGAGAAAGGAGTGTTTTCCACTAGGTACATATAATAAGTTGAAGATGAAGAAGTTTGGACCGTGCAAGATAGTGAAAAGGCATGATTTTGGAAATGCTTATGAATTGGAGTTGCCTATTGAATTGAATATTTCACCAATATTTAATATTTTAAATTTAACAAAGTATTATGAAGGAGGTGATGGAGATGAAGTTGCAGAAGTGTAGTGGAGTATTCCAGTAGCTAGTTCAACTAGAAAGGAGATTGAGGAGATACTGGACAGTCGTGTTGGAAAAAGTACTAGGAAAAAAACTTATGAGGAATATTTGGTTAAATGGAAAGGGAGGCTAGTAGAGGATTCATCATGGCTAGCAAGGGAGGAGGTTAACTATCTTGGTTTTCCTCTAAACACTTGAGACGTGATGGAGTCACTTCTCAAATTACCCTAGGTGTCTAATGTAGGAGCATCCTAGGTGTAAGAGCAATCTTGCATCAGCCCAAAATATTTTAATTTTAGTCTTTTCTATTTCAATTAGGACTAGTAGATAGGGTGGTTACTATTTATGGGAACTTTCTATTTTTAGTAAGTCTCTCATTCGAGCTCAAAATGTTCTCATTTTCTACATGAAGGTTCATTTTAGAGTTATAAAGCTACCATAAAATCTCATTGCACCAACTTAAGTATCAAAGAAGTTATTATAGATATTCAGAAGAAAAATTTGTAGAAAAATCTTGAGGCTCATTGTTGGAGGCCTTAGAGTGCATGATTGAGGTCCGAAAAATCAATAGAAGGGTGCTTGCGCAATTTTGAGCCTATAGATTAGGAGCTAGTATTTTCAAAATTTGGTTATAATAGCCAATCGAAGCAATGGTTCGTGAGTTATGGCCTTCGGAAGTTGAGCTACCAAAATTTCTAAAATAATTTGTCAAAGATGTATTTAGCTCACTCTATATGTATTATTAGGGTCTGTCGACCCTAGGTATTAAGTTTGAGCATCTAGAACCTTCTCCAGCGGCATAAAATTACTTATTTAAGAAAGGTTGAAACATTATCTATGACAACTCTGGGTGATAGTTCATTGCTTGTCTTACAGATTATTGTAATGAAGGCACCCATGTGGGTTAGCATAATGTACTTGTGAATTTTATAATTTTGCATTTACTGCACAAATAAGAAGTCCATATTTTGTTCTTGCATTTGCTGTTGTTTCTTTTTTTTCTGTTATGGTTTATTGCATTAAGAGAAGCACCCTTCATTAGTCATTTTCAACTATTTAATGGAGATTTGGGTAATAGGGGAATACCATATCATTAGCACATCATTTGGTTAGACAATTGTGCATCTCAATTCAAGAATACAAAGATGTTCTATTGGTTGAGCAAGATGCACAGGTTGTCTAGAATTTAATATATGTGGAATTTCATAGAGGTTGGTCATGGAAAGTGAGAGAATGATGGTGCAAGTGCATGCATCAAAAGAGCCTTAACTCATGAAGAACTAAAGTACAAAGATGGAGCAATATTGATAGATGCAAAATCCATCATCCAGTGGTGTAATGCTACAATGGGTCTAGGTAAGCAAGGTGAGTCTATGGTTTGTAGATTTTTTTGGTTGATAGATAATACTAACATTGCACCATACGAGGATCATTGTACACTAACAGTATCAAGTGAGTTGCACTCTTTTAGAAGCTCTAATGTAGGTTCATGGAGTATCCACACACGAAACATGGCATGCTATTGTACATCATGTGTAGAGGAAAATTGGGATGAGTGTGAGTCGACTAAATGGGTGAACAAATGGGATATATGGGTTTTGGACCCAAATGACAGTTATCATTCCCCACAAGCACTAGAAATGGTAGAGATGGATTCATCCATTGACTTTGACCACTTGTCTAATATATATATATATATATATATATATATATATATATATATATATATATATATATATATATATATATATATATATATATATATATATATATATATATATATATATATATATATATATATATATGTAATTTCAATATGTAACTTTATAACTTTTTCCTAAGTATTTTCTGAATTAATGACTGGATTTTATACATTTATCCCTTCAGGCAATGCTTTTGTTGTTATTGCACCTAAAGACAATGAAGAAGGGACAAATTATTATTTGTGTCATTGTGTCCCAACCAAAATAAAATTGGATCACTTAGTTATAGATGGTGAAGGTTTAGAGTACCATATTGGTGTGGTGTTGTAATCGGCACATGGCTTAGACGTAATTCTATGAAGAACCCTAACTTGTGGTTATTCGAGGATTGGAAAATAGAGAGGAAGATTCTTCATTATTTGAACCTTGTTGTCAGATAAAATGTCCACTTGATAAAATATGGTGGAAAACCACATAATAAGACTCTTTTGAAGGTTTGCAAGTCAAACCATGAGGCAATACTTGAGACATTAAAATGTAGAGAAGATCCAATTGGTTCATTAGATTGAATGGGGGGGGGGGGGGGGGGGCGGGGGAGAGAGATAGATAGATAGATAGAGATAGATAGAGAGAGAGAGAGAGAGAGAGAGAGAGAGAGAGAGAGAGAGAGAGAGAGAGAGAGAGAGAGTAGGGGATGTATGGAAGAGATGCTACTCTTGACAAGATGCTAAAGAGACACAACCCTCCAGTAGGTAATAAACAATCATTCTGAGAATCTGAAGCAAGTACATCTAATAAAGAAAAGGCACATCATTGAAGGATATATATGCATATATGAACATTAACCAATAAAAAATATAAAGGAATACCAATATTGAGTATTGTCTACAACAAAATTTTTTCCATACCAAAGGCAATAAGTCATTCATAATAGTCAAACAATTAAGAACCAGATATATATGGACCAGATTATTCTTACATATGTATACAATATTATTGACCAAATCAGAATTAGCAAAATGACATTGCACATAAACCCCATTACAATAGCATGGAAGCTTTGAGATTTTAATAGTTATATTCTTTAGTCCCAAAAAGGGACATTAAAAATATTGCTCACTAATTCTTTACAATAGAAAATGTTGACAAAAAATGGCATGTACTCGTATGAGGACATTATATATTACAAAAATCACACACCGAAGTAGCCGGCTAGCCGCTCAAAAAATAGTAACTAAATGCAAGTGGGATCATAAAGGTACCTTAATAAACTAGTATCCCCTTTACTCAAGCAACATCTTGGTCATCTACTTGACTAGGGCATGTTTGGGAACTGACTATCTCCATTTAAACTCAAGTCTCTAGAAGTAATTATAGATGGAAATTGGTCACCTAAATGATAGATGGAAATTCATTAGGATTTCCACTTCTCTTTGATTGGGATACTTTTTTATCATGGACCTCCTAGCAGTTGGTCACCTAAATGAGAACCTTGAGATTTATTAGGAACTATGTGAAAGAAATCAATACCTTGAGAAGCTCTCTATTTGTTAGCTGAATTAAAACCTTGGATTATAGATGACTAGCCTTCATTGTAAAAGGAGTGAGATTGCCTCACCAAAGGTGGCAATGAGATTTTTTTTGTTTTGTTAAGATCATTAATATATTTTGATGAGAACTTTGAGGGATCATTCCTAGCTCAAGTATCCTAGCTTCCCAAGTCCTATAAATGCAAGGCCATTGATGAATAGGCATTTCTAATTGAAACATCTATGGTGCTAGAATGAAGTGCATGACTAGATTCTTTGCCTACTAATGAGCCAATTTGAGGCTTCACTTCACATCGCTTCATGGATAATTCTACAACACTTGTTACTTCTCTATCTAAAACTTTTGTGTTTGCGTTCATGTGCACTCTTTCCTAATAGCTATAGGTTTTGTCTCTTCATCCTAAGTAATTGGCATACCCTAGATGGCACCAAAATAACCATTTTCTTCTAAAATGTCCTTTTCTCTCAGATTAATCTCTTTATTAAGTAGGTTTTCTATATCTTCCTCCATATATTTAATAGATGTAGCTGCAATTACTCTGTATATATTCCTTTGTATATTAAGTTTTCCTTTGTAGGAATGAGAAGGCATGGGGAGTCAGGCCAATTATTAGTCAATGTATTAAAAAGGTAGTTCTTGGCCAGGCCACTGATGGGAATCATTTCAATATTATTTTTAGAATTGGTACCTCATTTTTCTTGAAAGATTAATATATTATTTTCAATGTCTTTGAAATATCTGTGGTTGGTAGCCAATTGCTTATTCACTTATTTTTTGCTTTCATTACATAAATATCAAGTGACATTTCATATCACCAATCATTCTACAGTTACTAAAAATTCATTGCCTTTGAATATTCATGGGAAACTAAGATATTTGGTTACCTAATAGGTCCTAGGAATCTTAACTAGGGTCCTAGAATAGTCCTAGATGGACCCATTTGACCTAAATATGTAAAGAGCAAAAATTGCTCAAAAATTGCAAAGTTGCTTAAAAAAGTTGTTTGAGCAACTTTTGCAACTTTTGCAAAAATTTGCAAATGGAGGTTTGGGAAGTTGTAACTATCCATGCTTGGGTATATGAGCATGGGAACCATATTTTGGAAGGTTAGTAGGTTTCCAATCAAATTTTCATTTTAAAGCAACTTTTACAACTTTTGCAATTTTGCAAAAAAAGTGCAACTTTTGTAAAGTTCGCTAGATTTCACTTCTAGGACTTGGACAAGGTTCCAAACTATTAAAAAACAACTAAAAAACCTAATCCTAGGTTGTCTTGATGAAAAACTCAAAAAGACCCAATTTCGCCTAATTAGGAACTTTTGCTCATATCTTGCACAAAGTGGCCTAAGCATACATATCTTGCTCATATCTCTCTTACCTTCATCATGGGATCAAACTGTATGTTTTGTTTCTGGGTGGCTGGGTAAACCCTAGTCCCAATCTCATCCCATCCCATTGAGCACTCAAACATTCTTAGGCATGCCAAACCGAATTAACCATAAGATTTACTAAATGCCATAGGGTAGTGAGCTTTGATAGGACATATCTTTGATCTTGTTCAAGTTATGGATGCAATTATGGGTGCTATACAACTATGTTGATATGATCTACAATAAATTCTCTCTCTTTTTGGAGATCAGAATCTATTTTGATTTTGTAGCCCCATCTCGAGTGATGTTGAAACTTGTAGTGTTGGCCAGTACAAAGTTACCAACTGTTGAATCTCTCTCACCATTCATCATGGGATTGAATTGTCTATTTTGTTAGCTCCAAGTGGTTGAGTAAACCCCAGTCCCAAGATTGTCTTACCCCATTGAGTGCTTGAACATTCTCGGGAACACTGTTGACCCTAAGAGTCACTAAATGTCATAGGGTTGCAATCTTTGATAGGGCATATCTCAAAGCTCATGTGAGGTATGGATGCGATTCTGGGTGCTAAAGGACCATGTTTTCAAGACCTACAATAACTTCTCTCACATTTTGGAGATCAGATTTTGTTTTAATTTTGTGGCCCCATCTCGTGTGATGTTGAAACTTTTAGTGTTGGCTAGTACGAAGTTACCAATTGTTGAATCTCTCTCACTATTTGTCATGGGATTAAACTGCATATTTTGTTACCTCTGAGTGGCTAGGTAAACCCTAGTCCCAAGATCATCCTATCCTATTGATCACTCAAACATTCTTGGGCACACCAAACCAAATTGACCCTAAGAGTTACTAAATGTCATAGGGCATCGATCTTTGACAAGGCATATCTCAAAGTTTTTGTGAGGTATGGATGTGATTCTAGGTGGTAGAGGACCATGTTTCCAAGACCTACAATAACCTTTATCTCTTTTTGGTGATTGGATTCCATTTTAATTTTGCAGCCCTATCTCAGGTGATACTAAAACTTGTAGTGTTGGCCAATACAAAGTTGTCAATTGCTAAATCTCTCTCACCATTCATTGTGGGATCGAATTGTCTATTCTGCTAGCTCCAAGTGGATAGGTAAACTCTAGTCCCAAGATCATCCTATCTCATTGAGCACTCGAACATTCTCAGGCATGCTGAACCAAATTGACCCTAAGAGTCACTAAATGCCATAGGGATGTGATCTTTGATAGGGAATATCTTGGAGCTCATGCGAGGTATGGAAATCTTCCAATCACCTATCAATACTAAACTTTAAATTATAAACTCTCAAAACTCTCAAAGAGCTTGAACAAACAAACTCCAATACTCCATTACCTTAACAAAACCTTTCCAACTACTGACTTTTGGGCTCGTAGTCATTAAGTAGAAGGTTGATTATTCAAACCCTTGTCTTCAAAGCCTTCCAACACACATGTAAACTCTAACCAAGCCACTGTCACATTTTCAATTGTTGTTTCTCTATATTTTCCATGTAATCAAAAGGTGTTTACTAATTCTTGGCCATATCCATAATAAGAAACAAAGGTATGGTGTCAACTTATAAGATGGTGATCTAAAACAACCAAGGGAACCTTTAAAACTTCCTCCACTTTATATAAAGATAAGATGCAGGTACTATGATCATTTAACCCAAAGAAGCATGTAGTTTACTACTCAATCTATGAATACAAAGAACTTTGTGAGATAGTTGAAGAATCTCTTGGAAGGATGGAATAGATGAGAGACTGAAGTTTGTGAGATAGTTATCTTATTCAACAAGGAAACCCTCATTATAACAAGGGTTTGGAGGCTTGTGTATCTCTTCAACAATTAGGACTTTGAAAGTCAAAAGTTTGTAAGATCTTGTAAAACTATAAAGAAGTTCATTTTTTATTTTTATTTGAAAGTTTAATGAGTTGGGAGTTCGTAAAAGGTATGTTTTAGGCCTATTTGTCTAGATTTGGGCCTACAAGTTATATGCTTTATTAAATAGTTGGGAGTCTATGTTTTTGGAATTTAGTCAAGCTTAGAATTGGGTATCTTAATCCCTCATTGGCTCTGGTATTTTTTGGGAGATATTTTGATTTCCTACCTTAAAACCCCAATGGTAGGGCTACAAGAAAGAGCCTCTTTAGGTTTGTTTGTGAGAATTGATGTTTTCAAGTCCACTAAGGTGTATAGCACCTTATGAATGTTGAAACCACTTAAATGACAATGAGTTAAGACTTTTGGAATCTTATTGGGGCATGGTGTTGTGAAATATCCTTGAGGATGTAAGGTAGTGGAGGTGTTGGGTATTGTGAGAGGTAGTTGGTTGAGTTTGTGAAGTGTTAGGTAGAGACATTTGGAATAGGTAGTTTTCCTTAAAAGTGTTCTTCTTGGGAATCCACTAGCTTTTGGTGTGAGCACTCTGCAACATTTTGGATGCAAATTACATTAAAATGAAAAACATGAAATGTACTTAAAATGTAAACAAAAGAAACAAGATATATATTATGATAACCAATAATGTCATACATGAACAAACATATAATATATTATGATAACCAATAATGGCATACATGAACAAACATATAATATATTATGATAACCAATAATGTCATACATGAACAAACATATCATATATTATGATAACCATTAATGTCATAAGTCTAAAAATTTCATGCATCAAATATATGTCATACATCAAATATAAAATATCATATATACATCAAATGTATGTTGAATATGTCCACTAATATAAATCCAAGATATATTTCCTCTAATACCTATACATGTGTGTCTATCCCTATATCTTCTTCCCATGAGGGGAAAGAAACAAATCGATAGAGGTCTTCAGTCATTGCATGAAGGGAGATGATGGGGATGATGGGGTCTTCCTCACACACTCGCTTGCCCTCTTATTTAGGCTCCTCTCTAGCTGGAGTTGATACAAAAAAAGTAGATATGAATCAATAATTATTATAAATTAAAATCAAATATATATACACCCAAAATTAATTATTTTCTTACCATCATCAAATAGTCACTCTGTACTTCCACCTCAAAGGCTCGCAGATGATCGGGTGTAACAAGGCCCTACAAAAATTCAATCAATATAATCACTTATAAATAATATTTGAAATTTCAATACTAACGGTTATAAATAACAACTAAAACTAAGAAGACTCTTTCATACCTCGGTCAATGGCTTTGAACTAGCCATTGCGGCAACAACTCCACGATCGATGAACTAGTGAAGATGAGGAGGAGTCTTGGATGTCAACAACTACATGTCATATAATACAATTTACATGTAACATGAAACATGAAACAAATGTACCTCTATGAAGCTTGTATCATGCCTAGGCTTAGAGTCCCTTGTAAATGTCGATGGTCTAGTAAAGAACTAATGTATATTTTTTTTTTGTCAATCCTTCATATGATTACTTAACAAATATGTGTATTAATTTAAATGATTAAATCGATACATACCCCTTGACTCATCGACGAGAAGTAAAATGGGGTTAGGGAATCTGTACTAGGACTCTCTAAATTTTGAACAATGTCAAGACATGTCAATTAGTTAGTCATTCACTGTACATACAAAATGTGATCAAATTAGTTTATTATAATTGTAATTTACCTATGTGTCAATGTCAAATGTGTCACTCAAGAACTCATCAGTGACTAGCCCATTATCCACATTGTCTCCAACATGATGTACACATGTGATTGTGACACAAAGAAGTCTCCTCCTCAACTAATGGACTAGCACAATGAATGAGGGTTTGTGTCAAATCATTGATAGTCCCTAGAGTACTGGTCTCTACATGTTCCTTCACAACTAAAGGAATAATCACATGCTCACCCTATGGCTTAACAACAAGTTCCCCAACTATGTTAGAGTCACGACGTGCCCCTGACCTCTCAAATGATGACCCCCCACCTCTACCTTGAGATACTAACATATCAAAATAATTGGGGATCTCCCCAAGGACAAATTCACCATATAATTTCTTTAAGAAATACATTGGAACCTCATGATTATTATAGGAAGGGTCATCAAAGACCATCTGCCATCTATCCCAAAAGTTATTTCCAATATCATCATATATGCACCAATGGATGGGGAATCTTTTAGTTGTATGTTTAACAGTGTCTTGTTCTCCAGGCTTTTTAAACGATGCAAAAATTCTACCTTTTGCTATGTCCATTTTTCTTTCATATTTATAGAATAATTTGTTTGTATAATATCTTTTTTTTCCTTCTCACTTAATACACCAAATATCCAACTAACCACTAACAGAAGCTACATGGCTCATAATGGACTCAAGGGAGGATGCCGATTGTGCTCTCATAGGATTGGTTTTTCCACAAGCTTTCAACCTACCAATGATTTCTTCTAATTCATTTTTCTCTCTTTCTATTTCATTCATTATGTTGTCTTGGGTGCCAGGAGGAGGTCTTTCAATCGATGGAGGTTGCAGAATTTATTACTCTTCTTGTGGAGGGTTTTCATTTTGATTTTGTTGATCAGGTTGGGGATTTGGTAGTTGATTATTCACATTCAATTTCATTCTAAATAAATAAACAAATTTAAAGAAAACTTGAAAAAACATACAAAACAATGTAAACACTTACAAAACAATGCAAAAACATATAAAACAATGAAAAATCAAGAGTATAAAACATACTATGTGATCTTGATCTTGATCTTTGATGACAAGGATGCATTTTGAGAAGGTAAGTGAGATTTTTTTTCAAGTTTTAAAAATTGCATGCATGCTACTGAGGAGAAAGGAGACATCAACAAAAAGAAATGAAATGGAATGGAATGGGTCGCACGTTTGTAGCCCATATATAAAAACTTGTAATTTTAAAAAGTGCACACACACTTTAGCTTGGGCTTCACAAGCCTAAGGCTTGTGGAGCCCAAGCCAAAGTGTGTGCAGCTTTTAGAATTTGAAAAAAATAAATTCGTGTCATATTTTTAGCACCACAACTTGGTGCATCAACTCATATGTACCAGAGCCTGAGTTGGATCTCCTTTGCTAGTAGGAGACACATGTGTGGTAAGTGATGAAAATACTAGTGTTGTAGATGTAGGTGTTAATGATTTTTAACAAACGTGAAAGAAATCCAAAATTAGATCACAAGGGGGATCCAACTAAGAATCTACATGCATACCTCTAGCCTCTGTTGTATTTGACCCCATATTTGATGCTTGAGACTCCTAACAAAATGAAATGACAAATGATCTGTAGGAAGTCATTAAGGGCACTCTAATAGGTCAAAAATAATTAACCAAAATTAATAACTCAAAATTATTGACAATCCCTATAAAATTGGAATATGCATGTACTCATTTGTAAATGCATCAATTTAAGATGTATATAGAACAAGTGCATACTGTAACCTCAGATACCCCTTCTATACTCATAGGAGGAAACTACACTTATAATACATCTTTAACAATTTTTTGGATGAAAAAATATAACATGTTATGACACAATGATGAAATTTAATTGAAAGAAAATATTACATCTTCCCTCTCCTAAGCGTCAATGGTGTTAGGTGCATTCATCAAATTTATAAAACCTAATTGTTTCTACACATATACAATAAAAAAGTTAGGTATATTCATCAATATTGAGTACATGCATATGTTTATTCATAATAAATTTAAAAATATAAACTTAACTTGTATTTAATACCTTGTTACATTTGGGTGTACTTATTGATTTCTTTTATTTTTTGAGTAACCTCGAGCTATGTAGGGTACCTTGATGTAGAAAAAAAATAACATAAGAGGAATGAATATGATACAACATGAATTTAATTAAAACTATAATCTTGAGAGGTGTGCACAATGTGATACCACAAATCTCTCTAGGCCAAAGTTAACAGCAGAAAGCGTGACACCTCAATATGAGAAATTTGAGCCCCCAACAAGTCCTATAAAATGGTTAAGAGCATTGTTGGAAATTAAATGGAATGTTATTTGGGAAGGCTAGGGTCTTTTAGTGAACACTTGAAGGCTACCTATGACTTGAGAACACTTGGGAGCACCTAGGACCTAGAAGGATACTAGGAGGGTCACATGGTTGAACTTGAAGGCTACAAAGACCTATAAGGAGGTAAAAGAGCTCAAAGAATAACATGTAGTCATATGCACACAATTTGAAGATGTAGAAGGTATGTCTTAATCACATAGCATGGGTTTTTTTGTCATAGAGTGGAGTGAAGGCTTTTTTTACATTGGAAGATCAATATTGATCTTGGGGGTTTTGAGGAGAGCATAAAGGATGTTATAGAGTGTGTGTGTGGGCTTGGAAAGGGAAGGGGTTTCTATGACAAGGTCAAGTTAAAGAATATTGTAGACTGAGATTGAGAGCCTAAGATAGGGAAGAACTATATATAAATCCTTAGAAATATCTCTTGTTACCTATAGAGTAAATGAGAGAGGGGGGCATCTAAAGAATGGAATAAGGTTACTTCTTAACTTGTAGTGCAGATAGAAAAAGAAGGTCTATTGAGAAATGTGTAATGTGGATGAATTTAATGCATGATAAGCTATTTTGGCATTTTAAAGTGGGAAGGTGTCCCTTATAGATGGAGTATTGGGAGTTTAAAGACAAATCTAGATCCAAGATTAGGATGCATGATAAGGGGTATCTTGATACATGAGTACATGACAAAGAAAGAAGACCAATGTGGGGTCCAAGGCATGAAGAGAACTAAAAGTGATCAAACACACTGAATTTGAATTTTTTGAAGCCAATAATGGCCATTTGGGATGATGAATTCAATGTATTGGTTAAAAGTCCTAAAGGTCTTGCTAAGGACCTTAAGACCTAATTGATTGTAAAGGGGGGAAACAGTGTCCATGGGGTCAAGTAGATTAATAAAGTCTTGAACATGATAATGGGATCCAAGACCAATCATAAGCCAAATTTTGGCATGCTATATTACATAGGAAAGCAATTTTAAATTGAGCTTAAAAGTTCAAAATTTTAAATCCTAAAGGCTAGTGCCAATCATGAGAGACCTAAATGTGTTTGTAATAATTTTAACCTAACTTGGTTCGGTTGAATCAGTTGTAAAAAACCCTATATATATTGGTCAAGGCATGGGGAAGATAGGAGATTATAGTTCTAAAATGCATTATATGAACTTGATCAAATAAAGAACATTTTTTAACAACTTCATTGTGTTTTTGCATGATTGAATTGTTGGAAATATAAGAGGAGTAACTAAGAGGGGAGGGGTGAATTAGTTACTACAAAAATAAATCTCAGATCCCTTAAATGTCAATACAAATGAAAATTCTATTAAACTATATTCTGTTGTAACTCAGCAAACACACATGCACTCGATTTACACTAGCAAATATTGTAACTCGGTAAACACTAAAATAACTCGGCAACTACTTAACATGAAAATATAAAGATATTATCTATGATTATCTTATTTGCAAACACATAAAAGAAATAGCATGAACACAAGTAACACCAAGCTTTGATGTGGAAACCCAATTTGGAAAAAACCACCAATTGTAACTATTTACTAATTTTTACTCTTTTGAAGTCAGCCCTCCATTTGTTAGAGGATTTACAAATAGTTGCTAAGCCAACTCTGTTAAGAGATTTAAATCACTACTACAATGGTTAGAAAGTAACAATGAGATGACATAATTTATGATGCAATTCAATTGTTGATTACAGATCTCAATTCTAGCTTGTATACTTGATCCTTCCTGATTGAATGTATCTTTGTAGCTCAACAAGAATATTTTTCTTATCCTTTTGATTCTCTTCCTTTAAGCATCATCATCAAATCTTCTATTATATTCCACACATTTAATCCTCAACTTGACCTTATATTTATATCTTACACATTGTCAAGTTGGCTTGAATACAATTTAGAATACTTAATATTTGTCTCCTTAGTCGGCTAGAACTAACAACTAAATCAATTGAACTCAATATGCCAAAACAAGAAAATCCTTTGTTAGTCGACCATGCTCAGTAGGCACTAACTTAGAAATGATTTTCCCATGTTAACCAAGTGAACTTGATTATGACTACATATTCACAAAGTTCCTTTAGAAATTGAGTGAGCTTGGTTAACATTGGTTTCATCCAACATTTTCTTTGTTAGCTGAGTGAGCTCAGTTAACACGAGAAAATTTTGTAAAATTTCCTTTAACGATCGAGTGAAATTGGTAGACACTATCTTCTGAACTTGGAAAACTCTGGAATGCTTGGCAGATACAAGAAACTATCTGCATTTCTTGAGTGAGCTCGACATACACTAACTGGCAATGATATGACATTTTGTGTAACATCAAAGATAATACATAATTAATCAATTATTTTCAACAATCTCCCTCTTTGACACTGATGGCAACACAACATATCATAATACAATGAAATTTTTAGAGCAAGAATAAAGTAAAGAACATATCCTTAGTTTCATTCTGATTCTCATCCATGAGAACTCCCTCTTCCTTTAGTTTCTCCCTCTGTTAGAAAAACTTTGCCTTCAACATCTTCTTCTGATAGCAAACTTCTTTCTTTGATATCAGACCAAGTTCTCCTTCTTTGACATCTCTGAGGTAATAAAATATCTATGTGATATGACAGAAAACTTCTCCCTCTTTGATATCTCATGCCAAAGACAATATTCAGTGAATATCAATGTACCTTATGTACCGATTCATATGCAATGTGTCTTTGTCAATATTGTATCAATTGTTTGATCTTCAACATGCTTTGGTGGATGCATCACTAAACTATATTTAGTGAGCTTCAGATAGGGGAATGACCCCTAACTTACCTCTTAGATACAAAAATGCATCCTTAGCTAATGTCTTAGTGAATATATCTGAAATTTTCTCTTTACTGTTCACATATTCCAATCTTACGTCTTTATCTTGTACCAATTCTCTCAAAAAAATTTTTTTATAGCAATGTGCTTGGTTTTGGTGTGCATCATAGGATTCTTAGATATATTAATTGCATTAGTGTTATCATAGAAGATAACCACTGGATCCTTGGTCTCTATCTTCATACTTAGCAATAGTTGCTTGAACCAAACAACATTGGAACAATTAATTGTTACTACCACATATTCTGCCTCTGCTATGGACTAAGAAATACAATTCTTCTTCTTGCTTATCCAAGACACTAGTCTTTTACCAAGAAAGAATGTTCCACCACTTGTGCCCTTTCTGTCATCAACACTTCCTTCCCAATCAGCATATGTGAATGCTTTCAAATCCAAATTGCCTCCTTTTTTGTACCATAATCCATAGTCTTTAGTACCTTTTAGATATCTCATAATTCTCTTGATTTTTCCATCATGTGATTTTCTTTGAGATTTGTTGAGAATCTTGCCACTATACCAATTGTTAATGCAATATTAGGCCTTGTGTGCACTACATACTGCAATTTTTTAATCATTGATCTGTATGTGGTTTGATCTACCTCTTTGGAATCATCATTTTTGGAAAGCTTAAGTCTAGTAGACATAGGTGTTCTAATAGGTTTTGAATCTTCCATTCCAAACTTCTTTAGTATCTCCTTGATATATTTGGATTGAGTAATGTAGATGTCATCTTTCTTTTGCTAGATCTACAATCCAACAAAGATTTTTATCTCTCCAAACATGGAAATCTCAAATTCTTTACTCATCTCTACTAGAAATTCCCTGCATAAATCATCATTTCCTATAAATAAAATGTCATCCACAAAGATTTCTGCCAGCACAATCTTCTTGTTTGGCCCTTCTTTGATATACAAACTGATGTTGTCATTTTTTCTTTTAAAACCAATTTTTATCAAGTAGTTATGAAGTCTTTCATACCAAGCTTTGGGAGCTTGCTTGAGACCATACAACGTTTTGTGTAATTTTTAGACCATATCTCTTTTGCTAGGATCTACAAAACCTTTAGGTCATTCTATGTAGACTTCCTCATCAAGAAATTCATTCAAGAATGTAGATTTACATCTATTTGATAAACTTTAAATCGTCTATGTGTTGGATGTGCTAGTAAAGTGCTAACACCTTCTAATATTGCAACAAGAGAAAAAGTTTCACCATAATCAATACCTTCTTCTTGAGAATAACATTTACAAACTAACCTTGCTTTTTTTTTTGAAACTTTTCTATCTTCATTTAACTTATTTCTGAATACCTACTTTGTGCCAATAATATATTTATCATTGGGTCTAGGAATAAGAGTTCAAGTCTTCTTCTTTTTATTGGTAAGAGGTTGAAGCCAAGATTAATTATTATTATGTGTTGATTAATTATTATTAGTTATTAAGCTCAAGTAGATTCGAACCCAAGACCTCCCAAATAAGAGGCTCACAATTTACTATTGTCTTGTAGGCTCTTGCCTAAACAAGAGTTCAAGTCTTATTCTTCTCTATTTTTTCTATTTCTTTATTCATAGCTTCAATCCAACTTTCATTATCCAAATCATCTTTAACATTTCTAGGTTCAAATTCAACAAGCAAACATGTACCTTTCAATTTGTTTCTTGTCATTGTTCCATCTAACTTATCTCCAATGATTTGATCAGGTTCATGGCGCCGTTTGACATATCTTGCTAACAAAAATACTTTGGATTTAGAATATGTTCCACTAACCTCTTCATGATCTTCTATATCAAACTCAGGTACCAATATCTATGACTTGGGTTCATTAGACTCAGTTTGCTCTGGCAACAACTCGATAGCTTCTGACTGTAACTTGGGTCCTTCACACTATAACTCAAGAGGTGAGCTATCTTGACTTCAAAATAGATTTGGAAATGTATCAAGTTCATAATAAACAAATCTTCTATAATCCTCAGGTTTTCTATTGCTTCCTTTTTCACTCTTTTCTACAAATTCATCAATTCTCACATGTGCACTTTCTATGATCTTATGAGTGTGTACACTAAATAATAATGCTAGAAACACCAATTTATATGAAATGAAAGTGTTTACAAAATTAAAATCATAACATATATGCTAGACAAAGACAAGCCCTCAATTGAGAATATAAACCATTAAGAGGTTCTCTCAATGAGGCCTTTCTTGTTTAGGGATGTGTCTATTTGATAGATTTAGGATGTATGCTCAAATTTTCTCTATGCTTCAATGGAGATGGATTTGGGATTTTTGGTATGGGTATATGTAAAAGTATGGATTTGGCTTCTCAAACTGACATGGTAACTTTAGCATAAGGATTGTGATGATATAGCTTGGGAGGGGATCCAATTTATAGGATAAGGTCTTGAGGGATGGAGGGGTAAGATGCAAGGATGAGGAAAAGCTCATGGAGGGCTCAGATTGCATGAGAGGAGAGCATATGGATTGTGCTTCTTTATGGTCAATCAGGGAGTGACACATGTCACAAGGTGAGTGGATGGAGAAAAGGGTAAGGATGAGTCAACAAGGGAGGCTCAAGGGATAAAATCCTCATAAAGACTCCTCATAAGTGCCTATAAGAGCAATGAATGGGCTTGTAAGAGTCATTTATGGCTTTGTAAGAGCATTCATGGCTTGGTGGTTGGGATATTTTGAGGGGAGACTTTGGTTTGGTTTAGGAAAGTCTTAAGCTTGCTTAGGAATGTGCAAATGATTAAGGCTTGGATTAAGGATGGATTAGGATTAGATTAGGGATGTTAGAGATGTGCAAGTGGATGGTATTGATGAGGGTGGGTGAGTTAGTGGCTAAGCTTGGTTAGTATGGGTGGATGGGGTGGATTGGGCTAAATGGAGGATTTATGATAGTTTAGGGGCTATTAGATTTGAGGGTTTTATTTATTAAAGTGATTTTAATAAATTTGGGATTTAAAAATAGGTAGGAGAATAGGATTTAATTGATAAATGATGAGTTATTTGATTTATCAATTAGGACTATAGATGATTAATTAAATTAATCAACTAGGGGATGGCAAAGGATTTAATTAAGTAGGAATTTAATTAATGATGCTTTTTAGAGATAGCTAGATAGGATTACCAAAGCGGTGTAATCAAATTTAGGTGTCTACAATGAGTAGTTAGATTTAAACACTTGTATGTTTTACTTCTGTAGGAGTATCCTAGGAATATGCCTTCATCACCTTTGATATCAAATTTACCTTTCCTAGGTTCCTTCAAGATATAACATTTTCTACCAAATACTTTTAAGTAACTTACATTAGGTTTGTAGCCATACCATATTTCATAAGGAGTTTGATTTAAGTATTTCTTCAACTATACTCTGTTCAAGGTATGCATTGTCGTACTAATTGATTCCTTTCATTATTTGATTAGAACACTCTTTTCTATCATTGAGGTTCTTGCACAATCTATGATGGATTTGTTCCTTCTTTCAGCTATACCATTCTATTGTGGTGTACCAAGGGCTAATACTTGTCTCTTAATTCCTTTTTTAAATGCACAACTCATTGAACTCATTGGAAATGAATTCACTACCTCTGTCTAATCTCAATCACTTGAACTTATTTCTAGTTTCTTTCTCTACTCTTGCCACATACCACTTAAATTTTTGGAATGCTTCAGACTTTTCGTTTAGATACATTATAGTCATCATTCTAGAATAATCATCAACAAATAGAATAAAATACTTATCTCCATTATAGCTCTATATTTCAATAGGTCCACATAAGTCTATATGTACTAGCTCTAAGACATCTTTTGAATGATAGTCTTTTTTTTAAATTGTCTTTCCCATCTTACCAATTTGACAATTTTTGCATAGACCCATATTAGGTTTTCTTAGACTAGGAATACCTCTTACTCTTCTATTTTTTCTTATCTTGACTAGATTATCAAAGTTCACATGACACAACCTTTTATGCCATAACCATATTTCTTCTACTTGAGCAATAACTAATGAACTTTTATTGAGATCTAGGTAGACTAGGTTACCTTTTGTTTGTTTGCTAAACACAACCAGATTTCCTTTTCCACCCAGTAGCTTGGCCTTCCCATTCATTAATTTCACGTTGAATCCAATGCTATTCAACTGTGCCACACTCAGTAGATTATGCTTTAGTCCTTCAACCCAATAAGCATTGTCACATCTAAGTTCATTAGTTAGTGAGATACAACCTTTTCCCTTTATGCAACAAGGTTCATTGTTTCTAAATCTCACACTACCACCATCATAATGTTTCATGTGTTCAAATTTTGTTTTATCACCATTTATATGGTGTGAGCAGTCACTATCAATAATCCATGTATCATTTTTGCTAACAAGAGAGATAAGTGCCATTTTATCTCCATCATCTTCACTACTATCTAAATCTTTAGCAATAAAAAAGATTTCTTACCTTTGTCCTTGTAGTCTTTATAGTTTTTGAAATCTTTCTTTCTTTTATACTTGTGTTTCTTTTCATCTTTGTCTTCGCTATTTGGGCACCTTGCAGCAATGTGTCCAATTTCTTCACAAGAGATATAAATTAGAGGAATCTTACCTTTATACTTTCCTTTGCCTTTGGGATACCTTCTTGCAAGAAATGCTTCAATGGCTTCAAGATCACTATCAGAACTATCTTCCTCTTCACTTTCAGATTGTTTTCTTTTAGATATTTTAGCTTTCTTCTTGAGTGATACCTTAGCTTCAAATGCAGACTCAAGATTGGTAGAACTAGGAGTATAATTGTCATAGTTATCTAGTTCAAATTATGTCAATCGTCCAACTAGAGCATTTAAAGTTATATTGGTATTTGGATCACATGTCATTTCTTGAATAGCAGACACTCTGATTTCATAGATAGCAAGAAGGGTTCTGAGTACCCTGCTTACCACTATTACATCTTCAATTGTTCCTCCAGAGGCTTTGATAGCATTGACATTGACTTTGATTCTTTCAACATATTTTGCAATATTTTCATCCTCTCTCATTTCCATTTAATGAAACTGTCCTCTAAGACTTTCAACTTTGGCTCTCCTTACATTGTCATCACCTCCATAGATGGCTTTTAGCTTGATCCACATTTCATAAGTAGTTCCACAATCTTTGACCTCATTAAATTTAGCAAAGTTGAGAGATGAAGCAATATATATCATCATGATATTATGACTCTTCTTCTATACAATTTCTTCAATGGTCATTGTTCCGGTAGGTGTAATGCCTACCCCTAGTTGACTTTTCTAATTTATTTTGACCGGATTCTTTTAGGCACATTCTATTATTATGGTTTATGATTAGTGGTGGCAGATTACCAGAATTAAATAATTGTATTTCATAGTCAATTAATATATGTGTTGAGTTACTTTAATACTAGTTATTTTTGTTATATCATGATTGTTTCAATATATATATTCTTTAAGTGATTTTCAGTTATTTAATGATGTTAGCTAGATGAACTATTTATATGTGTTTCTATGGATACTTACCCCATACTTGCATGTGTATGGTGTGCATGTATGATTTATTTATGTGTGACGTTTCTGATGTGGTTAAGAAAGTGAGTCGTAGTCACCTACTAGTTGGGATCTACATGATGAATGACTTCCTACCATTGCTTGTTTAGTTTAAAATATTGTATTTGTACATGCATGGATTTTATGCAGATTGCAGTTATCGAGTATCGACTTCCCTGAATTGTCAGGATGAGCATACCCTATCACAGTATTTCAATAGTATAAGTGAGGAGATAACTCTTGAGTCCAAATCTTAAACCCTAAGCCAATTGTCCTAGAAAATAAGACAAGTATCTAAGTTAGTTTTACCTTTTTGGATTCATCAAGTGATGCGAATTTGTGATTTTAACCTTCGAGTTTGACTATGTTCTTTATCTTCAGTTGAGTTGTCATTTTTGGTTTTGTGGGTTTGTGATGATTTTCTGTTATAATTAAATCAAATTAAAAGGCAATTTAATGATTTAATTTAATAAAAAATTTATAAAGAAATTTGATATTTAATTATATTTAATTAATTGAGAAATTAATTAAATAAAGAACTACATTTAAAATATTTTATTAAAGTTGTATTTTTGATGTATCTATATTTATTTAATTTAAAGATAATTATTTAGGAGTTTTATTTTTATAATAAACTCTAAACAACATTATTAGTTAAATTAATAAATATTATATTAAAAATGTCTCATGAATTAGTTAAATAAAAGAACGAAATTTAAAGATAAAGTTATAATTCTAATTGTGGCATAGTTATATTTATTTAATTTAATGATAATTATTTAGGAATTTTATTTTAATAATAAACTCTAAATAATGTTATTAATTAAATTAGTAAATATATTATTAAAAACACTTTGAAAATTTAATAAAGTGAGAAAACAAATTAATTTAATAAAGATATTTCAAATTGCTAAAAGTGTGCATGAAAATGAAAAAGATAATAAAATATTAAAAAAAATTGATCAGCGAGTTCCCTCATGTGATTGCATAATCAGAGGCCCAAATTAAGGGAGAACTCTTTATCAAAGATCGTGTGATTACACAATTAGAGCCCCAAATTAAGGGAGAACTCTTTATCAGAGATCTAGAGCTCATTTGCAATTACATAGGTTTTGGAGAAGCAATTTTAGAGAGGAAGATTTTCAGAAAAAAAAAAAATTGTTGTGTGTTTTGTGTATTTGTCGTTTTAGCATCAGATCTAGGTAGGATCTAGTGGTTTAATTGTACAGTGGTTTTCTATCTTTTGAATTTCTATCTTCTCTATGTCTGTTGTGTTTTCATTTTTAGAATTCTTCCATGTTGAAACCCTTGTTTGCATTTTTATTGTTCTTCATTTTCGGGAACTTCTATAAGCAATTTAATGATTGAAAACCTTGTGTGTGGATTTGATTGTTCATCATTCTTAGTAAACCTCTATATACAAATTGGAAAATTAGAAATGTCTCCTGTTAAGATTTACTGTTCTCTATTCTTGATTTTTTCTCTAAACGAATTAATTAAATTGAATCCCTTGTGATAAATTTTATTTGTTTTTTGTTTGAGTTTAGAATCCTAAACCCTTGTTTGACAAAATCAATTTCCGTTATTGAAATTCTCTATGATTTGAAATTGAAACCCTCATGTTAAAATTATTGTTTTTCATTTTCAAAAGCATCTGTAATAAATGGAGGGATTGAAACCCTTGTTGTTAATTTGATGTTTCCATTTTTAGTAAGTTTCCATTTTTGGAAAGTATTTTTGTAAGTTTTCATTTTTAAAAAATTTCCATTTTTAGTAAGTTTTCATTTTAGAAAGTTTTCATTTTTAGAAAGTTATTATTTTTAGTAAGTTTCCATTTTTGGAAAGTTTCTATTTTTGGAAAGTTTCTATTTTTAGTGGGTTTTTTTAGCAAGTTTTTATTATTGGAAAGTTTATGTTTTTAGTATGTTTCCATTTTTGAAAAGTTTCTATTTTTAGCAGGTTTCTATTGTTGGAAAGTTTCTACTTTTAGCAGGTTTCTATTTTTAAAAAGTTTTATTTTTAGTAGGTTTCCATTTTTGGAAAGTTTCTTTTTTTAGAAAGTTTCTATTTTTAGAATTTTATATTTTTAGTAGGTTTCCTTTTCGAGAAAGTTTTTCAAAGTTTAATAAATTTAAAATTATTATGGTAATAATTGATAATTATTATTAATAATTTTAATAAGTATTGTTAAAATTTGAAGTTTAATTATTTGAAAAATTAATTTATTACTTTATTATTTAAATATAATTCTAATGTAAATTAAAAATCAAAGAAATTAATTGGGAGAATTAATGTTTTCTTTTATAAACTTAGATGTGTTTATATGGTTTAGATATATGAAAATGATTTGTAATACTAGGGAAATTTTATTATTTGAAAACCTTAATAATTATAATACTTTGAAAAAATGGAAACTGAAACCTTGTTTGAGATTGCAAACTTTATGAACTGTAATATTTGAAAAAATGAAAAATAAAAACTTGAAAACCTTTAATGAAAATAAAACCGTTGTGTTTTGTAAACCTAATATTTTGTGAAAGTTAGCTTTGTATGTACTCTTTTTATGACATGCAATTTTATTGTTGGGTGTTGGGTTGACTTAGTTTTGACCAGTTAGGTTGTATTACTAGAGGCTTGGGAGTTTTGTCTATGATGTCATGATGATGTTTTAATCACAATCTTTTATACTCAACCATGGTAATGTGTCCTATATGCTTAATGAGAGTTTTGATCTATTGATTGTTATTGCTTTCTAGTGTTCTTGTGTGAAACTGAGGTGAATAGTGTAACCTATTTGATATAACCTTTGAGTCTTCGATCAATTGTGTTTGGATTCCTTTTCAGTCACTTGTAATATAGGACTAAGGTTTTTGTATGATTTGTTCTTGGTGATGTCATGTTATGATGTAGTTTGGTTTATGTGTACTTGATTTTTGATCAATCCTGTTAGGACGATCATATTAGTGGAGTTTGTGTTTATGATCAGTGATTTTTCAGTACTTTTCAGTTGCTTGTTTAAGAACTGATGTATGGTATGTGGTCTTTTGAGATTTTTTAAAAAAAATTTCGAGCTTAGGGTAGGTTATTTGTATGTCATGTTGAGAAGTGACTTGCAATGGAGGCTGAGGCTCTAAAGAGGTTGATGGATAACCCATTGTAGGTTATTTAATAAGTGATAACATTTCATTAGATGGGTTTAAAATAAATTAATAAGAGCCATTGTTTTCCTTGCCCATGCCTCGAGTGCTAGTACAAGCTAAGATGTGAGTAGAGAGGATGCTTAGTTGTGACCATGCTTCATTAGTATGCCTTATCAGTACAAAAGGATACTAGTGTTGCATAGAGTCACTAGGGGGCTGAAGTATCAAAAGACTAGCTAAGTAACCTTAGAGTTGGCTCATGTGATGACACTTACCACTTACATAGTAGATTTCCTACGTGTCTGTGTTGCCTCTAGGATTAGTTGATACTTGTGTTTTGGTACCCTTTGAGATTGTTTGCCTTTAGGTGATTCCTTGAACCGAGATGTTGGTTTTGACTTTTGAGTTTATTATCCTAGTTTGGACTTGAGATTGTCTCCTTAGTGTGGTGAGAGTGGACCTTTTTGGGTTCCATGAGGTCGGGTGGTAATGCTTTTTCTTATACCATTGAGATCTGACCGTTGGATGTCGTTGCTAAATGTGTTTGTGCAGATGTTCCTTTCTATCTTATCTTGTATTTCTGTGATGGATGGTTATATCTTTTGTATTGTATTTGATTTCGTGAATCTTATGAGATGTTGTTATCTATTTCATGATGTATATTATTTCAGCCCTTCATACCCTATGACCTATATAGTGGATGATGGTGCATTATGATTATTGCCAAGTGGCATTTGAGATGACTGTATATTATTTAAATGGATTCATACTTGTACATTATTATTTGATATGGATTTATTATATATTGGATTTAGTGTTAATTAAAATTAAATGTGATTTATCGTCATGAGACCTTTAAGAGTTATAACCTGTTTATGTGTTGTTGATGTATGGCTGTATGTTAATTGCTTCTACTATTCTATAACTGTTGTTGTGTACGTTATCTTTAAAAAAAACTATTTGGCAAACTTAGTGAAATTTTAAGTTAAGTTCTTTCAGGTCACATGATGGGGCGTTATAGTAGGAGCCTTGTATTTAGTGTCTAGATACTTTAGCCCTGAATTTTGATGGTTGCCAAGTCTAGCCTCATGAGTTCTTGCCATGCCTTGAAGTTATCTCTGTTCAGCTTTGGGATCTCCCTTCTGTAAGACATCCTAATCTTTAGCTTAAGTCCTTGAAACTTTTTTGCAAGCACTAAAAGATATGATACCAATTGTTAAAAATATAAGAGGAAGAACTAAGAGGGGAGGGGTGAATCAATTACTACAAAAATAAATCCTAGATCCCTTAGATGTCAATACAAATCAAAACTCTATTAAAGTATATTCTGTTGTAACTTGGTAAACACACATGCACTCAGTTTACACTAGCAAATACTGTAACTCGGTAAACACTAAAATAAATTGACAATTGCTTAATATGAAAATTTAAAGATATTATCTATAATTATCTTAGTTGCAAACACATAAAAGAAATAGAATGAACACAAGTGACACCAAGATTTAACATGGAAACCCACTTTGGGAAAAACTACCAATTGCAACTAGTTAATGATTTGCACTCTTCTGAAGTGAGCCTTGATAGGAGCCAACCCTATTAAAGGTTACAAAATACACTATTAGGTGTGACCCTATTAGAGGATTTAATCACTCTATTAGGAGTGGCCTTGTTAGAGGTCTTTAGACACTTCAAATTAGAAATGCCACCTTGCTAGAGGATTTACAAATAGTTGTTAAGCCAACTCTGTTAAGAGATTTAGACCACTACTACAATGATTAGAAAGTAACAATGAGATGACCTGATTTCTGATGCAACTAAGTTGTTGATTACAGATCTCAATTTTGGCTTGTATACTTGATCCTTCCTGATCAAATGTATCTTTGCATCTCAACAAGGATATTCTACTTATCCTTCTAATTTGCTTCGTCTAAGCATCATCAAGTCTTTTGTTATATTCCAAACATTCAATCCTCAACTTGACCTTATATTTATATCTTATACATTGTATATGATCATGAACATGAATACACATTAAAATAGTCATGAAACTAGTCATGAAAAGTAAGAAAGTATAGCTCAAACTAGTCTGAATTTAGATAGAAGTAGTTGTCTAGAAGACAAAAGCTTTAGCAGAGTAAAGTTATTTAGGAAAGAAATGGTGAAATGGATATTGGTGAAACAACCTCATCCCTTACAGTCAGATAACAAAATCAACAGAGAATTTTAAGGTAGGGACAACACCTAAATGACAATAACCCTTTAGAATAGTAGGGAGAAAATCCAACAAAGAGTGTATGTCATTCCAAAAAGAGATAGGATCAGTAAGGCTCAAGTTTGTGATAGAAGAGAGAGGAAGGAACCACCAATAAGAAGTTGTACTGATAAGAATAATATGTTGGGGAAGGTGTGGAAGAAGATGTTATTTTCTCTACACTTATTGACTTTGATTCAAAGCTCACAAGGCAATTGCCAACTTTAGTTTTCCAACTTTTCATCTATTTGACTGAGAAGCACTATCAGTAAATACCACTTGATTAGCACAAAAAATTCATTTACATTTTCATAAATTTTAGATAAGGTTTTATTTTGTGGGTGGGTAGTGGCTATTTAGTCACTAAATTGGTAAATCATTTCTAGGGGAGATACTTAATTTTTGTAAATGTTATGTGGAAACCAATCTAGATACATGTGATTCTTATCAACAAGACACTTAGTTATTTGAATTTTCTCTTTGGTAAGAATTACATTTTATTTTTTGTTTTAGCCAATACTGATAGATGTAACTATCTAGTTTGTGTGTGTGTTCTTATTTCATTTATATATATTTAAACTACGTTCATTAGATGTAAAATACTATTACTTTAGACAGTAGATTTTAAGATGTTTTAAAGATACAATATATTATATAGTTTACCATTTTTGATATATTTATGAAATCTAAAAAGAACCAATTCTTCATTTTTTTATTAGCCATGAGAGAAAAATGTCAGGAAGAAAATGAATTTTTGAAACATAGGTTATTGGGAAAAAATATAGATTAATATTAGTAAATGAAAAAAGTGTAAACATTTACGTCTCTGTGTGTTAGGACAAGTGTGTATGTAGGAAGCTGAATTACTTTGAATGACCAAGATCAAACTAGAATTAATGGCCTAGGTTAAATCCTACAAATCCTAACTATGTTTCTACCTTACCAACGAATGAGATTCAAACATCTCAAAAAAAAACCAATAACAAAAATTCCATGAGGGTAGAAACCAATCAAAAGACACCACAAATGCAAGGCCACTTAGGATTAGATACCTAGACAACTCATGAGAGACATTCCAATGTCTACGTCTTGATGATATTATTCTCCCCACCACCAAAATATATCAATCTTTCATTCAAAATGTATATGTTTGTACTTTCTCTGTTAAACCATTGAAATTGAATGAAACTACAATGGTATGTGAAATATTTGTAACTATGTTGTGAACTAATGTACCAAGATGAGCAGTATCATTCCTTTTCCTCTCCAAAACCTCCATTTTGTGAGACAAAGTAAATTGTTTTACCTTTATGTTCACTTTCTCTCCCACCTTGATCACCTTCCCTTTCACTAATAGTTTCTTAGGGGTATTCATCATAGCTTGTAAATGAGGTATAGTATTTTGTCTTATAGGGTGAGATTCATTCCAAAGACTAATGAAAGCATGAAATTTGTTTCTAAGTGCCATAAGTACTTGGAAACACTCCACTAATACTAAGGGGAATTTTAATCCTTATGTATACTTTTATCAACCCAAAACTGACTCTCTTGAAGTGTGATCCATACACTTTTCATACTACCAATGTCTCCCCTCTTAAGAGCTAGTGTTAACAGTATGATCCATCTCTTGAATTTGTTTGTGGGAATTCCTATGATCCCATGATAAGCAAGCCACCTTTGATACTCCTCCATGTACTTGTTATTTTCTTTGATTTATTTATCCACTCTTGTTTTCATGGCCTTGATAACTTCTTTGATCTCCTATTACTCTATTTATTTTGTAGTGGTCCTCAAATATTGCTTCATGTTATCTCATAATCCTAGAGTTGCATATCATTCTTTTCTTTGCTCACTTTTGGAATGGCATTTTATAATTTGCAAGTCCCAGTGTCATATATAGTCACCCTTTCCATTATCTATATCAATTGAATCTCATGTTATTCTAACGTAATAAGATCTTCAATTTTATTGATTGGTCTTGCTTCAACAATGTTCTACTCATCTCAAAAGGTACCCCATAACCAATCTAGTGTCACACCCTCTTCCCACTCAGGTTGTGTCTTCTCCTTCTGAATATGGACTTGGAAGAGTGCTACACTTTTAGTAGGTCCCTCATCCAAAGACAAGATTTTTCCATATTAAGGAGAACCCTCAATGTCGGTCATCATTTTTAGGTGAGAGCCCTCCTTCTAAGTCAAGGTTACTCAAAGGTGAATAACCTAAAGAATTTCCACTTGTACTATCTTTTGATTTTAAAGAGATCTCCTATTGTACTTCATTCTCTTTGGATGGCATAGTTCTACTTGTGTTGATGTGGTACATTCTTTGGATGGAGGAGGTGTCTTCTTTTGCTTCTTTACCCATGACTCCTCAATTTTAATTCCCTTTTCTTTGGAGTTTCCCTTCCTCCTCTTGCTAGGTTCCACTTTCTTCCCAATAGATTCTCGAGGTTGTTTGATTGGTTCCCCCTCTATAATCTCCTCAACATCCTTCCATCTTATCATATAATAAATGGGGTTTTATTCTTATAAATTTCACGGTCTTTCTATTTGACCACTGTTGAGTGTGGAGAAAAATGAGGATCATCATAGTATTGAGGCTAATGTTCATTTCCTTCTCCTAATTAATTGAGTCTAGTTAATGGTGTGTGGTGGTATTGAAGTCTCTTCTCATTACATTGGCATTACCTTCTAACTATCTGGAAGTGTTGCCCATTTGCAACTTCTGATCTCATTTGTTGTCAACCTTGAGAATATTCTCTTCCTTAACTCAAAATCATCATTGCATTGGGCCGATAGTCCTCTAGGTGTGGGATGTGGATGTGTCTATTTCCATGTGCGCTCTTGATCTTTACCCACAAGATCAAAATTCTAAATCAATTCATAGAATCCTAGCCCATAATAGTTTAATTCCACATTTGTTGAATCAACAATTTCTAAGAAAGGACGTACCTCACCATTCATATTGAATGATAATTTAACTCTTGGTTTGCGTTTATTCTTCATATTTCTATCATAGGAGATAAGTTGTCTAGATACCTCCATAATAACCATCTTGTTTGTTGAATACCTTGGTTATTTCCTCGAATGATCTATATTTCCAAGAAGGTGAACATATGTGAACTTATTATTTTGGATGTACCATGATTCATATTCTTTAATCAACTCTTCCTCTTTGAGAGCCTTTCTTGGGGATCCGCTTACAAGTGTTTCATGATCTTCATGGAAAAAAATCATTTAACATCTTGAACTCTTTTGGGTTATTGAGGGGGAGTATTGGATAGTGTATGTGTACTAGGGACTCCCTTTTCTTAGACCCAAACCTTCCCAAATGATTCAATCCTAGAACTTTGAATAGTCTTGAATCATGTAAATGAGAATCCTAGCTCATAAGCCTGAATTCACAGAATCCTAGCCCATAATATTCTAATTCCACATTTATTGACTCAACAAATGCCGAGGAAGGACGTTCCTCACCATTCGGATTGAACAAGAATTTAACTCTTGGCTTGAGTTTATTCTTCAAATTTCAATCATAAGAGATAAGTTGTCTAGCCACCTCCATAATAACCATCTTGTTTGTTGAATAGCTCGATAATTTCCTTGGGCATTCTATATTGAACCAAGAAGGTGAATGTATGTGAACTTATTATTTTGGATGTACCATGATCCATATTCTTCAATCAACTTCTTAGCTTCCTCTTCAAAAGCCTTTCCTGAGGATCCCATTGCAAGTGTTTTGTTGTCTTCATGGAAAAAAAATCATTTAATATCTTGAACTCTTTTGGGTTATTGAGGGGGAGTTGTGGAAAACATGAACTACTTTGATGGTTTTTGCCATGCAAACATTAATTATCCTTATTAGATCTTGTCTATGAAGTGAATTATCCAAGCTTGCCAAAAAATACCACCATGTGACTCTCTCATCAGCCTAACTAGCATAAGAATAAGGTTGCCAATATCTAGCTTAAAATGTGATATAGTTACCTTGTCCAACTTCATGATCTTGGACTAGTGACTCCACTACTTGACCATCTACTCATTGCCCTCATCTTCTTTGCACATGCATCATTATAATATTTGTTTGCCTCCCCTTTAGTAATGTAGTCTCGTCCTTCATTAGATGGTACATTAAATTCCCTCTAGGCATCCCTTATAGAAAGGGAAGTTACATATTCTCCCCCATCCTCACACTTTATTATCTTCTTTTTCAAGCATTGTAACATTTTGCGTGCACTTGAGGACCAATTTGGGGCATTGCATTCTCAAAGAGAAAGCAATGACATTGACTATTTCATTTGTCACCATCAACTTTTCTATTTTCAAACTTGTTTCCTTTTTCATCGGTTGCCTCACTTGAGAAATATCAACATGTCCCAAGTGGGCATCTCTAATCTTCTTAGGATGCTTGGGAGTGAAAAATGATTTCAGCCCCATCTCCTTGGTATCTCTCTTGATTATTATTTTTCTTTCCTTCTTTGAGCTTCTGACCATTGCTCTCAACACGCTTACTCTTACCATCACAAATTTCTCCTTTAGTTCTTAGGGTCAAAACATCAATATTAGGATTCAAATTTAAAACCAAAAGCCAAGATTATAATTCTTTGTATTAATAATGAATTTTACCACTTTTTTTTTGAAAAGAAATTAATATATTTTCTCTAAATAGATAAAATTCAAAAAAAAAAATTGATAATTTATTTTTTTATCAAATATGTGAAATTCACCATTTTAAATTAAAATCCACTAGCTTTTCCTAAAAAGATTTCTAATTAGAAAATAAATTTTAATCACAATAAATCCTAGCCAAAACCATCGTCACATCAACCTTAATCTCCTTTGATAATATTTTAATTATTTAAAAAATATATATTAAGATTGAAGGTAATTAATTAAACAAATTTACACATCATGAATCCTCTTAATACCTAGATCAATTCAAATGCTCTCAACAAAATTAATTATCTCCCCCTCAAAGAAAAATATTTCAACCTCCCTCTAAAGAAAGTTATTTTTCACCTCAAAAGAAAATTATTTTCAGCTCAAATGTAAATTATTTCTCACCTTGAAATAAATTCACTGACAAAGTTTGCATGTCATGGTCAATGATAATGTTTTGGCTTGGAGTTGAAATGATCTTCATTGCCCTCCTTATATAGGCAAGATCAATAAAGGACACATCCCCCAATAATAGGTCAATTTGGGTTTATAACAACCAATTAAATTAAAAGAAGGCATTACACATTAAATTCCCAGATCTTAAATTTAATAATTAAAGTGTATCTGAGAGGAAGCTAACAAAAAATAGGTTGCTGAGAGGATAAATTCTCTTGGAGGAGTGGAACCCGCGGAACCCACCCTTATAAAGGATTTACTTTACGCTAACTCCTTCCAATGATCCTGATCTCCTTTTCAAAACTTGGTATTGTTGGGTAGGAAAATGGATGAGTAGAGGATAAAATCCTCTCCCATGACAAGATATAACATGTGAGGCTAAACCAATCCTCGAGGGTGTAGAGATTTTAGGCAGCATAGCATTTATCTTCTGACACATCAAAACTTGATGGGCTGAGAGGATTTTGGACACCTCCTTCCATGTGGTCTATGGGAAAAAAAAACCCCCTCCATCTCTAATGGGGTGTAGTTGTGAAGACATCACAACACAACTTGTGATTCCTTTTAAAATTTATTTTATTTTTGCTATTGGCATCCAAAAAGTTTTCAGGCTGGACATAGAACAAGTGATTGCCACACAACCATGAGTGAGTAACTACATCCATTTTGTGCCATTGTTTTAGCTTTGTACATTATTTTTGAAAGGAAGTACATGGTTTGTGTTGGACAAACAATCAATCGCTTTTCAACAATCTTACCATCTTTTCATTTTAAAGAGCATTAGGGGTTACAATTTTTGTGTTTATATCCTATTACCACCATTTGTTTTTGTTTTTGTTTTTTTTCAAATTTTTTTTTTCTAGTAGTAGAAAAGGGATACCCATACTTGTACAACTAATACAACATGACATGATTGGTTGTTTTCTACAAATAAATACAGATTTTATTTAATTATAAATAATAATTCTACAAAAACAACTTTGAAGTCACAATTATTGATTTAATTCTCTCAGGGACAATCAAAAATCAACAATTATTGATTTAATTCTCTCACGGACAATCAAAAATCAACAAGATGAAGTAACTTTTTCAACCTCCTCTATCATCCTCTATACGGTGGAATTGTATAATTTAGTCAGCAGTATGCGTTCAGCAAAGAATCCTGTATTGAAAGCGAAGAGACTATTAAAGAAAGGCCTTCAAGTGTTTATGGACCTTTGGGACCTTGGATCTTCACATGAAAATCATGGGATAGTTAGAAAAACAATGTGGAATATATCTTTCCTGCACACAAGCTCTTCGAAAAGCAACAAACAAATAAGAAAACCGGAACACGCTCACAAATGTGAATGGACCGTTAGTGGACCTTTACAGCTAAGGAGATGAGGAGGGGACAAGGAAAGCAGAAAGTAGATTCCATGATGACTCAGACTCCTCACTTTATCACTAAAGTGCCAAACACGGCAACATCCCATCGCCCATGGGTCAAAAGCAAGGCCACTTTTTTTTTTCAAGATATCTGTACGAATTGCGTAGAACTCAAGCAAGGCCACTTTTTTTTTTCTCTGATAAACTTTTTATCTTCAAACTTGTAATTAACGTCGTAGGAGTTTTCTTACATATGAAATGGCCCATCGATTTGGAGAGCAACGGCTATCCACCCACATAATCATTTATTAAAAGATATATATTATTAGAAGATTCATAATATTTGTAAAAAATATAATTATTTTGATGTCGTAGGAGTTTTCTTATATATAAAATGCCCTATCGATTTGGAGGGCAACAGCTATCCACCCACATAATCATTTACTAAAAGATATATATTATTAGAAGATTCATAATATTTGTAAAAAATATAATTATTTTGATATATATATATATATATATATATATAATAGATGAAAATAATTATATTTTTTACAACTATTATGTTTTATTATAGATATATATATAGAAATGTAAAATTTAAAATGATATTTTATTTTAAATTTCATGGTTACTAGTAATAATTTTATTATGGCATTGTTAATCATTTTAATAATATTGGTGGATAACTACCAAAGTATCACAAACAAATATATTATATAAAGCTTGACTCAACACTCCTTAGAAATATAGAATTGATTAAACTAGTATTTAAGATAAGGGTAGATTTAATTGTAATGAACATTTCAAAAATTAGTGGGGTCTCTTGGAGAGATAAGGTGTAAGGAGAGGTAAGATTAGATATTTGGAGAAATAAGTTGTTGGAGTGATAAGAGTTGTATTACATAGTGACAAGGAGAGTTGGAAAGATTAGGGGTAATGATGGATGGTGGGAGATATAAGGAGACTCGAAGCGCTATAGTAATAAGGGGAGTGTGGAGTGATAAGACACTTGGAGCACATGAGCTCAGAGTGCATGTACATACATTATTTTGTACAACATTTCTAATAGTAAATTTCATCTAACTATAGCCTATCCAATACACCATGTTTAATATGGAATCCTTTAAGAAATTAAGTAGTTTTCAAAGTTAGGGACATCTAAAAATATTTCTCTATCTTTTTTGATTTTTCAAACCTACTATCAAAAAATAAAAGTAGAGATAGAGATTTGAAGGACAAATTCCCCACCATGGAACTAAAGGATATAAGTAGCTTCTTGTGTAAGGGTTTGATTTTGTAAGGAAATATCCTCTATATTTAGGAAACTCTCTTCTCATCATTGCATTGGTGACTCTTTTATCTATTCACTCCTTCAAGGACTACTTCAAATGTTGTTATCCCTACCCATTGTTGTTGCTTATTCTACTTTATTTTATATGAATATTTAATTCCTTCATTTCATTTTCATTTATCTTTGAATTTCGAAATACTCAAGATGTGGAAGGTTTGGGCACCTATTTTGAAGGTTTTGAAGGGAATTTATATTGGTGAGCATGTTTTTTGTGTATGTAGTTGGACACAATACCATTGACAAATGCATCATTTGTAGGCACAAAAGAAGATGTGGGTCTTGTTTTAGTTTCTTGCACATGCCCTTCCTTATCTACATAGTAACAACTCAACAAAAATATTGTAGTGCTTCAGACTCATGTTGTGCAATATTGGTAGATTTGCATACTCTTTCATCTAATGTAACTACTGAGTTAGTTCATATAGATTATGCATAATTCTTGAGGTTTGTTCTACTGATTGAGATAGAGAAGGGGAAGGAGTGTGACAAAGGGGTAAGGAGATAGTGAGAGAGAGGAAGATTAATATAGATTTAGATGGATATGTAGGAACGGATGTGTAGAGAAGAATAAGGGATAGAAAGAGATAGAGGAGAAAATGATAGATGTAGATGGTAGAGAAAAGTATATCTAGAGGATATATATATATATATATATATATATATATATATATATATATATATATATAGAGAGAGAGAGAGAGAGAGAGAGAGAGAGAGAGAGAGAGAGAGAGAGAGGCCCCTATATATATATATATAATTAAATATAGAGGGGCCAAGAAAGAGAGAGAAGAAAAAATAAATAATTGACCTTCCATACATCTACAACGTACCTATTGTACAATAAGGTGTGATTGCTAGTTATGCAGAAGGTGTTTCCTTATATGAAGAATCAAAGCTCACTTTAGACATGGATGATACAAATTGAAGGAGAGACCCCAAACAACCATTGAAGTCATCATCGTTGTTAATTATATGTTGGGTTTCATTGGTAAAAATCTACTACATGATCGGCCAATTGTACGTTGGAAAGTTGGATACATCTACAATGATCATTGAAAGAATCTAAACCATCTATTCTCCATTATTTTAATTCGCTAAGGACCTTACACCATGTGATGATTATGTTTGCAATAAGTATATTAGTTAACATACATATACATCACATAATTGACTAGTCCTACGATATTGTATATATGCTTCATAGAAATAGACTACAATCATGCCATTGATGGTCAAAATGCTTGTCAACTTTAGCTTTGAAGGAGCGACATTAGATAGATATGAGCCTAAGATAAATATGAGCATGTTGTATAGGATACCATTCATAGTTACTATACTTCTAACAAGAGCTTTAGAGTGCAAAATGAATCAATGAAAAAATAGGAAATCAAATTTATTATTTGTGTTTTATATGAAGACATTGTGTTTTAACTGAAATTGAATTTTTATAATTTTTTACCTAACAAGAATACATTATAGTATGAAGATATTTTTTTCTATAAAGTTGAAATTATTATTATTATTATTTTAAGGTAAAGGTGGCAGAGGCACCATATATATAAATAAAAATATACTGGATTCAAGGGCTCACTAGGGAAAGAATCCAAAAAGAAAACCCCAATTCATAGCCAATACAAAAGAGCATATCAATATCAATTACATTTACATTGACAAAAAGATTCCTAGGCAACAACATAAAGCTCTTTATCTGTATCAATTATGTGTGTTAAATCTGGAAAATCTTTCACATGGATACTTAGTCTTGTGGAATCAAGATCAATGCCATCAAACCCCCATTTTGCTAAAAGATCTGCAGCCGAATTGCCTTCTCTGTAAATATGTGAAATGAGGCAAGAATCAAATGAGTCAATCAAATACCAAATTTTAGACATGATATATTTGATTCTCCAGTTAAGGATTTGTCTCTTGATGCAAGCATTAATGATGAGAGTAGAATCACCTTCAATATGAATCACTTTTAATCCCAAGTTCTTGGCCAAAACCAAACCATAAAGTAGTCCAAGTGCCTCTGCCATATTTGTAATTTTTCAAAACAAAAATGGAAGAAATGGAGTAACAATTATATTGTGTTATAATTAAAAATATATATAAAAACAAGAAAAATTCAAAAACTTTAGAATGAAAAAGAGAATTTCCAAAAAAAAAAAGTTCTTATCAGAGGATTTGTAACAACCAATCATAGTGTAGAAAATAGAAATTCAAAATGTATTTTGTTAAAAAACATGCATGTATACATACATAAACTTAAATTTTTTATTTAAAAAAAATAAATGATCTTTAACATGATTCATTTGGAAACAAAAATAATAATCATTAGTTAAATTTAGTTCGATGTATATAATTCTTAAGGCGGGAACTAATATTATTACAACTTGATTATATTGGGTTGTCTTAGATATAATGAATTATTTTATAATTTCTTCAACATTAAATTTTTTCTCATTTTAAAATATTTAAAATTATTCAATATTAATCCTATACTTAACTTTTCAATTTTGTAAAAAGTTTCATAGTTTATTAGAAAAAGTTGAAAACTGAAGAGATGAGAATTATAATTTGAATATTTTTGTCAAATTAAAAACCTTCCAATTATTAATTTGTATATAATAAGTTGTAAAGAAAATGATTAAATATTTTTTTAGGTTTAGATATAAGATTGATTTCAAAATATAATTTGTTATTAAAGATTTTGATTTATAATTATCATTTTTGAAAAAAAAAAAATGTAAATTAAATTTTTTTATAAATTTGAATAAGATTAAAATATTCATTATTATAACAATTGAATAAAATAATATTTATATCTAAGAATTCCTTGTAATAATATTTATATCTAAGAATTCCTTGTAAAATATTTGTAGTTACAGTAATCTACTTTAATAATCATATTAAAACATAAAACTCATTGGTTAATAAAAAAATTAATTTAATTCTCTTTATGAAAAAATGGTACATTGTACCATTTTGTTTTTAACTTGTTGAGTTTGATTTCTAATTGATTTTTTTAGCATAAAAGTTTAATTTGAATTCAATTTCTATTTTTATATTTATTTTGATTAAAATTTAATTTTAAAATTTTAAAATTTAATTTCCTTCCAATTTACTTATCATTTCTACCTTTTAAAATTCAATTGGTCTTTATTAATATTAATATTGCGAAGATTTTGAATAAAATACTTTACAAAAAAAAGGCTACAACATTCATATAATCAAATTGCCTAACATTTCAAGTCTCACATTTACTTTTAATCCACTACAATAAACTAGGTTGTCAACACAACAAAAGAAGACATATTATATTTTTCTAGCATATCTACATTCTAACATCAACAATTACCACTGAAGATTATTTTTCAAGAAAGAACATACACATGAAAGTCACACCTTATGAAATGTCTAATGTATGCAATGGTCAACTCAACACCATATGGACAATCACCAATGCTACTTCTCGCACCTATAGGCATAGCGATATTCAACATTCAAGTATCAACAAGTCATTATGCCCTCTGAATTCCCAACAAAGAAATGCCACCCTTGCAAGGACAAATACTTGCAACCTTCCAAGAGAGCATATGCTTCATTCATTGTGTTCTAATAGATGAAATATTTTTTATTTTACAGGTGAGTGACTAGAAAAATTTGATATGAGGCTACGACAAGTATTTCTTGCTTATAACCACATCCCCTTTAAAGCAATTATTCTATTTGGTGAAGTTTACAACAACCACACCAGTCAAAGACATCCTAATATACACTTCAAGTTTCTATGGTGGGACACTATGGAAAAAATTCACAACTATTGTTACATTAGAAAAAATATTCCATCAAAGTGGTGACAGTTCTATCTAGATGCAATTTTGGCCTCTCCCATCAAATTTATGAAATGCAACACCAACAATTGTAGATTGGTAGCTTCTAATGTCATGATCAAATTCCACATTAGGTTTAGAAAGAAAACTATCTTTTTTTTCAAAGATACCTATTTTCTCTACAAATGAAATGGTATTACTCCATAGAAAATCCAAAGCCAATTGCCCTATCAAATGTAGAGAAAATTAGATTGTCATGCTCAAATCTAGATGAAGAACAACTTCAATCAAAGATCCTCTTATGTATTGGAAAAGAGGTTGTTCTTTTTGCACATTTATGTTTAGAAAGTAGAATTGTCAATGCTGCACTTGGACAAGCCAAAATATTTTATACGTTGATACTAAAAAACCACCTCAACTCCCTTTATTTATCATTGTTGAATTTAAAATGCTATATTGGACAACCATGGGATGATAGAAGTTAAATTATTTTTCTAGTGCTACCAATTAGTTGTGTCATCCACCATCACATACCTTAAAAGTTGGCATGGGCCCTAACAATACACCAACCACAAGGGTTCACACTAAGGAGATCAATAATCAACATCACGAACATTGACTAACAAGGGCTAACATTCACAAAAATATCAAGATATTGTGAACATGTAGATCTCCAAATTTGATAAACATTCACATTTGAAAGATATGTACAAATGCATCAAAACCCATTTGTTGCTCGCTGAAAAAAGAGGGGACCTGTTTGATAACATTATCAAATACTGTTCCTCCAACAATAACAAATTAACCACAAACACTAAATTTTTTTTTTTCAAATTTAAATTTGTCATTAAATTTTGTTACAAATTCAAAGTTGATGATAGCAATAAATGTATTTATTGTGCAATTAAATTCAGTGTAGGGTTCGAGGCTTTTGTATACCAAAAAAATGGCTATCCAAAAATTATTGTTGATTTGAAACTATACTACATCAAAGAGGGAATACAATTACATAATTGTGTAAATTGAATGACGATGGATGCAAAAGATGCATCACTTGTAAAATTCCATCACTTGTAGAGTTCTATTTATGGATTGTATTTAAATTTTGAAATATGCAAAGATATATCCTTTGTACAATTATAGAATGTATTAAATATAATATAATTGATGTAGTAAAAATAATTACGATGTACCTATTGCACACTAAGGTGTGATTGCTAGTTTTAACAAATGTCTCCAAAAGTTGTTTCCTTTTACTTTGATGACTTGTTGACTATGAATTATTGAGCTTCCCATAAAATCTTTCTTTACCTTCGTCTCATCATATCAATTTTAGTTCACACATTAAATTTAGGATACTATTGCAATCAATTTCTTTTTACTAGTAGAAATAAAGAATTTTGTAGGTCTCAACTTTTTATAAAGTTCTATTTTTTAAAATATTGATTAGAATATATAACTATTATTTATTTAGAAGTTCATTAGTTATACAGTAAATAATAAAGAGAAAAATAATTATTTTCAATAAAAAATTAGATAAAATCTGAAACAAGAGCATTGCTAATACAATTATTGTAATATTATTAAAATCTAAAGGAAGTGTCTAGAATTATAGGAAATGTCTAGAATACTTGAAATGTTTGGTATTTACCATAAAATCTAATAAAAAAGAAAATATATGGAAGCCACATTAGTTGAAGTAGAGAAGAAGCAAAAATTTGAAAGCTACAATAGTTGAAGCAGAGAAGCCTCTTCAATGAAAAGGGAAGAAACCCAAAAATATGAAAAATTTGGTTGATTCCAAGCCTTCTCAATGTTGCTCTAGAGGTCTGCATTATTATGATCATGGCACATTTCATTCCTTTTATAAACTCCAAGATGAAATGACATTTTATTTATTAGTTAAGATTTTTCAGGCCACCCAAATTAGTTGATTTTTTTTTCTTGCAATTTTTCTATTTTTGTTTTGTAGACTTTCAATTGAGTGATTTCACTTCCACATGAAGTATCATTTTCATAAGAGCATGAGAATTATAGGGACAACATAACAATATATACAACAAGGGATTTATAGGGACAACATGAAGTGAGATCAACAACCCTGCCCACTTCCTTGTGCTGCTAATCTTCAGTAGTACTACTTACAAACCCCCAAAAGCAACAAAAACTGCACAATTAAAAATAATAATGATAATAACATAAAATAGTGTGCTTATAGGCATGTGGTCCATGCCCAAAACATATTCCTTCTTCTTTTGCAATCACCCCATGCTTATCCAGGCTTGAAAAAAAAAGGTGCAAAAATAGAATGTGTACCCCTTGAAACCACAAAAACTATGTGAAAAACACCAACAACTATGCCCTAAGAACATTTTAGCCCTTTTAGCATTTGAGTAGCACAAATTGTGGTACCAATGTTTTCGGAATGACTTCCTAATGACTCTAATTTGTAGCACAAATGCAACCCTTTGGCCCATCTGCACAATACACCCATTCCATGACATTCATATTCATTTAGTATTCCTCTTACCGTGAGCTACACACCATGTAAAAATGTACATGCATAATGTATATATACCAAAAGAAACATATAAACATGCCATAGCCTATAGCCCTCTTCTTATTCTCTTCACTTCTGTCATGTCCCCTATTCAAATAATTAAAAAAAAATAATAATAAACTTTGTTAAGGCAGGCAGGCTCCAAAAAGGTGAAATTTCGGAAAAAGGGGTTAATCTTTGGAAACCAATGGACTAATAAATAAAAATTATTATTAAATTATATTTTATTAACCCCTCTTGGACGTGAGTTAGGGTTATTCCCTCTTTAAAAGGGGTTTGGAGGCATTTTGGGCTCATTCTACATCTTGATTCTTGCTAATTTTCTTGTTGTTCTTCAGAGGCTGCCAAACCTGTGGAGAAGGAGACCCAAGAACGGGAGTTTGCAGGTTTCCAGGAAGGCTAAGGACGGGAGTTTGAAGCCATTCCATGTGCATGCTCATACAGAGTTTTCCCTTGTGCTGAATAGTGCCGATTTGGGTGTTTTCGGGGATTGTTTTTGGTTTGAATTTGGGTTTTCAGTTGAGTGTTTTCATATCAGTTTGGTTTGCTGTTGTATTTCAGACTTTATGATGTTAAAATAGAGCTGAATATATGTATTGGGTCGTGATTAAACTTCTGAGATAATTTATGAGTGTTTTTTTGGTGTTTCGGGCATTTTGGTGTTAATTTCGGGAGCCCGATTGAGCATAGTTTTTGCTCTACATTTGTGATCTGTTGTGTAAGGGCTGTACAAATCTGGAAATGTCATTTTGTAGGCTGTTATGCTGCTGAAATTTCTGTAAAAATGTCCATTTTCAGATTTATTAACAATTTGTGAAGTTGTGAAGTTTTTTTGGCACTAATTTGGACATACCCGATTTGGGTTTTATTGGAGAATTGACAGATCTTTGTAATATTGGTTGTTTGATTTTAAAGTTCTGATTTGAGGCTGGAAATATCATAAAAAATTAGTAAAGGGACATTTCAGTGGTATCAGAGCCGTGATCTTGCCAGCCTGAGGGTTTGTAGAAGTTGCATGTCAGTTTTAACAACTACCCAGATCTTGCATGTCAAGTTTTGATAACTACCCAGATCTTGCATGTCATATTTTATGATTGCATGCAACTAAGTGAAAGAGAAAAAAGATATTTGCAGCGAGAAAAGAATAAAGAAATTTTGATCAAACCCCCAGTTGAAAGCAAAAGTACAAAATCCAAGGAAGAAAAAAGTATGGCTGATCCAGATGAGATGGCAAAGAAATTCTTCCAAGACATCCAAAATAATCAGAAGCAAACAGTGGATGGTTTGGCGGAAACTAGAGAGGCTTTGCGAATATTGACAGAAAAATTACAAGGAATTGCATCTATTAATGAGAAAGGGAGCACTTCAGAGGAGCCGAGAAACGGGAGATCCACACCATCTAAATCATCCAAATCTATTTTCTTGCCTGCAGATGAGCCACCAGTACCAAATCCAGCCATTAATCCAGTGGAAGAGGTTACAGGTAATTTGATTACATTAAGAGCTACTTACAATGGCTTAGATGATGACTTTCGTAGTTCAGTTCCTTTTAAAGAATATGTGGATATGATGAACGCTTTGATGCCCAAGAAAGAGAATAGGAGGGAGCATGACACAAGTGGAAGAGAGCTCAAAAATAAAATAAGCAAGTTTATAGCGCCTACTTTTGATGGAACAAATAAAATTTCAGCTAGAGCATGGCTACAAAAATTACAAACTTTCTTCACACTTAACCCCATGAAAGAGAGTGATGCTATTCAATTTGCAAGTCTACACTTGGAAGATGCAGCCTATGATTGGTGGTATCATGGAATGACTACTCAAGGTCACGATCAGGTAACTACATTTGAAGATTTCAGTCAAAGGGTGATAGATAGATTTGACCTCAAGGATGATGAAGAGTACTTTAAAGAATTGTCAAAGTTGAAGCAAACCAAATCAGTTAATGAGTATGTAGAAGAATTTCAAAAAGTGGCTGTTATGGTACCTGATATGAGTGAAAAGAGGATCGTTTATCTTTTTCTTGATGGTTTAGAAGATTCTGTTAAGGGTTTGGTTAAGGCTTTCTCACCCTCAACCTTACAGGAAGCTATCAAAAGAAGCTTGCAACTTGAAACGTGCGTGCCTATGAAATCAATCACTAATCAAAAACCCCCAAATCTTTGGCAACATAAGGGAAATTTTCAGAAAAAGACTTTCCCAACACTACCACCAAAAGATGTGACAAATGTGGCAAAAAAGAAGGTAGATGAAGAGACTAGGAGTGAATTACGAAGGAAAAAACTTTGTTTTACTTGTAGAGAACCATGGGTTCCAGGACACAGATGTTTGGGGAAAGGTCAAGTGCACTATATTGAAGTTGCTTCAGAATCTGATTCAGATGAGCATGAGGAATTTCATGATACTAAGGAGGAGGTAGAAGAAGAGAAAGTAAAAGAAATCGGCAAGGATGGCACTTTAGCAGCATTATCAGGAGTCCCAAGATACCATCCCTTCCGAATTCGAGGGGTACTAGCAGGGCAAAGGTTGACTGTTCTTCTTGATAGTGGGGCAACTCACAATTTTATTGATGAGGGATTTGTCATGAAAAGAGGGCTTAAAGCAGAAGATTTTGAGGGATTCAATGTTACTGTAGCTGATGGATTCACTATGCCTTGCACACGGGTGGTGAAACAACTCAAGATGACCTTAGGAGATTATGAGTTATGTGATGACTTCTATGTGGTTGGTATTGGGGAGACAGATCTTGTATTGGGTGTTCAATGGTTGCACTCTATCGGAGGCTATTACATGAACCATCAAACTATGGAGTTTAAATTTCATTCCAATGGGAAAGAAGTCATATTGAGAGGGTTATCAAATGGAGCACCTAAGGCGGTCTCTGCAAAGAGGATGGAGAGGACTTTTCGAAGAGGACAAGTAACATGGGCAGCAGGAGTCATAATCCAACCAACAAGCTCTCCCAAGAATCAAGGTAATTTCCATTTTGAAATTCAAAATATTCTTGATAAGCATAGTATAGTTTTCAATGACTTGCCTCCAGGATTACCACCAGATAGAGGTTTTGAGCATGTTATAGAGTTAGAACAGGGTGCCAAACCAGTTATAACAACCCCATACCGCCATCCAAGAGGTTATAAGGAAGAAATTGAAAAAACTATTAAAGAACTCCTGGACATGGGATTCATAAGGCCTAGCTCTAGTCCATTTGCATCATCTGTGGTACTTGTCAAGAAAAAGGATGGTACAATGAGAATGTGTATAGACTACAGGGCTCTAAACAAGAAGACCATAAAAAATAGGTATCCCATACCACGCATAGATGAACTCATTGATGAGTTACATGGTGCTGTATACTTCTCAAAAATTGACTTAAGATCAGGCTACCATCAAATCCAAATGAGGAGTGAAGATGTGGAAAAGACTGCTTTCAGATGTCACTATGGGCACTTTGAATTTCTTGTTATGCCATTTGGACTCACTAATGCACCAGCAACATTCCAATCTTGTATGAATAAGGTATTCAGTCAGCATCTTCAAAAATTTGTTTTGGTATTTTTTGATGATATCTTGATATACAGTAAAACATGGGAAGAGCATCTAAAGCACATAGACACTGTTTTGGGAATCTTGGAGCAGCAATCCTTCTATGCTAAGCTATCTAAATGTGAGTTTGGTTTGACAGAGATCCTATATTTGGGACATATTATAAGCTCTAAAGGAGTACAGGTTGATCAACAAAAAATCCAAGCAATTTTGGATTGGCCTCCACCCACTAATCTTACACAGTTGAGAGGTTTCTTCGGGTTGTGTAGCTACTATAGGAGATTTGCCAAGGGATTTTCTCAGCTTGCTGCCCCCTTGACTGATTTGACAAAGAAAGGAGCTTTTGTTTGGACAGAAGAGGCACAAAAAACATTTGATAAGCTTAAGGAGGTAATGAGTTCATGCCCTGTGCTTGCAATTCCAGATTTCTCTTTACCTTTTGTTGTTGAATGTGATGCTTCAGGAGAAGGTATAGGGGCTGTCCTAACTCAAAAGGGACATCCAATAGCATTTGAGAGTCGAAAATTAAATCAATCAGAGAAAGGGTACTCCATCTATGATAAGGAAATGTTGGCAATCATGCATGCACTTCATAAGTTTAGACAATATTTGGTATGTGGGAGATTCATTGTAAAGACAGACCATAATAGCCTCAGGTTCTTCTTGAACCAAAGGGATTTGAATGATCGTCAACAAAAATGGGTAAGCAAATTGCAAGCTTATGATTTTGATATTGAATACATGAAAGGAAAGAATAATGTGGTTGCTGATGCTCTCTCAAGAAAGCCCACTTTGTGTTCCTTATCATCTATCTCTGCTGATTGGAAAGTCTCCATAATTTTAGAGTATGCTAAAGATTCATTTGCCACCAAGATTTTGGATAAGTTAGTGGATGATAACAGGTACAAGGTTGTTGATGAATTGATTTATTACAAGAACAGGATCTTCTTAGTACCAGGGTCAAAAACTAAGGAGAGGATATTGAGGGCTTTTCATGACACACCTTTGGCTGGTCACCAGGGATACTTCAAGACATACAGGCAAATTTGAGAGCGGTTTTCATGGAAGGGTATGAAGGAGGATGTCCTTAAACACATTAAGGAATGTATGGTATGCCAACAAAGCAAGAGTGAGCAAAATTTTCCTGCAGGGTTGTTGCAGCCACTTCCTATTCCTGAACAAAAATGGGAAAGTATTTCCATGGATTTCATCACTGGGTTGCCCAAGGTTCAAGGTAAGGATTGCATATATGTGGTGGTAGATAGACTAACTAAGTATGCACATTTCTTTCCTATCACATCTGATTTCAAGGCATCACAAGTGGCTGAATTGTTCTTCAAGGAAATTTTTAGATTACATGGTTTGCCTAGAAACATTGTTAGTGACCGGGACAGTAGATTCCTTAGCTCTTTTTGGAAGGAGCTCTTTCATTTGGCAGGAACTGAACTCACTCCCAGTACTAGCTATCACCCTCAAACAGATGGACAAACAGAGATAGTTAATAAATGGATAGAAGGATATTTGAGGAACTATGTTTCAAATCAACAACATGCTTGGGTGAAATGGTTACACCTAGGGGAGTATTGTTACAATACATCTCATCACATGTCTATTGGTATGCCTCCTTTTCGTGCTCTTTATGGTTACGATGCCCTTTCCTTTGTTGATCTAATACTTTCCGATAGCAGAGTACCCGCAGCAAGTGATTTCATCAAGCAAAGCCAAGACATAATAAGGTCCCTCAAGGATAATCTACAACATGCACAAAACCAACAAAAGATATATGCTGACAGGAAAAGGATTGAAAGATCTTTTGAGGTGGGAGATTTGGTATTTGTTAGGTTGCAGCCATATAAGCAAAGCACCTTGAAGAGAAGTGGGGCAGAGAAACTCAAGCCAAGGTTCTATGGGCCTTATAAAATCATCAAGAAAGTAGGAGAGGTAGCTTATGAATTGGAGCTCCCACCAAACAGCAAAATACATAATATTTTTCATGTATCTTGCTTAAAGAAGGTTATAGGCCAGCAAACCATAGTATCTACAGAATTACCACCTCTTGATGATGAAGGGAAATTAGTTTTGATACCAGAAGAAATTTTGGATACAAGAGAGAAAAGGTTGAGAAATAGGAGCATCATAGAGCATTTGGTCAAATGGAAAGGATTACCACTAGAGGATGCAACTTGGGAAGGAGAACATATTCTTGAGAATTCCAACCTTCATTGCTTGAGGACAAGCAATATTTGGGAGGGGAGGACTTGTCATGTCCCCTATTCAAATAATTAAAAAAAAATAATAATAAACTTTGTTAAGGCAGGCAGGCTCCAAAAAGGTGAAATTTCGGAAAAAGGGGTTAATCTTTGGAAACCAATGGACTAATAAATAAAAATTATTATTAAATTATATTTTATTAACCCCTCTTGGACGTGAGTTAGGGTTATGCCCTCTTTAAAAGGGGTTTGGAGGCATTTTGGGCTCATTCTACATCTTGATTCTTGCTAATTTTCTTGTTGTTCTTCAGAGGCTGCCAAACCTGTGGAGAAGGAGACCCAAGAACGGGAGTTTGCAGGTTTCCAGGAAGGCTAAGGACGGGAGTTTGAAGCCATTCCATGTGCATTCTCATACAGAGTTTGCCCTTGTGCTGAATAGTGCCGATTTGGGTGTTTTCGGGGATTGTTTTTGGTTTGAATTTGGGTTTTCAGTTGAGTGTTTTCATATCAGTTTGGTTTGCTGTTGTATTTCAGACTTTATGATGTTAAAATAGAGCTGAATATATGTATTGGGTCGTGATTAAACTTCTGAGATAATTTATGAGTGTTTTTTTGGTGTTTCGGGCATTTTGGTGTTAATTTCGGGAGCCCGATTGAGCATAGTTTTTGCTCTACATTTGTGATCTGTTGTGTAAGGGCTGTACAAATCTGGAAATGTCATTTTGTAGGCTTTTATGCTGCTGAAATTTCTGTAAAAATGTCCATTTTCAGATTTATTAACAATTTGTGAAGTTGTGAAGTTTTTTTGGCACTAATTTGGACATACCCGATTTGGGTTTTATTGGAGAATTGACAGATCTTTGTAATATTGGTTGTTTGATTTTAAAGTTCTGATTTGAGGCTGGAAATATCATAAAAAATTAGTAAAGGGACATTTCAACTTCCTTTAATTCCAACTATTTATTTACGATTCATTCTCTCAGCATTTTGTACAATAATTTTCCAAACAAGTAGAATTAAATCATTTTGATCAACAAGTCAAGGGATTTAGTTAAATAGGAATATAATTGTACCCTAAAATTACTTTTATCCATCTGGAAACACAAGAATTTCCACCTCCAAATGGGTCATTATTGTAAATGTTATAATCTCATTTCATAATTTCACTAAAACAAGATTGACAACCCACACTTTAACTTTCTCTTGTTCTGGTTGTGCATTAAGTAGGAGTTATGTGCCTCTCTCTTCAAATGTCGTAAGTAGTACCGACTTGCATTTATATTGTTTGCTAGAAATATAAACGCTTTAATTATAATTGAATGAGATTACATATGTTGCAAATCAAGTGATGCCTAAAAAATATATGCACTATAAAGAATGAAGATCTCAAAAGCTTTAATTTTCTAAATTACAATGAATAGTTTAGAGGTTAAAAGATTTTAAATTGGAAATGAAATATTATAACTCCAAACCCATAAATTAGACAAGGACATTACACATGTAGGCACTGCAAATTGAAAAAATGTCATATAAGCAATGATACCATAAATCAAGAGTCAAACTACATGCATATTTCAAAATGTAAGTCAAAATGTGGATCTATTAAAAACCTATGTTTTATCCCCACATTCACAATAATGTAGGCATATTTCATACACCTCCCTAAGATTTTATGGTACCAAATTTATGAATTGAAATAACTTAAAATTGCAGTGATATTGGTTTAAAGGTGTACTGTCTTAAAATGGACTCACTTGAATTTTAAGACCTTTTAGCACCCTTTCCATAATTCCTTTCTTGAACTATGGATAGACCTGTCCTCAATGTCTCTCCTTCCACTTCATGCTTCTTTGTCATCTCTTGCCTTCTGACATGGTCTTCTAGGTGTCATTTTGTCACATTTTTTTTACCATATCACCTAATCAATCTATTATCTTCTAGTTTCACCTACACCCCCTTTTGGACCTTTCTGAGGCTTGCTTGTCCCTTCCCTCTAGACTATATTGACCAATTCGACCTAGTCTAGGACTACGTTGACCAGTTAAACCTAGTCTGTCTAGGACTAGGTTGACCTCAACCTTTTCCATGACTAGATCAACCCAAGTCGACCAAGTTGTTGGTGGTTACAGGGTTTAGTGCCTGAAAGTTCTCAAGTTTTCCAATTAATTAATTTTACCCACTCATTGATCTGCAATTAACTCTCTACTTGATAGTCAACCTACAATTTACTCTCCACTTAAATGTTGGCCTGTAGCTAACTCTCCTCTTAATAGTCAGCTTATAGTCAACTCTTCATTTAATAGTCATCCTTAAGTCAACCCTTAACCATTTTCCACCAGAAAACTAGCATTAAAGGAGGCTTTCAGGATTCATTTTCACATCAAGCAGTCATAAATTATCAAGTAATAAAGGCATTCTAGAGCTCAAGGTGTTCAAGAATTCAAGAAAGCAAGTCCTCTTCAAGCATTCAAGGATTCTTTGTGGGCATTTCCTCTTGAAGATCTAGCTTATTATTGGCATTGTGTACACAAGTCTTAAGAGTGGGATTTATGTCCCACCAAAGTGTCATCATAGACTATTAAATTTATATTAAAATTTATAGATTCTCAGAACTTATAAAAGTAAATTTGATGTAGTTGGTCTTCATGAATTGGAAGCCCTCCATAACATCCATATTTTATTCTAATTTTGCAATTAAATGTACACCATAACTCAACTCTTACCCCTACATTCGATGAACAAGTAGATAATTCTACTATTGGTGAGATGCAAGCATCAATATGAGGACCTCTTATAGAGGGAAATAAGGAGACAAAGAAAGCAAGTGTTATAATGACTGAGTTACAGGGTCAAAAGAAGGATGAGCAATAGAAAAGGCCAAGTGTAGGACTCTTTGCACAATCTAAGGCTAAGGATAGTGGCACACCTGAACAAAAGTTGATTGTGACTCATAAGGAGTTAGTCTAAAAAATTATGGATGCTAGTGGAGCAAAAGAGCCACAAAGACTGACTGTTGATGTTTCATTACACTCACTTCAGCTAGCACTACTAAGAAACAAAAATCCAAAGAAGAAATTATTAAAGAAGAAAGAAAGGTCACTTTTCAAGCCAATATTCCTAGATGAAGTCATTGTCATGCCAAAATTTGACACCAAAAATCTAACATTTAATCAAATACAAATTTTGCAAGATCTATTGGCAAGAAAAACAAAACAAGAAGAAATGAGGAGAGAGCTACAAGAAAGGAAAGTGCTACAAGATATTAAGGATATTTTTCTTGAAGCATTTGATGTGGAAAATCTTGATGAGAATGCTCTTGTTATAGCTCAATTAGTTCATATTGTGGAAAAGATCAATAAAGATGATGTAGATGCAGATGAAAAACTGATGGAGTGAAGTTCTAGAAAATTTGAGAAGAAAGTCATTGAAAAAGTCTCCACCAAAATTGCAATAAGGAAAGTACATTTGTCAAATCTAATAAATACTATAGAAGATGTTGTAAAGAAAATTCTTTCTTTGTACAAAACATTGTGTGATGTTTAATTCTTTACAAAGGAGAATCAAGGTTTCATTGATAGGCAACAAGCAAATTTGAAAGCATCAACACATTCATTGAACATGGACCCAAGTTCTAGTTTAGACCATTTTAATAAATTAATGGTTGTCCATGAGAGATTAGTTGAGCTGGTGGCTAATGATGGAAGAATAAGGGCTAAGTTTGTCTCTATTCAAACAATATTGTTACCTCATTTAGAGGTTATGCAAAGAGAGCTCATAAGATCCAAGAAGGTAGCACAAAGAGATTGAAATCATGGTTGAAATCTTAATTGATCTATCTTCCATGCTAGAGATAAAGATTCAATTGCTAAAGTTAGTAAAAAATAGTTGGGATGATGCCCTAGCCATGATAATTCAACTTCATAAACCATTTTTCGATAAGTATGGTTTGACCCTTGCACCCCAGCAACCATAAGTGACAAAAATAAGGGGGAACAATATATTTATGACAGAAATATGTTAGAAAGGTACATGTATTATTATTTGAACATTTTTGTAGAAAGAGTATGTAAAATTCTTGTATATATATTTTGCGTATTGAATTTTTTATGAAGACCGACTTATATTCAAAGGGGAGCACTATTTTTCAGTTTTGAGATGCGATGTTGAATCATGACAAAGTGTTTTTTCCACTAATGTCAAAGGGGGAGATTGTTGATCCATATAGTTTGTTGTCTATTAGTGTCAAACACATAGTCATTTATTTGGTAGCATTGGTCGGTCAACATTGCAACTGAGGCATACTACTAAGACTGAGAAATATATTTAGAATTATTCATATTTCATTTAAGACCGAGCAATTGTTATTGTTGAGAAATTCTATGGTCACCAAGTGCTCCTATACATGCTAAGTAAGACAAAAGTCAATTTGTGTTGAGCAACACAGAGTTAGCTCATGCCAAGTTATATAGTGAATTTCAAGCATTTAGAACCCGAGGGAGATCATCAAGACTAGTCATGACCGAGCATCATAATGTTCATGTAAAGAGTGAAAAATTTTTAGCATACTTATTTTGAATTGCACAAACACTAAGGTAAATAGTTTTTGGCTGAATTATTTCATGTTTTAATGATCAAGGAGTAATTTAAGGAGTTGATTACAGCTTTTGAGATGGATCATTAATCCCTATGCCAAGTGTTTAACCAATAAAAAAAGAAGAAGGTTTAAGTGGAAAAAGGGAGAAATTTGGATTGTTGATCTTGATGTAGAACCTTCCCCAGTTGGTTATATAAGGAGGATCTAAATCCTAATTTCATAGTGAAGAGTAATTTTTAGAGTGAATGTGTGAGAAGAATTATTTGGATGCCTAAGAAAAGTTTATAGGTGAAGCAAGGTAGAGTGACCAAGAACAATAAAGCGCAGAACACAATTATATCAGATCAGAGAAGGATCAAATAATGGAAAGAGGATATCTTTAATCATGCATTAGAGTGCTAACTAAAGGATTAGGCACTAATACATTTTTATAAAGTGAATCAGGGTAAATCTCTTAACAGAGTGGTCCTAACACACCTATGTAAATATCCTAACAAAGTTCTTCCTTTATTGTAAGTTTTAAATCCTTTAATCAAGGTACATTGAATAAGTCGTGTAAGCTCTTAGCAGGACAAACCCCTCACATGGTAGATCATCTAAAGTGATAAAAATTATAGCCCTAACATGAAAACTTTGTTACTCCAATAGTGAACATTTGTGGGTCTCATTCCCACCCCAGTTTTACCTCCACCTTGGAGTGTTTCCGAGTAACCAAATCTTTGTGTTATGTGTTGATCATTTACTTTTAGGTTTATGGTTGTGATTAGTAGATTAGATCTAATACATAATTGTAATATATGTTTATAATGTGATTTTTGGGGTAAAAGCACAAACCTGTGTCACCTTTTATAAAGAAACAGGATATTAGAATGCAATAGTTCAAAATTAATGACAAAAAAAATGATATTTGTGTTTAGAATATGAAGATGATGTAAATTGATAAAATGTGTAGAATTGGATGAATTTTATGGCTATATTTATTTATTTTTGAGTAAGAATTTATTCCTTTTATTTTAATTTGAAGTTTCTTTTTTAATTGTAAAATATATAGGGTGTAGTTCCTGTCAAACAAGTATATGCAAATGATCTTTTTTTGTTCTAATTTGAAAATATCTTATAGATGACATGTATAGCTAGGGAACAAAAAAAGAAATAATTATTTTTGACATATATTTTCTTTGTTATAAGTACTCAAGTTCGACCTTATCAAAATCCAATAGTTTTTTCCTCCCGTTAAAACTTTCCTATCAAATCCATACCTTACATATTTGTGAAGAGGATTCTCTCCTCTAGAGATAAATATGATTTTTTATTTTTTTTGATATGATTTACTATTTTTTTTTCTTTTTTTGAGGGAGCATCTTCTGAAATGTTGAAATATTGACTTATAATATTTTGAGATTATAATATATTATAACTAATGAAAACACTCAAAAATTTATATAATGATGATATTGAATCTGACATCTATAAAAGAGTATTTTTAGTTTTTGGAAAAAATTGAGTTTTGATAGGGAAATGAGATTTGACAAAAACAGGTTTTGGTATCCTAATGAAGACACAGATCTATGCTTTTACCTTATGATATTGATAAGATAAGGGTTAGTGGTGAAAGAGTTTAGTTTGATAGTTGTTTAGAAGGTTAAAGTTTTATAGATCTTGATTCACCCCCCTCCTCTCATCTTATTTTCCCAATAGATTTCCAACACCTTTAGCACATATCACATCACTAATTGGCTGCACCTCCTACTACTTCTTGCTCTTCAGAACTCACAATTTTTATTTTCATATAGATATAAGATTTTTATTAATTATCATTCTTCTAATTGTGTATAAAATTTAAAATAGATACACTTAAGCTATAACCAAAAAAAATATTGTGAGGCTCATTATTAGATGGACATAGACATAGGGAGATTATTATCATGTCGAGGGATAAGTGTAGAAGCTTTCCATGTGTACTTAAACAAGGAAATTATATGAAAACTCATCATGATTGATCTACAAGTCATTTTAAAATTAATGGTTTATGTAACATGCACCAAAATATAAAAGGGGAATAACCTAATGGTTTGTCAGGTCTTTAGTAAGTAAATGTGGGGGTTTTTAAGAATGAAGCAGAGGTGTAAAGAAAATAGGTAAATTATTGAAGAGGTACAACCACCATGATTAGAATACTCACCAATTATAGAGTTATCTTGTTGATGTTTGGTATCTCGAGTCGGATAAAACTATGGCTATATATAATTATATATGAGATATAATACACATGAGATCTAATTTTATTATGTGAGAGAAATTAATATAATATATATGTATATGATTATATTTTTAAATTATATTAATTGTCAAATTAAAGAACAAACACATCTTATGAAGGGACATGTCTCTTCTTATCCTTTTCTCATTATAAATAAGAGGTCACTACCATTTGGAACACACATACCACATACATGACAGTACTTAGTAAATTTGCAATAGATCCTCAAAAATCCAACATGGTATCAAAGCATGCTACAAAAGTGAAAATTTTGACTTGGATTATTTAGTTGGAAGAACAAATGTATCTCTAGAAGAAACATCATACATGGAGGAGTGACCCCTTATTGCTGAAGATGTGGGATTCACAAATGCTAAAGAAAGATGTGATCTAGAGTTATATTGAATAAGGATGAGTGTAAGGAGTCAAATCACTCCAAGGATGATGGCAAAGTAGAGTTTGGGTGAGCAGAAATCAACCACAATACATGGATGACTTGTATACAATGACATAATCAAGATCTTGGCTGAAAGCTTACAAGCAGCTACATGTGAGTGTCATGGCCTTTAGAGAGAATTTTCCAAATTTCTAAGATCGTGATGGTTGTTGGTTAGTCATATGGAAAGATATCCCCACTAAAAGCACTTTTAGGGTCCAAGTTTAATGTACGAGAGGTCAAAATGGGAACATGCAAGCCTCTTATACTCTAAATGGTGCATGATCTTTCTGCTCTTGAGCCCCTTCGTCTCTTTCAGGATGAAGATTCTAATGGCTATGGACCACTTGTTGTAGTGGCTTCTATTACTAGAGTGATGCATATATGGGAACTCTATCGATGAAGCAACAAAAATAAATTGATTTTTTGATGGACCTAAAGTGGTGAAAGGTATGGTTCATCATAAATATTTCAAGAAATCCAGAAGATGTATTAGTCCATTTTGGAGAGATATCATATTATTTGGAGATCATGTTTGACTTCAAATTATTAAAAGGAAATATGATGTGGAACACAATATGGAATAAGGGTTTTGTATTGAAGAGGTAATCAAAACAAGGTACACTTCATGACAAATAAGATTGAGGACCAGAAGGATGAAGATGGAAGGTGATTCGAAAGGAAGATATGACATGGACAGACCCTGAAATTATAGATATTATAAATGATTGAGAAATATAAATGAAAAATCTAAAACTATAGAAATGGTGACTAATTAATGAGGACATATAAGGAGTGAAAAATAGATGTTCTAAAAATAGATTTGATTACCCAAATTGCTAAGGGTGTGTTCAATCCACACAAGCACTATTAGAAATGCTTTAGAACAATTGAGAGGGGTGAGGGGGGGAAGGGAGGGGGTTGTGAATCAATTATTCAAGGTCCAAGTATCCAATAAAAACTTTTTCATCAAGTAAAGTGAGCTTATTAAACTGTTCATTCATCCAAGCTTTAAACTTTCCTACTTAGCAAGTTAGCATAAATCAACATGCAAGCATAACACATGAAGAATCAACACATAACACAGTGATTTATGTGGAAACCCAATTTGGGAAAAACCACCAGTAACATGCTACTCAATTCTCACTCTTTTGAAGTGATTCCCTGTGAAAGGCCTACCTTGTTAAAGGCTACAACACACTATCAAATGTGACCTGGTTAAAGGATTTAACCACCCTGTTAGAAGTGGGCCTGGTTAGAGGACTTTAGAACATTAATTTGGAATGTCACCCTATTAAAGGATTTAAATAGCTGTTAAACCAACCAAAGTCCATAGATTTTTACCCTAATTGATATACTTGCTAGAGAGTAACAATGAGGAGTTTTGACCTGATTTCAACATACAACTTATCTTGCAGATTTTAGATCACTCTTCAGCTCACAACATTACCTGGCTTTCAGTCTCTGTAGCTCTAATAGCTTGTCCTCCTTTCAAGATTTGTCTCTTTGAGTCTCCATGCTCAATGTACCAGTGCAATCCTCTCTTTCTGACCACTTATCAAAATAGAGTCTTAGTGCTCTATCTTTCCTTATCCTTGACACTCTTCAACCACTTTGCAATTTTGGCACACCAGAAAATCTTGCTTCTTGGCTTGAGACTCCTTAAATAGAAGTTTGGAATCATCTTTCCTACTCGATTCTTCCCTCTAATTTTAGTTTGAATGGATTAGGTAGGATTCATTGAATCTAACCCATATTTTACTTCTTCTAGAAACATCTTGAAGAATCCTCTTGAATTCACTCAAAAATAGTTTACATAAAATTCTGTACCTCTAGCTCATCATCCTTATCCTCCATCTAGTTCACAAAATTCTAGGTAACAACTTTGTCAACTCGGATCTGGCAAATCTTTGACTTTTTCAATAATGTAGTAGCTCGACACTATTGAAATTCTGATGCTCGACACATACTATGTTAGTTGGCATCAACTACATTTTACTGATGCTCGACACCTATTGTGGATTTACTTGACATCCACTAAGTTTTCTATTTGCTCGGCACCTTCTATATCACTCAGCACTTGAACTTTACTTGGCACCTGAAGTTCACTCAACACACACTAGATTTTGCATTTACTCAGCTCTGACTAAAAATTTGCTTGGCTCTAACTGTATGCACCCAAAAATGGTCGCCTAGACTATGGGCCCCCATTATTCAATTTATCAATTTATCAAATTTTTTGAATCAATGGTTTGTAATATTTTATTAAATCATTTCAAATCAATTTCCTTGATCAAATTCGATTTATTTCATTTCTAAGATTGATAATTTTATTCCAAGTCTTATTTAATTAAAAGAAAATCTTCTCTTTTAATTAAAATAAAATAAAATCCCCATTTAATTAAAAGAAAAACTCTCTTTTAATTAAACAGTTCATCCACATTTAATTAATTAAGAGAAAAACCTCTCTTTTACTTTAATTAAATATCTTCTATTTAATTAAAAAGAACTTGCTCCCTTTTAATTAAATAAGAATCCTACTTAAATATCTCTTTTGATGAAAAAAGGAAATAAAATAAATTCTTTTTATTTAATTTCTCTACACTTAAAAATGTGATCTAAGTGGGATTTATCTTTCCACTTTCTCCTCAACCACTCCTCTTTTCTAATTGGTGGAATCTTGTCTCACATGGATCACCACTTTCTTCTCAACCACTCCTCTTTTCTCATTGGTGGAATTTTGTCTCACATGGATCAAGCTCTATTATCCCATATTGGTTGTGAGAAGCCTCTCACCTCCATAATTTCCTTTATAAGGGAGAGCCCTCTCCTCATGTTAGAAACCCATGATTATGCTATCGTTATGCTGCAGGTTTGAAGACCAAGTTTTGAAGGAGTTTGAATACAAAAGCTTTTTGTGGAGAACTTCTATTTTCTTGTCTTTTTCTCTCTTGCGCCCATCATGGGCTTTTAGCGTAGATCTTGCATTTATAGATTAGATTTTGCTTTCATAGATTAAATCTTATTTTCATGCATATTTGAAGATCATGGAGACTAGCATTCTTGCTTTTCCTCTTTGAATCTCTCATCTCATGGTGTACTTGCATGGGCACAAAAATAGGTCAAACTGAGGGCCTCCATTGCAAACCCTTGCACTCTATGAGTAGAGAGCTATGGATCGATTTGTGAGGGCTCATTCTTGAGTTTTCTTACATGTAATGATTCATAGAAGTGTGACAACATTTTAGCACACACTAACTAGCTTGCTTGGCACTCACTAATGAACTTAGTTAAGCTTTGCAGTCATCCTCATTACAGCTTATACTTCTAAAATTTCTAAGTGTGGCCATCCTCTATATGTTGAAATATCAATACATCATTTTTCATTTTCTTAACTAATCCTTGCACCTCATTACAAAACCATAACTCAACCTTTCCTTTAGGTGCTTTTGTTACATCTTGTTGATTAAATCCTCTTCATCAATCATCTAAGTGATAGTAGTTGGATCTTATAAGCAATTGTCATTCCAACAAATAGCAGGTTTGGCATCAATGAAAAAACAATGATTGAAAACATTATTTATCAACCAATCTCCCTCTTTGATCTTCAACAATGATCTTTTCAATTAGATTTCCAACAATCTCCCTCTTTAGAATTGATGGCAAACCAAATTGATCAACCATTATACCAAACTATTTGACCAAGTTATCAAAATGCTAACTAGGTTAGAACAGTAAGTCAAATGTCAAAAGAAATATGTGTTACCATTAGTTTTCACTTCTCCCTCTATGATCTGCTATCCTGATTAGTTTACTTGTACTTCTCCCTCTTAGCTTCTATTTCCTTTCTCTTTTCATTGTTCATTTTGTTCTTGTGTTGTTCCTAACTTCTTCTTACATTATCTCTCCCTTTCTTCATTTGATCATATAGATTTGATCAGTTTCTTGCTACTTCTCCTTCTATCCAACTAATCTTGTAGATTAGTTTCTACTCTTCACTCTTTCTCTTCAAATTCTATTGATCAACTTCTTCTTACATTATCTCTCCCTCTTTGACAACAATGCCAAAGACACTCAACATCTTATCATGCAACTATAACATCTTCTAGAACTTCCAATTTCTCCCTCTGTCACCTTGCTTGTGACTGATTTGGAATTTCAACACTTTGTTTACTTCAAGTAGAAATCCTAAAGTAAATATCCTCTACATCAATGTAATATTTCAATAATCAACTCATTTGATGTAGAGGAATCTTTGATATTGCTTAAGTAGCCTTGGCTAGGGGTATCACCCCTAAGTTACCTCTAGGATACTCAAAAGCATCTTTAGGTAGTGCTTTTGTGAAGATGTTAGCAATCTATTCCTTTGAACTGACATATTCCATTCTCACTTGCTTGTCTTCCAATAGTTCTCTTACATAGTGATACTTAATTGTGATGTGCTTTGTTTTAGCATGCATCATAGGATTCTTTGATATGTTGATGGCACTTGTGTTATCACAAGTTTAGTTACCTCTTCCTTCATACCTTGCAATAGATGTTTGATCCATACAATATTGGTGCAATTGATAGCAGCTACAACATATTCAGCTTCTATTGTGGACTGTGAGGTACAACTTTACTTTTTGCTAGTCCAAGTAATCAATCTTTTGCCTAAGAAAAGGGCTCCTCCACTAGTGTTCTTTCTGTCATCTATATTTCCTTCCTAGTCTGCATCAGTGTAGTCTCTCAACTCAAAATTTTCACTCCTCTTGTAGTATAAAACAAAGTCATAAGTTCCTTGTAAGTACCTTAGTATTATTTTCACCACCATAAGATGATTTTCTCTTGGATTAGCAGAAAATATTGCCACTATTCCAACTGCCAATGCAATGTTTGGTCTACTGTGTACAACATACTTTAACTTTCCAATCATTGATCTATATAATCTCTTATTCACTTTAGCTAACTCATCCTTCTTGGATAACTTATGTCCTATTACCCTTGGTGTACTTATTGGTTTTGAGTCTTCTAATCCAAATGTCTTGAGTATCTCCTTGATATATTTTGATTGGGTCACAATTATGCCATGCCGCCATACTTCAGTTGATGTACTTGCATTCCAACAAAGAATTTGATTTCTCCAAACATTGACATCTCAAACTCATGTTTCCTTTGATCAGCAAAATCTATGCATAGAGCATCTTTTCCTCCAAATATTATATCATCAACAAAGATTTCAGATATCAAAATGTCTTTACCTTTTTCTACTTTGATATATAGGTTGCTATTGTCATCTATTCTCTCAAATCCTATCTTCACAAGGTATTTGTGCAGTCTCCCATACCATGCTCTAGGTGCTTGTTTCAAACCATAGAGTTCTTTATGCAATTTGAAAACTATATCCTTGTTGCTATCATCAACAAATCCCTCTGGTTGTTCTATGTAGACTTCCTCTTCTAGTATACCATTCAAAAAAGCAAACTTTACATCCATCTGATAGACTTTGAAACCTTTGTAGGTAGCATATGCAAGTAATGTTCTTACTCCTTCCATTCTTGCAATAGGGGCAAATGTTTCCCCATAATCCAGTCCTTCTTCTTGTGCATAGCCTTTGCAGACTAGTCTAGATTTGTTTCTTGTTATCTCACCATTCTCATCAAGTTTGTTCCTAAACACCCATTTGGTACCAATTACATTCTTTTTAGCTAGTCTAGGAACCAGGGTCCAGGTTTTGTTCTTCTCAATTTGGTCTATCTCCTCCTTCATAGCTTTATAGCAGTCATCATCTTGTAGTGCATCTTTCACTATCTTAGGCTCAATCTTTCTCAATAGACATGATTCATTCCTTAGTCTATTACTTGTCATAGGTCTAGCATCCTTGTCACCAATGATTTGTTCTGTAGGGTGATGCTTCTCACATACTTGGCTAGTCTTGGTTATATCCTTCTTTCCATGTTTAGTTCTTCAACTTTAGAGTCACTTTGTACATCACTATCTAGTATTTCATCATCTCTTCCATGTGTACTATTTTTAGAGTCAGAGTGTGCATTTTCTTTATTCTAAAACTCAACTTTTGAATGTAGCTCAACATTCACTAGTTGTGACTCGACTGATACTGAAATTTGTTGCTAATTCCCAACTTGATTGGTAGCATTATCTTCAATAGACATTCTTTTATAGAAGTATACAAAAGATCTATAATCTTCTGATTTCTTGGATTCATCAACTTGGACTTTTGCATGCTCATCAAAATTTATATTTTTACTCTCCATAATCTTATTAGTGTTAGTATTCAAACATTTGTATGCCTTACTTCTAGTGGAGTATCCAAGGAATATGCCTTCATCACTTTTTGCATCAAACTTACCATTTCTAATATCTTTAAGAATATAGCATTTACAACCAAATACTTTGAAATGTTTTACATTAGGTGAGTGACCACACCATAATTCAAAAGGTGTTGCATTTGTACCTTTCTTGACTTGGACTCGATTCAGGGTGTAAACAATAGTACTTATAGCTTCTCTCCAGTACTTGAGTGCAACATTCTTCTCCATCATCAATGTTCTAGTACAGTCTATCACTGATCTATTTCTTCTCTCAAAAATGCCATTTTGAGGTGGAGTTCTTGGTGCTGATGTTTGTCTTTTGATTCCCTTTTCATTGCAAAATATCTCAAATTCTTTTGGTGTAAACTCTCCTCCTCTATCTGATCTCAGGCACTTTAGACTCTTTCTTGTCTCCTCAATTTTGGCCAAATACCACTTAAGCATTTGAAATGCATCAGATTTTTGCTTTAAAAACATGGAAGTCATCATTCTAGAGTAGTCATCCACAAACAACATTATGTATCTATCTCCTTGTTAGGTTTGCACTTCTATTGGACCACATAAGTCTGTATGGACTAGTTCTAGTACTTCTTTGGAAGTTTATGTTTTTCTTTTGAAACTAGATTTAGTCATCTTTACTAGTTGACATTGTTTGCACATTGTGTTTTCAAGTTTCTTCAGCTTAGGCAAACCTCTAACTTTTATTTTATTTTATGCTAATCAGATTGTCAAAGTTAACATGACACAATATTTTATGCCATAGCTACACATCATCAAGTCTAACAACAAGATAGGTTGCATCTTCCATATCTACTAAAACAAGTCACTCCTAGTTTGTTCACCTTTTCCTATCAGATTTCCATTAGTGTCATAGATTTTGGCAATTTTGTTTTCAAATTCTACTTTGCAACCTACATTGCCTAACTGTGACACACTCAACAAATTGTAGTTCAATCCTTCAACATAGTATGCATTATCACATGAGATTTTCTCTATAAGTTTAATAGAATCTTTTTGTTTGATTTGACATGGAGCATCATTTCCAAATCTAACACTATTTCCATCATATTGAGTAAAGGTAATAAACTTACTTTTGTCTCCTGTCATGTGATGTGAGCATCCACGATCTATGATCCACTTGTCATTTTTGTTCACACAGGTTACCAATGCTATTGCTTCATCTTCATCTAATTCATCCTTCATGACTACCTAGACTACTTCATCATCATTCTCATTAGAATCCTCTTCAACAATGTAGCATCTTTTGCCTTTTTCCTTGTAATCTTTGCTATCATCTTCTCTTTTGTTCTTTTACTTGTTTCCTTCTTTGTAGTTCTTCTTCTATGTACACCTTACATCAATATGTCCTACTTTATTGCAACTAAAACAAATGATAGGTAGCTTATGTTTGAATTTACCTTTGCCTCTATGAAATCTTCTGGCCAATAATGCTTCCAGTTGTTCCATATCTTCCTCATCTGTGTTGTTGTCATTGGATGCATGTTTTCCTTTTCTACTCTTCTTCTTTGATTTCACCTCCTTAGTGTATTTCAATGTCAACTTGGCCTTGAAAGCAGATTCAAGATTTTCAGGTTTGTAGTTATCAAAATTGGACAATTCAAATGCAATAAGTCTTCCCACTATACCTTTAAAGGTTAGTGTCTTTCTTGGTACACACCTTAACTCTTGGATGGTTGAAACTCTAATAGCATAGATAGGAAGCAGGGTTCTTAAGTATTTTCTATTAACAATGTCATCTTCCAATTGACCACCCAAACTTCTTATTGCACTTACTACTTCTTTCATTCTAGCAACATATTGAGCAACATTTTCACCTTCCTCCATTTTCATGTCATCAAACTTTCCTCTAAGGCTTTCTCTTTTTGCTCTTTGAACATTTTGTTCTCCTCCATAGATATCTGACATGGCTTTCCACATCTTGAATGTAGTATCACATCCTTTGATATCATCAAATTTAGCATAGCTAAGTGCATAGGCAATCTCCAACATTGCCTGACTGTGCTCCTTCCTTTTGTTTAAATCATCTACATAAAGGGGTCCAATTGGATCTACATGTTCCACTCCAATTGAGGTTTTTACATAGTCACCTATTGATCCAAGGTGCAACTTCATTAGAATTTGTCATGCAGTGAAGTTATCTTTGTTGAGCTTGGGAACTTCTCTCTTGGACATCTTAATCTTCTTGCTTCTAGTACCTCTAAACTAAATCAGTAGATGGCTCTGATACCAATTGTTAGAAATTCTTTAGAATAACTGAGGGGGGGGGGGGGAGGGGGTGAATCAATTATTCAAGGTCCAAGTGTCACTTGGAATGTCACCCTATTAAAGGATTTACAAATGGTTGTTAAACCAACCTAAGTCCATAGGATTTTTACCCTAACTAATAAAATTGCTAGAGAGTAACAATAAGGGGTTTTGACATGATTTTAGCATACAACTTATCTTGCAAATTTTAGATCACTCTTCAGCTCATAACATTGCCTGGCTTTCAGTCTCTGTAGCTCTAACAACTTGTCCTCCTTTCAAACTTTGTCTCCTTGAGTCTCTATGCTCAATGTACCAATGCAATCCTCTCTTTCTGACCACTTATCAAAATAGAGTCTTAGTTCTCTATCTTTCCTTATCCTTGATGCCTTCTCCTTGACACCCTTCAACCACTTCACAATTTTGGCACATCGGCAACTCTTGCTTCTTGGCCTGAGACTCCTTAAATAGAAGTCTAGAATCTTCTTTCCTACTTGATTCTTCCCTCATTTAATTTTAGTTTGAATGGATTAGGTAGGATTCATTGAATCTAACCCATATTTTTCTTATTCTAGAAACATCTTGAGGAATCCTCTTGAATTCACTCAAAATGGTCTACATAAAATTATGTGCCTCCAACTCATCATCCTTATCCTCCATCTAGTTCACAAAATTCTAGGTAATAACTTTTTCAGCTAAGATCTGGCAAATCTTTGACTTTTTGAATAATGCAGTAGCTCGACACTATTGAAATTTTGGTGCTCAACACATATTGTGTTACTCAGCATCAACTAGATTTTATTGATGCTCAACACCTATTGTGGATTTACTTGACATCCACTAAGTTTTTTGTTTTCTCGGTGCCTTCTATATCACTCAACACTTGAACTTCACTCGACACCTGAAGTTCACTCAACTCACAATAGATTTTGCATTTACTTGGCTCCAACTAAAAATTTTCTTGGCTCTAACTAGCTTGCTCGACACTCACTAATGAACTTAGTTAAGTTTTGCAGTCATCCTTATTACAACTTATAAAGTTTCTAAGTGTGGTCATCCTCTGTATCTTGAAGTATCAATACATCATTTTCCATTTTCTTAACTAATCCTTGCACTTCATTAAAAAACCATAACTCAACCTTTCCTTTAGGTGCTTTTGTTACATCTTGTTGATTAAATCCTCTTCATCAATCATCTAAGTGATAGTACTTGGATCTTATAAGCAATTGTCATTCCAAAAAATAGCAGGTTTGACATCAATGAAAAAACAATGATTGAAAACATTCTTTATCAACCAATCTCCCTCTTTGATCTCCAACAATGATCTTTTCAATCAGATTTTCAACAAGCACATGAGGTACAACCCCTTATCGTGACTACTCTATTTAGTTAAAATATGTCAAGGGAGATTGAGAATTAGTTAAGTTTAGACTTATTAATTAATTAAATTATTAGGTGATATACTTATACTGATTAGTAAATATGAGTAATTCAAATATGATGATAAATAAGTAGTTAATGGTAATAAGGCATGATTTTTGAAAAGTCATATCCATAAAATGAAAAGTTAGAATAAAGCTATTAAAAACATCATTGAATCAAAATGAAGTGAGAAAATGAGAGTATGTGAAGTAGAGTCCTGATGAGGAGGAGCTCTCTTACACTAAAATGATTCTTAAACCCTACAGGGATTCATCATTTTGGTGTTCTATATGTGATAAGAAATAATTATTATTCAGAATTAAGCTTGTCTACTCACTATTTGTGTTTCTATATATGAGTTATTTTCCTTGATCTTGTCTGAGAATGTTATTATTGGGAAAGAGGGAGATTGAGAGGGAGAATAGTGTTTCATTAGAGGAAACCCTTGTTGAGATAATGTGTGTTGCACACTTTTGGGACTCAAAATTGAAGCCCTAATTTTGTGTACCATTCTAAAAATCAAGCCCTATAAGCACATTTTGATGCACGTGTACTCATCTGTCCTTTTCAAGCCTAAGAGGTGTTTAATGTTTCTAACACCTTGCATTTAGTATACCCATGCATCCCATAAAGAAAAATTTCCATTCTGAGTCATTCTGTGAAGTTTCGTTTTGAGTAATGTCCAAATCTGCATTTTTGCCCAAGTGTCAAACAATGATAGGAGACCTAGTTTGCATTTGAATATCTTGCACCCAATAATGTTTCATGACTCACTGCTTTGTGAATATTTAGTATCCATATCAAAGAACTAATTTTTTTGATTTTGAGTCATTTTGACATGTTTTGATTAGGTTTTGAATCCCTCAAAGTTGGTTGTTTATTGTTGTCATGCTAATGTAAATTGTACAAAATTCTGGGAGGCCCTATTTGACTTGTTATAACTTTGACCCAGTTAACAAAAATGAGAAAATTCCTTTTCCATTGCATTCTAGAGATCAAATACTTATTATGTTTCAATTTTGAGCTTATGAAAAATCTGTTTGATTAGGTCTTGAACACGATTGCATTTGTAATTTGTAAATTTTTATTGGTGTCAAAAGGTACAGGTTGATTGGTACCCCTATTTGTGATGTCATAACTTAGAATCTATGATACATGAGATCAAATGGATTGTACCATTGTGTTCTACTCTAAAAATTCTTTAAGTGTGCCAGTTTGCAAACCTTGACAAATCCGTCTGCACACTTTCTTAGGTCCATTCCATTTGCGAAAATCACTTTTTTGCGAGTGTTTTTGAGTAGCCCAATTTGACTACTTTCCAAATGTGTCCAGTTATTCATCATGAGCCCAAATCCAAAATTTATATTATCCTCTTGACAATGAACCAACACCCTAGTTTTTGTCCTCCCAAGTGTTAGTTTGACTTGTTTTCAAAGTCCAAACCTAACATGTTTTATGGTTTTTTGACATGTTTGCTTGTAGACTGTTTTAAATGAGCAACTTCGACGGTCAAAATCTTTTGATCCCTAAGTCATCATTGGACAAGAGTTGGTAGAGTGCAAGAGCATGGATCAAAGGATTAGTAGGTATGATTTTAGAGCCCAGTCATATGCTTTTGTCAATTTTAAAGGCTAGTTAGAGGACCCCTTGGCATGAAATTGGTAGTCAGCAAAAAGGAGTTAAAATGAGTTTAAATGGATTGTCCAGTGGTCAAATCATTTTTAGTCAATATCAGATGTTCATCAAAACAATTTGAGATTTTAGGTGTTTTAGTTTGAAATTTTTTTAGTCGGACCCACTTTGGGGCCTGACAGATTCCCTTAAATTTGATGAGATGCCATGATCTCATATCAAGACGTGTAAAATGCTAATGATCAAATTAACTAAAAGAGTAACTTGGCATAAACATATAATCAAAGAAGCAAAGTGAAACATCCTTGTTTTGAATGTCACGAGATTAAAAAGTTGTAGATTCAGTGATAAATATGGGCATTTCCTTCAAAGCAACTTGACATCTTTTACATATCTAAAGATTGATGGATTATATTAAAAGAAAGGAGGGAGTTAAAAGGGTTGAGCACCTACTAATGTTAGAATTGGTGCTTGCTAAAATCAAATCATTGAAGGATGTTTTCTATATCCTTGGATGAGGGCATTCTTTTTCCTTACTAGTCACCCTAACACATGCACAAGAAGAAGATGTCCCATGTGAGCACCAAATATGAGAGCAAGGTCTAAATTGGCTACCCAAAGTGAACTAAAAAAGGGAGGAAACATTTGTAAATCATTTGCAAAGACTTGATATTTTAAGAGGACTTTTCACCATTTTTTCTCCATCGCTTAGTCTACAAAGCATGAATGAGGCTTATCCCAAGTGAGAGTGATGAAATTGATAAAGGAGGAGTGGTTGAGCTCCATAATTGCTTGGTGCTACTCTTCACAAGTTTTCAAAACCAAGACAGAGATCGTAGAGACTTTGATCACATAAATGAAACATAGCACTTTCAAGCATTTTGAAGAAATGTTGTGGATTGGGAAGGAGTAGCTCACATATGGAGGGAGGATGTGGTATGAATGCCCATAAATAAATTGTGAAGAGCTCCACATAATTTGGTTACTATGAAAAAAGGAAGGCTAGGAAGATGATACCATGATAAGAATTAAATTCACAAATCCCATCTTTCTTAATGCAATTTTGTTAAGGCAGTTGAGCATCTCAAAGATATGTTCAATGCAACAATGAAGCCATAGTCCTTGATGAAAATCAGAGGCATCACAACATGTTGTCTAACAAAATTCCCATAGGTATAGTATAAAAATCAAGTTCTCATTATCTAGAAATGAGCTTGCCAATTTGGTCAACATAAGGCTTCCCAAAGTATGGTCACATGATGTAATGTCTACGGAGGGTGTTCACAAAAAAGAAAATTCCTCAACTCCCCAAATCATATCATATTTTGCCTACTATGGAGCAAGGAACTAAAAATTGTTAGGGGTCTACGATGTGTTGAAATCTCCTATATAGAGGGTGTTTGGAATTACAAATTAGCATCATTTGAAGCCAAGTATGGCTATGTGGAGGATGTGAGGTGATTGGAGAAGGAAACATGAATTGTCATCCATGCCAAATAAAGAAGAGAGGAAGGATTTGCGTATGGGAGCACTAAAGGAATTAAAGAAAGAAAAAAAAGATATTAGAACATTCATGCCATAATAATGAACACACATACTTGCGAAATTTCATTAATGAAATCTATCCCCATATACCTACCACTAAAGTTTCACTGTTGCATGTTATGTGGAGTGCACACCAATATCAAAGACAACAACGTAGTTTTGCAAGGAGGCCTATATCTTTGGACTTTGTTGAATCCATTGAAGATCCAATTGATCTCAATGACTCAAATTTCTCCAATAAAGTTAGTAGTGGGAACAACAACATATGTACCGCCAATTTTATTTCTAAAGTGTGAAATTTGTGCTTCAATATTGTGAGGAAGTTGGATTTATGGACACCCAACAAATAGATGGATTCATAATTTTTAAGAAGCCCAATGAAATCAATAGTCATACCATGTCATTGAAGGAAAATAGTAGGTTTTGGAATTCAAACCTTAGGAACTTAATCTTGGATTGGTCATATGGCAACCTTCTTATGTTTTTAAATACCAAATCACTCTATTGCTAAGTGTCTATAAGACACAAGCCTTTTCAAAGGCAAGGCAAAGGGCCCACTTGACTGGTTGGAGAGAAGGAAATTTTGACATGAACACACCAGACAAGATGATGCCATGGCATTTGAGGAACCTACCAAAAAGCAACAAGTGGTAGCACATAGACTGAGTTGGACAAATCATCAAATGACATGTGGTAGAGGACCCCAGACTTGGCACGCTTCCTAAGGTAGTGATGTGGCAGATAGTGTCACATATCATGATGTTGCTATGTTGTGATAATGCAACACTGTGTTTAGGTGTCATGTGACATAGTAGGGTTACAAGGCAGTGACATGGTGCTAATGTCTAGATGCTAACGTGGACTGCTATACCACATGTCACGATGTTGTGGCACCATGCTGAGTAGGATGGTGACATAGCGACTAGTGATGTGGTTGACATGTGGCAGGATAGGGGACCAATGGGACAGTGACAATTGGCACCTAGGTGTCAGGTGACTGTGTAGAGACATACCAATCCTGTGTTGACATGTGTCAAAGATGGTCAAACCCTGTTGACCCGGATGAACATTTGGAGAGAAAAATCAAAATGCATAAAATAATAATTTTATTATTATTTTCCCTTTTCTAAATGTGCAATCAGGTCTTTGAAATAAATTTGAATTATAATACGTAGTTCAAACTTTAGAAAATTTTAAATATTTGAAGTGAGATGCAGTCTTAGAGCCATGACAGGAGCCTACTTTTTATTTTGAGATTTTGGGCATTTCTAGTAAGAAAGTATAACACTATTATATATTGCCAGAATTGGGAGAGGACAAACTTTCCATTTTTGGAGTTTTGTTTTTTTAGATAAGAAGCCACTGTTTCAAGTTATGTGAGGATTTTTCTAAGGTGTCCATTTTTCAGTTTCATTCAATTGGGGAAATTTAGATTTGATTTCTAGTAGAATGGTGAACTAAATGAACATAAGAGGCAATGTGAATGTAGTTAGGAGTGAATTTTTTTACCTCCAAGTCTGTTGAATCAAGGTATTATTAGCATTTCAGATATTTTGGAAACACAAGGGTTTTCATCATTAAAGAAGAGATATTTTGAGTTTGTTGCATGATAATAATGAGAATCATATCATATTTTAGGGGTAGAAAGATTAGAGATGTTTTACAATAGTAAGGAATGAAGATTCAAGTGGACAAATGCCACTTGTAGATCAGATTTGGGATTTCATTCCTTTCTTATATCTTTCTCTTTCTGATTCATTGTAAGGGTTGGCAATTTTCACTATGAGACTAGGTTGGCAATTTTCACTGTAAGACCCGGTTGGTTCCAGTTTGTCTCTACAACCACGTCGTTGGATCCAAAGCTATGATTCCACCAAATTATTTATCATATTTCTCTTGTATGAACAATAATAGTTAAGCTAATATAGATAACACTAGTCTATTTAGTGGTTTTATAAGTTGTTTTACATGCATCTAAATATATAGTTTCAAAGAAATGAATACAAATGAGAAAGAATCTTCTTAGTTTCATCTTGATTCTCATCTCCTATCTTTGTAATCTAAAATTTTATGTGGTTTAGGGACAAAGAACTGAGACCCATTTGCATCTCGTTAAGGTTGTATGTCTGATATGTTTTTCTATTGGAACAAAGGGCCAAGTAAATGCTTGATGTATTGGACAGGGTTGCTGGTTATTTGAGAAGGATATTTCATGAGAATGAAGTCTTTATGAACATCAATGTCTGATTCACAAAGTGATAAGAGAGATCTGATATCTTGATGTATGAACTATGTCAATGGTATCATAAATGTATGTGTGTAATTCATGGCATTGCTCAATAGATAAGGCATTGATCATCTATAGGATCATTTTGTTCTTACTATTGCATATGTGGGGTTTTTCTAAAATCAACAATTATAATCATCCATTTCCCTTTCCATTTAAGAGCTGAAGGGATGCCCTCACTTAGCTTATCAATTTCTTAGGTCATTTACTTAGCTATTTCATGTCTAGGATCTTTGCATAAGTGTTAGAAGAATAAGGGTTTTATCTACTTTGTTAGATTCAAGTGTATGTTTTAGCATTGGTACCATATAAGTGAATCTAAGGTCCACCCACCTAGGTTTTGTAGAGCCTGAAGTAGAAGAAGGGTCTAGCCTTTTAGTTGGCCCCGTGTTTGAAAGGAAATGTTGCAGATGGGAAGTAGCTACCCCTAGATGTATTTTGTTCTCATCGAGGTAATTTGAAACTGTGATATTTCAAAACACCAAAAAAATGGCAATTCTGTTGGGGAGTCGATGAAGAAATTCATTGTTAAAAGTATTGGAATCTCTAGTATAAATAGCATTTTTAGAATCTATATGATAGATAAACCTTGAGAATTTGAAAAAGATTCAATACAAGAAGAAGAATTTGCTACAATGGTAAGGTTATAAAGTGTTTCCCAGATTCATGTCTCCTAGTAATGTTTTATCCATTTGTAGTAGTAGCTTTGAGGTTGAGTGTAAATTTTGATTGCTAAGAATGTTCATCTTCAATCAACTTGGTTGGATTTTATTTTCAAAGTGCTATTGTAAAATCAGAGTCAAGAATGAACAAAAGGTATTATTCTCTTTTTCAAGTTTGTAAATCTACAAGAGTGGTTTGATGATTTGCATTTCTCCTATATTTGAAGTTCTAGTTCAAATTTGTCAAGTGACAAATTATGTTTTATTTCTCACATGTGTAAATGGAGATTCTAAATCTCTACACTAGTTGTTTCCTAGTTGACTTAATTGTAATATTTTGAAGAACTCCCAGTTGTATGGGAAGATCTAAAGCTTTTGATAGTCACTTGAAAAAGAAGTATAATTTCTTGATAAGCTTTAAGGTGTTGTTGCATATGTTGTTATAAGAAATAGAAGTGTTAAAGTTAAATCATAGCAGTGATTTCTTTATCCTCTTTCAAGGAGGTGGAAGCTCTACATGATTTTGATCAGTGGTGTGAAGGCATTTCAATTTTGCACGTATGCCAAATCAGTAGATCGAAGTTTAGCATCAACACTTGAGGTATTTTGATTTTCATGTTTCTCTTTCATGGAAGTCAAGTGTTAAAATGGCTACATTTATTTAGTGATTTTCAATACTAGGATAAAGAGGTAGAAACTTTGTTTCAAGATAGAATTAGATTTCAGATCTGAAGTTAGTTTACCAAGTCATGAAGATGTGCTTGAAGATATTGTAGAGATAAGAAAAGAACTCTGAAATCAGATTGTTATTTCCATAAGAAATATGGCAGGAAGTGTTCAAGGTCTAGGAGATTATCTGATTTACGTAAAGTTCAAATCAGCACTCATACAGTTGCATTTTTATTTAAGACCTAAAGAATCTTCTTGGCCTATTATTTTCTTGGACGTCTTTATTCCTGATTCAGTTGATTGGCCAACACATTTGAGATTACAAACACTTTCACAAGTTGAAGAATATGTCAAGAAGATGGAAAGTGATTTGTATGACAATAGAATTCATTTTGAGTATTCTAATGATAATGGTGAATGTGTTGAAAATTAGAACGAATGTAATGAATATGGAGAGAGAGATAATTTGTCTTCTGAGTGTGAAGAGATGGATTATAATGTTAATGAATCAGATGATTGCATCCAGCATGAGGAAGATGGATATGAAATTGAAAATGAACCTTATTACCATGAATATGAAGTTGAGGAATTATATAACAGTAGCAGAGATAGTTCTTACCATGATGAGAATGAATGTTGTAATAATTCTGATGTTCTAGATTGTTATACTAATGATTTTTCTATTGTAAGTTCTTCATGTCATCTAGATGAGAATCATAGCTAGGAGAAGATTTGTGAGGTAGTCTTCTTGAACCTTGATGAAATTTCAGCTTTTTTGGCTCGTGATATTGAAAAACATGTAAGTGTTTCTACGGATGCTCATATTTTTCCCCATAACATTTTTTCATTTAGTCAAGTCACTTCCCCAAAGTTTGATAGTGAAAGAGATATAGAATCCAAACAATCTTTGTCATATTTTGGAGGCGTATATGACAGTACCTCAAATGTCTTTGCACATGATGACTTGTTAGATGCAGGGGATGTTAGTGAAGGGAAATCTCACACTTTTTAAGATTCTTCTCATGTTGGTATTGCTACAATATGTTTTGATGTTTCATGTGATGAAGAGGAAAATAGTGAAAATTATCAATTTGGCTATGGATTTTTATGTGCTAATAAGTCTTGTAGTGATAAGTTCAAGGTTCATTCTGACAGTTTATTAGATGAAGAAAATAATTGTGATCAACATAGTTAAAATCAGCATTTTTAGGATAAGTTTTCATACTTGGTGACTATTTAGTTGTTTGAGTGCGAAGAGGTTTCAGTGAAAGATCTGATTTGATGAGTAACATGACTACAAGTAGGTAGTGATTAGAGTTCACATACTCTTCACATCTAGATACACAAATTAAGTTGTAAAATTTTGACACATGCAACTTTTTGAACAAAGTAGAATAATGAATCATTTGTGTTTCTGGTTGATAGCATGTAGCAGCCATATGTAGGTGAGGGTTTTCAGATTGATTCTAGTTTACATGAGCATGGCGATCCATATTTTCATAGTGAGAATGATGTAGAAGTTAATGCTGATTTGTACATGCACTATGAGAATGAAGGCGTAGATTTTTTTTTCCAAGTGTTTTAATTTAGAGTACTAATCTGATTGGTGAAACTGATAGAAGTAATGTTTCTATCTTACCTCCTAAAGGTTTAGATGAAAATTAGTTATATGATAGAGGTAAGAAGTTTTGATAAGTGTCGATGGCCTGACACCATCGTTTGTACAGTTTAGGAGTAGTTGTTTTTGCTTTGAATAAAGTTGTTTGAGGGAAGTTTTTGTTGTAAAGTGTGTCATTTGCTTCTTCTAGAGATCTGTATCCTTTCTATGCCCACAAGGGACATTCATCTCTAGGCAAAGCCACTGTTGGAACTCAAAATTGAAGCCCTGATTTTGAGTACCATTCTAAAAATGAAGCCCTATAAGCACTTTTTAATGTGTGTGTACCCAGCTATCCTTTTAAGGAATAAGAGGTGTTTAATGTTTCTAAAACATTGCATTTAGTATATCCACTCTTCCCATAAAGAAAAATTGTCATTCTAAGTCATTTTGTGAAGTTTGGTTTAGTTCAATGTCCAAATCTGCATTTTTGCCTAAGTGTCAAACAATGACAGGAGGCCTAGTTTGCATTTGAATATCTTGCACACAGTAATGTTTCATGACTTGCTGCTTTGGGAATGCTTAGTATCCATATAAAAGAACCTATGTTTCATATTTCAAGTTGATTCGACATATTTTGACTAGGTTTTGAATCCCTCAAAGTTGGTTGTTTATTGTTGTCATGCTAATGTAAATTGTTCAGAATTCTAGGAGGCCTTGTTTGACTTGTTATAACTTTGACCTAGTTGACTAAAATGAGAAAATTCATTTTTAATTGCATTCTAGAGGTCAAAGAATTATTACATTTCAATTTTGAGCTTATGAAAAATTCATTTGATTAGTTTTCAAATGCGATTCCATGTGCAATTTGTAAAGTTTTACTGGTGTCAAAAGTTGCAGATTGATTGGTACCCCTATTCATGATGTCATAAATCAAAATCTATGATATGTGAGATCAAATGGATTATACTATTGTACTCTTTTCTAAAAATTTTTAAGTGTGCCAGTTTGCAAGCCTTGATGAATCCATTTACACACTTTCCTAGGTCCATTCCATTTGCAGAAACCCCTTTTTTGCTAGTGTTTTTGGTCCTACAAATTTGAGTAGCCCACTTTGATTGCCTGCCAAATGAAACATATTATTTTTCATGAGCCCAACACCCTAGTTTTTGTCCCCGCACATGTCAGTTTGACCTATTTTTAAAGCCCAAACCAAACACGGTTTATGGTTTTTTGACATGTTTTCTTGCAGGCAATTTTAAATGAGTAACTTCAATGGTCAATATCTTTTGACCCCAAAGTCGTCATGGGATAAGATTTGGTAGGGTACAAGAATGTGGAACAAAGTATCAGTAGGTTTGATTTTAGAGCCTAGTCATATGTTTTTGTCAGTTTCTAAGGCTAGCCAGAGGGCCCCTTGGCATGAAATTGGTAGTCAACAAAAAGGAGTTAAAATGAGTTAAAATAGATGGTTCAATGGTTGAATGATTTTCAGTCAATGTCAGATGTTCATCGGATCAATTTGAGATTTCAGGTGTTTTAGTTTGAATTTTTTTTTAGTTAGGCCCACTTTGGGGCCTGACTGATTCCCTTAAATTTGATGAGATGCCATGATCTCATATCAAGGTGTGCAAAATGTTAATGATCCAATTAAATAAAAGAGGAACTTGGCATAAACATATAATCAAAGAAGCAAAGTGAAACATCCTTGTTTTTAATGTCATTAGATTAAAAAGTTGTAGATTCAGTGATAAATATGGGCATTTCTTACAAAACAACTTGACATCTTTGAAATATCTAAAGATTGATGGATTATATTAAAAGAAAGGAGGGAATTAAAATGGTCGAGCACCTGTTGATGTTAGAATGGATGCTTGCTAAAATAAAATTATTGAAGGATGTTTGTCATATCCTTGGACAAGGGCATTCTTTTTCCTTGCTGGCCACCCTAACACATGTGCATGAAGAAGATCTCCCATTTGAGCACCAAATACAAGAGAAAGGTCTAATATAGCTACCCAAAGTGAACTATGAAAGGGAGGAAACATTTGTAAATCATTTGCAAAGACTTGATATTTTAAGAGGAATTTTCACCTTTTTTTCTCCATCATTTAGTCTGCAAAGCCTGAATGAGGCTTATCCCAAGTGGGAGTAGCAAAATTGATAAAGGAGGAGTGGTTGAGCTCCATAATTCCTCATCACTACTCTTTACAAGTTTTCAAAACCAAGATAGAGATTGCAGAGACTTTGAGGACATAAATGAAACATAACACTTTCAAGCATTCTAAAGAAATTCCATGGATTGGGAAGGAGCGACTAATGTAAGGAGGGAGGACATGCCATGAATTTCCATAATAAATTTTGAAGAGCTCCACATAATCTAGTTACTCTACAAAAAGAAGGCTAAGCAGATGAAGCCATGATAAGAATTAAATTCAGAAATTCCATCTTTCTCAATGCAACCCCTATTAAGGCAGTCGAGCATTTCAAAGATATGTTCAATGCAACAATGTAGTCATAATCCTTGATGACAATTAGAGGCATCACAACATGTTTTTTGACAAAATTCCCATAGGAATACTATAAAAATTGACTTCTCATTATTTGGAAATGAGCTTGTTGATTTGGTCAACATAAGGCTTCCCAAAGTATGGTCTCATGATGTAATGTCTAAGGAGGGTGTTCATGAAAAAGAAATTTCCCCAACTCCCCAAATCGTATCATATTTTTCCTAATGTGGAGCAAGGAACTAAAAATCATTAGGGGTCTATGGTGTGTTGAAATCTCCTACGAAAAGGGTATTTGGAATTACAAATTAGCATCATTTGAAGCTGAGTATGGCTGTGTGGAGGATGTGAGATGATTGGAGAAGGAAGTAGGAGTTGCCATCCACACTAAATAAAGAAGAGGAAGGATTTGCATATGGGAGCACTAACGAAATTAAAGAAGGTAGAGTAGGATATTAGAACATTCAAGCCATAAGAATGAGCCCCCAGATTTGGGATATTTCATTGATGAAATCTATCCTCATATACCTGCTGCAAAAGTTTCACTGTTACATGTCATGTGGAGTGTGGATCAATATCAAAGATAGCACCATAGGATTGGAAGGAGGCTTGTAGCTTTGGATTTTTTTGAATCCTTTGAAGATCCAATTGATCTTGATGAGTCAAATTGCCCCAATAAAGTTAGCAGTGGGTACAATAGCATAAGTACCACTAGTTTTATTTCCAAAGTGTAAAATTTACGCTTCAACATTGTGAGGAAGTCAAATTTATGGACGCCCAATAAATAGATGGATTCATAGTTTTTAAGAAGCCCAATGAAATCAACAATCAAACTATGGCATTAAGGAAAAGTGCAGGCTTTGGAATTCAAACCTTAGGAACTTAGTCCCAGATTGGTCATATGGTGACCTTCCTATGTTTTTAAATACCAAATCATTCTATTGCTTAGTGTCTTTAAGACACAAGCCTTTTCAAAGTCAAGGGAAATATGTTCGTGTGGGGCTCACTTGGCCGATTGGAGAGAAGGAAATTTTGACCCGAACACACCAGATGAGATGATGATGTGGTAGCCGAGGAACCTATTAGAAAGTGAGAAGTGGTAGTGCATAGAGTAAGTTGGACGAATCATCAATAGACATGTGGTAGAGGACCCCAGACCTGGCATGCTTCCTAAGGCAGTGACATGGTGAATAGTGGACATGTCACAATGTCACTATGTCATGATGATGTGGCACCATGCTAAGGCATCAAGTGACATAGCAGCCAAGGACATGACAAGGTGACAAGGTGGTGACATGGCACTATTGACTGGATGTTGATGTGGAATGAGGTGCCACATGTCATGACATTGCTATGCTGTGATGATGTGGCACCATGCTGAGTAGGATGTTGACATAGCAACCAGTGATGTGGCTTCCACGTGGTAGGATAGGGGACTAGTGGGATAGTGAAATGTGGCACCTAGGTGTCAGGTGACTGTGCAGAGATGGACCAATCCTGTGTTGACAAGTGTCAAAGATGGTCAAACCCAGTTGACCTAGATGGACATTTGGAGGGAAAAATCAAAATGCATAAATAATAATTTTTATTATTTTCCCTTTTATGAATGTGCAATCAAGTCTTTTAAATAAATTTGAATTATAATAAATAGTTCAAATTTTAGAAAAATTTAAATATTTGAAGTGAGATGCAGTCTGAGAGCCATGACAGGAGCTTACTTTTTATTTTGAGATTTTGGGTGTTTTTGGTAAGAAAGTATAGCACTATTATATATCACCGAAATTGGGAGAGAAATTTTTTTAAATTTTTGGAGTTTGTGTTTGCACAGGAAGCCATTAGTTCAAGTTATATAAGGATTTGTCTAAGGTGTCCATTTTTCAGTTTCATTCAGTTGGGGCAATTCAGATTTGATTTCCCGTAAAAAGGTGAACTGAATAAACATAAGAGGTAGTATGAATGTAGTTAGAGGAAAATTTTGTTACCTCCAAGTTAGTTGAATCAAGGTATTATCAGCATTTTAGATGCATTTAAGATATTTTGGCAACAAAAGGATTTTCATGATTGAAGAAGAGATCTTTCAAATTTGTTACATGATAATGATGAGAATCATATCAAATTTTAGGGGTAGAAAGATGAGAGATGTTTTACAACAACAAGGAATGAAGATTCAAGTGGACACATGTCACTTCTAGATTAGATCTAGGATTTCATTCCTTTCCTATATCTTTCCCTTTTTAATTCATTGTAAGGGTTGACAATTTTCATTGTGAGACCAGGTTGGTTCCAGTTTATCTATGAGACCACATTTTTGGATCTAGAGTTGTGATTCCACCACATCTTTCAGTATAGTTCTTTTGTATGAACAACAATAGTTAAGCTAATATAGATAGCTTTGATCTATTTAGTGGTTTCATGAGTTGTTTTACATTCATCTAAATGTATAGTTTCAAAGAAATGAATACAAATAAGCAAGAATCTTCTTAGTTTCATTATGATTATCATCTCCTATATTTGTAATATAAAATGTTATGTGGTTTAGGGACAAAGAAATGAGACCCATTTGCATCCCCTTAAGTTTGTATGTCTAATATGTTTTGCTGTTGGAACAAAGGGCCAAGTAAATGCTTGATGTATTTGAGAGGGTTGGTTATTTGAGAAGGATATTTCATGAGAATGAGGTCTTTATGAACACTGATGTCTAATTCACAAAGTGATAAGATAGATCTAATATCTTGATGTATGGAATATGTCAATGGTATCATAGATGTATGTGTGTAATTTGTGGAATTGCCCAATAGATAAGGCACTGATCAACTACAGGATCAACTTATTCTTACTATTACATATGTGGGGTTTTTCTGAAATCAACAATTATAATCATCCATTTCCCTTTCCATTTAAGAGCTGAAAGGATGCCCTCACTTAGCTTATAAATTTCTTAGGTCATGTCATTAGCTATTTCATGTCTAGGATCTTTGCATAAGTGTTAGAAGATTAATGATTTTATCTGCTTTGTTAGATTCAAGTGTATGTTTTAGCACGAGTACCATATAAGTGAATCTAAGGTCCACCCACCTAGATTTTGAAGAGCCTAAAGTAGAATAAGAGTCTAGCCTTATAGTTGGCCTGGTGTTAGAAAGGATATGTTGCAAATGGGAAGGAGCTACCCCTAGATGTATTCTGTTCTCATCAGGGTAATTTGAAACTGTGATGTTTCAAAACACCAACATACACGTTGCATAAGATTTTTATATTGTATTATTTTATCTTATTAGGTAATGTTGCACCTACAAGCACCTAGATGGACATGCCACATGTAAAGATTTCCATGGAATATACTTGATGTGTTTTTTTGTAACATTGTGATAATATTTAATGTAATTATTTAATATTGGAGAAAATAATTAAATGCCTAATATTAAATGTGGGGTCAGTGGGTTAGGTAGCAGATGGTTAATGTAATACCACTTGGTGGTTTTGTGGGACTTTTTACTATATAAGAAGCCACAATGGTAGTTGTAGACATAAGAAAAAAGGGCAAAAGACCAAAAGACAAAAGTTGAGCTAGACAAGGCTTGACAGGTTAGCCAAGGGAGCATTTGTGAAGGTTGGAAGCATGGCATGGGATGTGTGGATTCATGCTTATTCACATGGATTTCTTAGTTGTGGCTATGGCTTTTAAGGCTTCCATGGTTATATTGCAATGGTTTTTTTGCTGAGTAAGACATGGTGATGGATGCTTTTGGAGGCTGGGTTTTTTACCTCAATGAGGGTTTTCCAAGGTATATCATATGTCACATTTTTCTGGGTATGTTTGATTGAAATATTCAAGACTATGCTAAGTTACTAAGAGGGGAGGGGTGAATCAATAACTTCTAAAATTGTAACAATTTCAGTTCTTAATCCAATAAATCAATTAGAACTTAGTTCATCACATCTGATCTAATTACATGCAAGAGAAATTGAAAAATGAAAGCATCCATAACACTTGAACACAAAGATTTGGTGACCCATAAACCTTCCAAATACAAAGTAAAATTGGGGTGGGGATGATGCCCACAAACTTTAGTACTATAGCATAAAGTTGGCCTATTAAGGCGTACATTGATAACTTTTGATGATCTACCTTGTTAGGAGCAAATATGACTACTAGGTCCACCTTGTGAGAGGATTTACAAACATACAATGAAGTATGCACTTAGTAAAGAGATTTATAAAAGACTATTAGGTATATCTTGTTAGAGGATTTTGACTAGTTTACCTATTAGGATGAAGTAGTAGATCTCTAATTTGCAACTAAATTTGCTGATAGAGATTCCTTAGTGTACTGATCACCTTTCTATGATAGATTTGTCTCTGCTGCTCCTTATACTATTATGGCCTTTATAATTCTTTATCTACTACTATCATAACTTGAACTTTTTGCATCCACATTACAATACATATGCTCACACATTCATATTCACTCTCTTTCTTCATACATTGGATATGATACAATACATTACATATATATACCAATCCAAATTAAAAAATTACAAAGTCAGCCATGACACAAGTTAACACAAATATTATAAAGTCAGCCCACATGAGGATACTCAAGTTTTGAAGACTAACTTGGTGAGGTTCTGATGCCCAACATCAAATATCACTACTTGGCATCAGCATGCACTCAGTAGACATAGAAGCTTGGTCCATACTGATCACTTTCAAGTAGTCTTGAACTTAGTCTGCACTAGTGACTTGGTAGATATTGTGCAACTCAGCAAACACTGAATCACTTGGTAACATGAAGTAGCTCAGTTAACATTGGCTTTGCATCACATGAGCTATGAACTTGGTAGATACTACAATACATGGTTTCAATTGCTGGACTTCACACTAACTGAATCTACTCGATAACCACTAGGATTAGTCCAAAAGACTTGGTAGCAACTATATAACTCGATGGCTACTGAATTACATGGAAAACATTGTAGACTATTCTATGAGCTCAATAGCTATAGAGAATATGAATAAGTGTGTGTCACTAATAACAAGCTTGACTGATATGTCAACAATCTCCCCCTTTGGCATTAGTGACAAAAACACTTATTAGCCCAAAACTAAATACCTTGTATTCATCACCATGGGATACTAGCTCGGTATATTTGAGATTTTTCAAAATTGATCTTGGTAAAGTATATACAAATCAATTCTCCACCATAGAATATTTCTCCCCCATATTATGTGATCCACTATGTACATATCTTCTTTTCTCTTATATACATATGACATTTCTCTTATTTAAATTTTCTCCCATATCATAACATATATCCCCCTATAACTTTTCTCCCCCTTTTTGACAGCAATGCCAAAGATTTATTCTAAAATATTTAGATAGAGACATGAAAATGACATAAGACTTTAGAGTGTACCTTGAGGGTGATTGCCAAGGTTTTATCCCAGTTTTCTTGCAAGACCTTACATGTATGAATTGCAATTTGCACTTCTGCTAATAGTTCAATCATGTGACTTGCAATAGAGAAGTTGTTATCATGGATCAAAGTTTTTGAATATACAATGTGTTTCTACATAGCATCCATGACTAGAAGGATCATATTTTGTATATCAATTAATGTTGAATAGATCCTTGCTTCTTCTCTCAACAATTCAGCTTGCAAGTCTAACAAAAATATTATCTTCTTGAAATGTGCAGAGCTTGAACTAGGGTCAAGTTGCAGCTACTAAGCACTTGCACTTCAAGATCTATATCAATTTTGGACAATTTTTCCTTTACTTCCTTTGTATACTTAGTGACATCACACAATTTCCCAAAAAGTGATGACACATTTGAATAGGACGCCTCAAGATTGACCAAAATTGTTGAAAGCTCAACTTGATAAATGGCTATTTGCTAGGAAATATGCTCCAACACTTTATTGTTAAATTTCTTTTTAGCCTTTTCAACTAGCTTTTCTTGACCTTTGGTGTCCTCATTGAATTTTTGGACTGCCTCTCCAAGGTGAAACACAATAGGTTGAGAGGAATCAACCTCAGTTCCTATTGCTTTAGTAAAAATATTCTTGGCATCATCAATTATCTTATACTCTCTGTCTCTTTCCTCTCTTAATCTTTGCTATTTGGCCTTTTTCTGGAGGAGTTCGCCATCTGGCTTTTTGTAGAAATATTGTAGATAACCCATTTGGGAATTATTATTTCCCCATCCAAATCTATATCTTCCTCTATCTCCTTTCCTTTCCCCAAAAAAATTGTACTCGATTGAACCTTAGGCTCAACCATCCTTGCACTTATTATTTTTTTACCTAGAATGGAAACAATAGTGGACACACTTGAACTTGTAGTAAAGAATAATATTGTACTAACTAATTGAATACTTAGAGAAATAATTGAAGAATCCAAAAGTGATGAAGTCAAAATTGTAGAATCCAAAATTGAAGTAGATAAAACTGGAGATCTTACCATGGATGTACTCAATATTGTAGAAGTCAAAATTGGAGAAGTGAAGGCTGAAGAACTCAACTCGGTAGATGAAGAAGGAGTCTACAACTTGGTGGATGAAGTGGAAGTCACTTCTACCAATGATATGTTGAGTTGAGTTGGGGCAAAGAGTGATTGAACATTTGATGTATTAGTAGTAGTCACAACCAAATTTGCTGAAGTTGCCTCCATACTTGATGTAGTCAATGGTTTTCTCAAGGAGTGAGGAAATGAGGCAATGACTATAGTAGCTATCTCAACTGGATCAAACCCCTCATCATCTTTATTTTCTTCTTCAGTAGCTTTTGGACCTTGATCCTCTTCATCTTCTTCATTATCAAAATGAGTCACTTCTTCAACATTTTCCTCCTCATCTTTCTCCTTATCTTCTTCTTCATCAGCATCCTTTACATCAATTTGAAATTCACTTGGTTTATGAAGATGATAAATATTTTTCCAAGTTTTTGTGGCATTTCTAAAAACATGCTCTATATCCTTGATCAAAACCAAACAAGTATAAGACCTTAGAGTTAGTTTTTCTTCATTTTTCTTTAAAGACTCTTTCACCTTAGCATTTGGTATGCTTGATAGCAATTGCCTTAGGGTCTGTGCATATATGTCCTTGACTATTTTGCATAGCAAAATCCCATCTTGGCTTTATTTTATCTAGTAATTCATTAGAGACTTGAGAGGTGATCTGGTCTAGTGAGTACTTCCACTTACCCATTTTGCTCAACACCGATTGTTCAACTTGTTTTTGCTCTGCATGTGTCTTGATTTCATATTTCAAAGATATAAATTTTTTTATCCCTGCTTCTTCTTCCAATTGCTTCAATCTATCCTAGAAGGTGGGTGGAGGTTTGCTGAATACAATGTCACTTCCTTTCTTCTGTGACCTCCTTGTGAAGATTGCAATGGATGACTTTGCAGGTTTGGTGATGATCACCTTGCCCTTTTTCTTCAAAGGTTCTTCTTCATTCTCAAATTCCTCCTCATCCTCTACCTTTTCCTCATCCTCACCTTTTCCCTTGGTTAACAAGAGAGGTGCACTTGATTTCAGTTTGGCTATCCTACTCTTCCCTTTGTTAAGCACTTGTGGGAGCTTTATCTCTAGCTTAATTCTGGCCTTAGCTTCTTCATAAGTTCCAAAATAAGGGGCCTTGGGATCAACAAGTTCATTGATAAGGGCTTCAATGATATCCTTGGTCTCATCAATGTTCACCTCATAGCCAAGAGGTTTGACCCACGCAACTCTAGGCTTAATTTCCTAGATATATACCTTGTCACAGTCCACCATGAAGCATACATCATCCTTGTAGTATTCAACTAACTTCTTAGGAATTTTGAACCTATTGTTAATTTTCTCTTTGAACACATTGAAGTAGTTGTCCATGATGTTGCCATAGTTCTCACCCATTTCTATAATATATTATTTATTTGGTAAAGTACATGCACATCTTTTCTCCAAACTACAGTGCCTTTGGAAGGGAAGAACTTCTTGGCAGGGACTTGGGATTGAGCTTCACTTTGGTCTAGGGTTTCAGCAACTATAGGAATGAGCTTGAAATTCAAAACTTTCCATTCAATGCCTCAAACCAACATGTTAGAACCTTTCTTGACCTTGATGCTACTGGATGCCATTTTCATTTAGTAGCTTGAGAGAACTTCAAAAAAATTTGCTGGAAATTTTCTCAAGTCACTTTGATTGCACGCAAAAATTCATGGTAAGAAATGAATTTGATTCCATGCCTTTTGTTAAAGCTTTTCCATTAATGCTCGGTACAAAGGTAGATAAGTTGACATTATGCTAATAGTTTGTCATCTACTACTTACCATTGATCACTTGGTGACATCTCCATGATTCGGTAACCATAAGTGCCTTGTTACTCTAACCTTTCTCTGTAGTGTTTATGACCCAACCTTACTCCGTAGAGAAGGTAACTTGGTAATAACTAATACTGATCTAGCTTAGTGATCCCTTTGTATCTTATATATGGATTTGGATCTTTGTCACCTTTCAACTGGAACTAATTTAGATGCCTTCGTTGATATCCTAGTTCTAGTTCTTCCTTGAGAACTTAATTAGAAATGGTAGAGTCACCCAATTCTTGAGTTACTTGACCATCATTGCTCAGACCAGTATCCTCGATAGACTTAGGAATCCATTGCTATCTCATCTGCTTTAAGATGTTATCAGCCTTTGCTTTCTTCTAATCTTCAATTTTAGCAGCATTCATACAATTCTTGGCAAGATAACCAAGTTTTGTACAAATGAAACATCTTTTATTGGTATCTCTTTTCCTCATATGATGTTTACACAATTCATACCAATGTTTCCAAATTCTCCACAATAATGACATCTACACTAGGTATTGTAGTCCCAACCAAATATTACTTTCACAATCTGTTCTGTAAGATTCAATGTCTTTATTTTGCATTTTGATGTCTTGTGTCCATATTTCTTACATTTATGACAGTTGCCTTCAAATCTTGGTTTCTCTTTGCACTCATTAGCCCTGTGACCATACTGATTGCAATTGTAGCATTTTCCATTGAATTTTTCTTTTTCATTACTCCAACATTTGTTTGATATATGACTTATCTTACCATAGTGATTGCAAGTAGGTCTTTTATTCTTTTGAGCACCTTGTTTGGAGGATTCACCTTCTTTTTTGTATGTAATTCTTTCTTTTTCTTTTTTCATATAGAGGTTTTGCTCATTTAGTTGATTCATGTCTGCTTGAGATTTCATCATTCTTTCATTAATTTGCTTCATAGTGTTTAGGTCATTTCTCAATCTTTCATTGATTTGTCTTTTAGATCTTAGATCATTTTTTATTCTTTCATTGATTTGCCTTTCAAAATTTAGATCATTCCTCATTCTTTCATTTTCAAATCTTAGGCTCATAATTTCCTCATTTTCATTGGAGAGCTAATCAATAAGGTCTTCTTGCTAAAGGATTTGGTTCTGGATTTCATTGTTCCTTCTATCCATTTCTTCTTTTATCTTGTTTCTCTATTCCAAAACTTTACATAACCTTACTAACTAAATTTCTTGTTCTCTTTTCAACTTTCTTACTTCTTCTTGTAGGGAGCCATTCTTCTCTAGGAGTTCTTTGATTACATCATTTGCTTCATCTAAATTTCTTGAAGGGTGAATTAAGTCTTCAATTCTTTCTTCAATGTAAAGATGATCATTCATTTGATTTGCAAATTCCTTTCTTCTTTTTAGGGATTGGGAACGTTTCTCATTAGTTTCTTGAGTTAGGCAATGGCCATTTCTAGATCCAACTTTTCATTGTCAATAGCTTTGTCAAGTTTGAATATCTCCATATTCTTGATCTTTGCTCAAGCTGTTAAACTTTCTCCTGAGAACCACAATCCTCTGATACCAATTGTTGGAAATATTCAAGACTATGCTAAGTTACTGAGAGGGGAGGGGTGAATTAGTAACTTCTAAAAATTTAACAATTTCAATTCTTAATCCAATAAATCAATTAGAACTTAGTTCATCACATCTGATCTAATTGCATGCAAGAGAAGCTGAAAACATGAAAGCATTGATAACACTTGAACACAAAGATTTGGTGACCCAGAAACCTTCCAAATAGAAAGTAAAACTGGGGTGGGGATGATACCCACAAACTTTAGTAATGTAGCATAAAGTTCACATGTTAAGGCTTACATTGATCACTTCTGATGATTTGCCCTATTAGGAGCAAATAGGACTGCTAGGTCCACCTTGTGAGAGGATTTACAAACATACAATGAAGTATGCAGTTAGTAAAGAGATTTATAAAAGACTGTTAGGTCTACCTTGTTAGAGGATTTTGACTAGTTCACCTATTAGGATGAAGTGGTAGATCTCTGATTTGCAACTAAATTTGCTAATAGAGATTCCTTAGTATACTCATCACCTTTCTGTGATAGATTTTTCTCTATTGTTCCTTATACTATTATGGCCATTATAATTCTTTATCTGCTACTATCATAAATTCAACTTTTTGCATCCACATTACAATACATATGCTCACACATTCACATTTGCTCTCTTTCTTCATACATTGGATATGATACAATACATTACATATGTATACCAATCCAAATTACAAAGTTACAAAGTCGGCCATGACACAAGTTAACACAAATATTACAAAGTTAGCCCACATGAAGATATTTGGGTTCTAAAGATTGACTTGGTGAGGTTTTGATACTTGTCATCCATTGTCACTTCTTGGCATTGTCATGCACTCATTAGATGTAAAAGCTTGGTCCATACTAATCACTTTCAAGTAGTCTTGAACTTAGGTTGCATTGGTGGCTCTGTAGATGTTGTGCAACTTGGCAAACAATGAATCACTTGGTAACCATGAAGTAGCTTGGTTAACACTGGCTTTACATCACATGAACTATGAACTTGGTAGGTACTACAATACACAATTTGAATTGCTAGATTTGACACTAATTGAATATGTTGGGTAACCACTGGGATTAGTCCAAAAAACTCAGTAGCAACTGTAGAACTTGGTGGCTACTGAATTACATGGAAAACACTTTAGATTGTTCGATGAGCTTGGTAGCTATATAGAATCTAAATAAGTGTGTGTCACTAATAGAAAACTTTACTGATATGTCAACAATTTTGTCTATTCTCTTGCACATGGCTTAATTATATATTTATTTCAGATGTATTATGTTTTATGTGGGAACAATTATATTTTTGTTGCAAGTTTCCCTACAACCCTTAAGGAGAGGAAGTGGATGGAGTATATGATAAAGTCAACCTTTAATGATCATGATCATATTGATTTAGAGGGAGTAAACCATGTTGAGATGGATTCTCAAATGATCAATAAATTGTACCAGTCAAGAGGACCATGGTTCATGAACATACCTCGTGACTTTGTGATTTTAATGGGCCTACCTCTTCTGTACATCATGTGGAAGTGATGACCTCCAAATGATGTAACTTGTAATTATACAAGTTATTGAAAGGTGACGATCTTGAAATATCTTAATTTTCTATTATGATGGATATCTTATGATGTCTATGCATATCTATACCTTGCATGGTGGATGTTTATATGCTAAGCATTATGAGAATGTTTGTACACATACCTTATAAACATTTTTTGAGTATATGGTGATTTCTATGCAAATTGATGTTTTAGAGGCCATTACACAGAGTATGTGGTGAATATCATACAAATTGATGTTCTAGATGCCATTACTCATAATATTGGGTGAGCATCTCACTCTAGAGGCTATTACTCAAAGAGTATGTAGTGAATATCATATGTTGATATTCTAAAGACTAATACTAAATTTTGATATCAAAAGAATGAGTATCATATTTTGATGTTTTGTAGACCATTACCTTATTGAGTACATGGTGAATATCAAATATTGATATTTTGGAGACCATTACTTAGAGTATTTGGTGAATATCATATGTTTATATTTTGAAGGCCAATACTCATGATATTAAATGTGATATCAAATTAGTATAAATCTTCTAATCAAATATTTCCTTAATGTGTCATTCATAAAGATTGCTAGTGGCTAGTGCATGCCCAACCATGTGTCATCTCACTCATCAATTTTTTGTTTGCTAGATGTTTCTTTGATTTCTTTTATATGATTAATATGATTTGGTTTTGTGTGTATATCTTATTTGATATGATCAAGTGTATTTTACTAATTCAATGGATCTAACAAAATGTGTCTCTACAATGGCTTTAGGTTGTTGATGGATCTAATGAGAGATATAAACATTCTAGGACACATTTCTAGGAAGAGAAGAGTCATTTGTGTTCTTGTAGTTTCTCTTGCCACTTTTTTTGCATATGTAGCAACATCTTCACAAGAAGGTAGAAGAGAAATGCATAAGCACAAAAGAGGCATCAGGTGGACACAACTATCATTTTAATCTGTCTATCACTGTCAATTAGATGGACACACTAAGGTCATCAATAGGTAATTGGGAAACCTATGAAGATATTTGAATAAAGAGAATGGAGCCACTTGGGATGCTATCCTACCATATGAATATTTTTCTTATAATGATTTAGTCAATAAAAGTACATGGTTAACTCCTTTTCAAATTTTTTATGGCACTCATTGTAGGACTATCTTGGAGTTAAGATATGTCAAAGACCTAGATAAAAATAAGTGCATATGTTGAAGACTTTGTAAAAGTGATGAGAGATATTCATAAATAGGTAAAGGATAAATTGGAGCATACTTAAGAGAAGTATTAAAAAAATGCTAATAATAAAAGAAGAGGTTTTCAGTATTAGGTGGAAGATATGGTGATGATTCATCTAAAAAAGGAAATATTGATTAAGGAGAATCATACAAAACTTATGACAAAGAAGATAAGACCATTCAAGATACTCAAAAATCGTGGAACACAATGCATACATGATTAACCTACCTCTTGACATTGAGGTTTTTCCAATATTTAATGTTTCTAATATATATTCCTATAAAGGCCCTATAAATGATGTTTGTGATGCAGGTCAAGGCAATACATAACAAGAAGATTTGGTAAAGGAACTACCCCAACAACCCTTAGCTACTATTGAATGTATCTTGGATGAAAGAGAAGTACACAAAACAAGGAGGAGGACATATTTTGAATTCTTGGTCAAATGTAAGGATAAACCTACTGAAGATGCAACATGAATGACATAAGAAGAAATAGAAAAGAGTGGACAAAAATTGGAAGATATCCCAACTCAAGAGACTTGAGTTTCTTTTGGATAGAGGAGTATGGTTCAGGACACTTCATATAAATTCATGTTTTGTAGATTATTTTTGATGTAAAAAAGGGGTTTTTAACATTAGATCAACCCACAAGGTCATTGGGTTCAAATTCTAAGGCTAAGATCCCAAAGGTGGTTTATTAACATTGGCTCTAATTAGACCATAGGACCATGGTAGAATGCATAGGATAGGTTTTTTCATGTTAAAATGTCCTTATAAATGGTTTATATAGGTGTTTTAATCATTTGGAAAGTTATATTAGCAAAATTATCAAAGTTGCAACATTTGTGCAAAAGTTTCAAAAACATTTAGAATAACTAAGATGGAGGGTGAATCAGTTATCCAGGGTCCAGATGTACTAGTTGAAAAAAAAAACACTTAAACAACTTTAGATCTTATCATTTATTAGCTTGACTTCTATAGTCATCTTTCAGTAAATATAAACTAGTTGTCCATTGTCCTAAATATATCAGTCTTCTAGAATGTAACCATTAACAGAAAAATCACCATAAATAAAATTCACACAAGATTGACACTAGGAATTAATGCGGAAACCCAATTTAGGAAAAACCATAATTAACATCTCACCAATTTTTCACTCTTCTGAAGTGAGCTCTATTAGGAGCTAACCTTGTCAAAGGTTATGAAATGCACTGTTAAATGTGACCTTGTTAAAAGATTTAATCACCCTATTAGGAGTGGTGTTGTTAGAGGACTTTATAAGATTCCATTATAATGTCACCTTGATTAAAGGATTTACATTTGACTATTAGGTCAACCTTGATTAAATGATTTCAATACTTGATACAATGGTTAGAAAGTAACAACATGTTTTGATATGTCATGTACAACTCACTTTGCGAATTCAGATCTTAGCTCAACTCACAAGTTGATCTATTGATAGGTTTTCATTGTCATCTTAGTCTTTGATTGGCTTGGAAAACCTTCAAGCAATCACACTTCTCCTCTTCTCATCTCTTCTCAAACTTATGCTTAAGGTCTCTAGTCAACAGCATCAACTACTATTCCAACCTTTAACACTATTAAAAGTTATCCCTTGTACCTACTTTAATAGGTAATTCTGATTTTTTTCCACTTAAACATCACCATAGATCTTAGGGTTGCAATCAAATTAAACATATATAATGAATCTGTCCACCTTGTTCATCCTCTTCTTTTCTAGAAACTTCTTCAAAAATCCTCACATAGAAGTGCACAAACACATTTTCCCTTGATTTAAATCTTCTAGATCATTCATCCTTATCTTCAACATGCTTTCTATATTCCAAGAAACCTACTTTATCGATTGGAAAATACAAATTCTCATAAAATGTCAAAATATTGTTCCTTGACCAACACTATGTTATGACACTCCATCATCACTAGGTTACTCTGTTCCTACTAGATTTGTTGCTCAACACATATACTATGACTCAATAAATACTGATACCTGGTCAACACTATTTTTTCTTGGCACATACTATGGTTTGGTTGATACTAGCATCACTCAACATATACTTCAAGTTCCTTAATCTTCTACTTTGTTCTTGGTCAAGCCTATGCTTTTGGTCTATCTTTGACCTCTTCTTCAAGGCTTTAGTTTTGTTTTCTTATCCATTTTTAATATGATTTGAACAATAACTTTATCTTTTCAAAGTCTAACTAATCAAGTATCTATTTGTAGTTTCCTTTTCATATCTCAACCTTTTCTCTAGATAATTTTTTTATGAACAAATTCTCAAATCCTCTTCATAAATCAAATAGACATGACACTTAGATTAGATAGAAAATTGTCTCACCAATAAGGTTTGACATCAATGAAAACATAAAATTTGTTCTAATTATTTTTTCCAACAATCTCCCTCTTTGGCATTGATGGAAACACATCTAATTACTATGCAATCCCAAACATGTACTGTCTCAAGAAACTCCCTCTTTGTACAGTATCTGATCTTCATTAATATCGTTTTTTTCATTTTGATTCACATCTCTATGCCTAACAATCTCTTCCTTTAGTTTCGTATTGATGCTCATCCATGCAGCTCTGATATGTAACACATATGCTCCATTTATCATTTTAGATGATGAGATCAATCAAATTCTTCTGTATTGTTGGCAACACCACTTATTCAATTTATTCCTCTTTCCTATTTTAACTATTTCAATATTCTCCCTCTTATTAATCTCTTACTTTTGCATGGTAACTCCTTACTTTCATTATCTCCCTCTTTGACAATATTGCCATATACATTTCAATTGATGCCTCCTTTTGAGGTAGATATCTTCATGTTAGTTATGAATTCATCTTCTATCATCTTCATATGATTGATTGATCATTACTACCTTAGGAAACTCCTAAGGTAGGATTGTCTACATCAATTTGTAAGATAGTTTGATTAACACATTTGATGATGAACACCATCTTTTCTTAAGTAGCTTTGTCTAGGGGAATCACCCCTAGCTTACCTCTTAGATGTTAATAAGCATCTTTAGGTAAAGATTTTGTGAATATATCTATTATTTTCTCTTTAGTGTCTAGACACTCTAATTTCACTTCTTTGTCTTGAGCTAGCTCTCTCAAGTAATGATACTTGATAGAAATATTCTTGTTCTTTGTGTCCATTACATGATTCTTAGATATGTTAATATCACTAGTGTTATCATGATAGATAACAGTTGGATCAATAATTTCTTCCTTCATTCCTTTCAACAATTGCTTGATCCATATGATATTTGAACAATTTACTATTGTTTCCACATATTCAACTTCAATTTTTAATTGAGAAATGTAATTCTTCTTCTTGCTTGTCTATGAAACTAGTCTCTTTACTAGAAAGAATGCACCTCCAATTGTGCTCTTTTGGTCATCAACATTTCTTGCCTACTCAGAATCTATTGTGATGTGGAGCCTAATTAGACTTGGAGGTTTATTCAACATAGTTTTCTCCCCATATTATTTATATGGGTTTGGGGGTAGTGCTTCAAGTGTGCTTCCTATCGTAGTACAGGGTGAGGTTGAGGGGAAACACCCCGGTGGGGGTTTTTGGGGGTAGCGACCCTGAAGCAAAAAATGACCTTATATTGTAAAAGGCATCAACTACTATTTTCCTATTGGATGACTTATTCTAGCCCTAGTTTTTTAAGTGGTAAAAAGCTTTTATAAAAAGACTTAGGGTTAGGGATTTCATAATGTAATGGTGGTATTGTAGCTTCTTGCAATAGTATTAAGTTGCAAGGGATTGCAAATTGTAATCACTAGATAATAGTAATATTGGACATGCTATTGATGGATGTAGCCCAAGGATTGGCTGAATCATGTTAAATCTTGGTGTCTTTTGTTCTCTTTTGTGCGATCTATTACTTTATGATATTGGTAATATTTACATGTAACTGTTATTTCTGTCTAAGGTTAATTATAATAGAATTAGTAAGTACTTCAGTTAAAACTTATAATTTTTCTTGTAATATAATCCATAGTCTTATGTTCCATTTAGATATCTTAGTATCCTTTTCACTTTTGTCATGTGATTCTCCTTAGGAGTTGCATAAAATCTTGCAACTATCCCCAATACTAATGCAATATAAGGTCTACTATGAACAACATATTGTAGTTTTCCAATCATTGATCTATACAATGTCTAGTTCACATCAATAGAATCATCATTCTTAGATAACTTATGTCCAATGGACATAGGAGTACTAACTAGTCTTGAATCTTCGACACCAAAAGTTTTTAGATTTTCTTTGATATATTTGGATTGAGTAATGAAGATATTTCCTTCATTTGATATACTTGTAATTGAAAAAATAATTTGATATCACCAAACATTGACATTTGAAATTCCTTATTCATTTCATCATCAAATGATGTGCATACTGCTTTCTTGCCTCCAAATAAAAAAAATTTCAAATTGCAATGCCTCATTGTTCTTGCCAGTCTTCAAGTATAGATTGCTATTATCATTCATTTTTGCAAATCCAATTTTCACCAAATAGTTGTGTAGATTTTCATACCATGATCTAGGGGCTTGTTTGAAACCATATAAAGCTCTGTGTAGCTTGCAAACCATATTCTTCTTGCTAGGGTCAACAAAACCTTCAGGCTACTCCAGTATACTTTTTCTTCAAGTATTCCATTAAGAAATGCAGATTTAATATCCATTTGAAAGACCTTAAATTATTTGTAAGTGAAAAATGCAAGTAGTGTTTCAACTCCTTCTAGTTTTGCAACAAGGAGAAATTTCTTGCTGTAGTCAGTACCTTCTTCTTGTGCATATCCTTTGCATACTAGTCTAGCCTTGTTCCTTGTGATGTCACCATTTTTATTCAGCTTGTTCCTGAATACCCACTTTGTTCCAATACCATTTTTTCCTTTGTGTCTAGGTACTAGTGTCCATGTTTTGTTCTTTTCAATATGCTCAATTTCTTCATTCATTACTTGTATACAATCCTCATTCTCTAAAGCATCTTTCATATATTTGGGCTCAAACTCAAAAAGTAAGCATGTATCACTTCTAAGTCTCTTTCTTGTGATAACACCAAATTATTTTTCTCCAATAATTTCTCAGGTGCATGATGTATTCTCACATATTTTGCTAATATAGGCTATTTTTATTCTTTTCTCTTCAACATGTTCATCTTAAAAAATTATTTGAAGCCTATTATCTCTATTTTGTTTAGGTTTAGTTTCATGTTCTGCATGCTTGACATTGTCTTCCTAATATTCAGTTCCTTTTGCTTGTGACTTGACAACATTTTGATGTTTCTCAGCACCCACATGTTGAGAAAATATTGTTACAAGTATGAACATGTGATACAACCATTATTTTTTCACTGATGTCAAACCTGCTACTTGTTGGTGAGATAATTTCTTGCTTTGGTTTGAATGCTATCATTTGATTGATTGATGAAGAGGATTTAAAGAAGATATGATAACAGGAGAACCTAGAGAAAGGTTGAGTTGTATGATATATAAAAGGAGCACTAAGATCATATAAGATATTGATGATATAGTGTATTTTTTTATCTAATTAAGGGTGCAAAGGATGGATACATTGACTAAGTCTAGAAGAAGAAGAAAAGAAAATGTGTTTGCTAAGCTTGATCGAGTGATTAATTGGAGCTGAGAAAAATTAGTTCAAGTTGAGAATAAAATTATGCTAAGTGAATTTAGTATGTGTTGAGTGACAGGAAAAATACTTTGTGTGCCGAGTGAATTTTAGTGGATGCTGAGTAACCAAGTATGTGTCGAGCATCAGAGGTTAGTTGTTGTTGAGTGACAACATAAAGAGTTTGATTGCAGATTTTTTGAATCTAAGCTGAAAATTTTGATTTCTTGGATTGTGTGAAGCATGTGGAAGATAAGCTTGATCAATTGGTGGGACAAAATTCAAGATAAACCATTTTGAGGCAAATCTGACAAGGATTGAAAAGGAAGTTTCTAGAAGAGGAATAACATAGAAAGATGGTTAGATTCAATGAATCCTACCTAACCCTATGATGGACGATTGTGATTAAGTGACAAAAGATCATAATTCTCTTTATAAGGGAATGCAAGGCCAGAAGAAACTATTGGCATGTGTGAGAACCCAAGGAAGAAAAGAAGTCTAGGGTGTTGCTTCATTTGGTGGTTGAATAGAAGAATCTTCAATTATCATGCAAAGCAAGAAGGCTTAAGAGGATGAATGCTTGAAGGGTGAACAAGCTATCAAAGGTGAAGTGTGCAAACCAAGTAGAATGGATAACTAAAACAAAGATCTGTAGTCTCCAAGTGAGTTGTATTTTTTTATTAGATAAAGCCCTACTATTACCTTCTAACCATTGTATCAATTAGGATAAATCCTTTGGATTAAGGTTGACTTAATAGTCATTTATAAATCTTTTAATTGGGTGACATTCTAATAGAATGTTCTAAAGTCCTCTAACAAGGCCCACTCCTAACAAGGTGATTGAAATCCTTTTACCATGTCACATTTAATAGTGTGTATTTTAACCTTTAATAGGATTGGCCTTTTATAGGGCATCACTTTAGAAGAGTGAGAATTAGTAGCGTGTTACTAGTGGTTTTTCCAAAATTGGGTTTTCATGTAAAATCCTTGTGTCAAGTGTGTGAATGATTTTTTTATGTTTCATGTTTACATTTTTGCAAAGTTATTTTGATCTAGGACAATAACCTATGAGTATAATTATTGGATGATCTAATGGATGCATGCAAGATACATGATAAGGATATATATGTATAAATTTTGTTATGTGTTGAAAAGTTTTAGTGGGACATTTGGACCTTGGATAACTGATTCACCCCCCCGCCCCTCTCAGATATTCTAAAGTATTCCAATAATTGGTATCAAAGCTTTGGAGCTTGTGAGTAATAGTTTGAAGGTACTATAAGCTAAAAGATCAATATGACCAAAAGAGAGGTACCCAAGCTTAACAAGGAGAAATTTCCTACATGGAAAAGTTAGATGAAGCTACATCTAAGAGGACTTGGAGACTATGAAAAAACTACCATTTTTGTTGCGCATGTTGACCCTACTAGAGCTGCTACTATTGAAGATTTGAAAAAGAAGAAAGAACACAATCAGGAAATGTTGGAGATTGCATCTTCCCTAAGCTACATTGATTTTGATGATGTCAAATAATGTGACTCTACTAAGAAGATGTGTGATGCTATAGAAAATATCTATGGAGGAGACAAAAATATGCTGAGAGCCAAATCTAAAAGTCTTAGAGGTAAGTTTGATGATATGAGAATGCAAGAAGATGAGAATATAGTTCAATATTATGCTAGAGTAAAAGAATTTGTAAATTCTATAAGAGGAGCAACTGGTAAGATTGAAGATGAGACTCTAATGAGAAAAGTATTGAGAACTCTACTGCATATCTATGCTATTAGAGTCTCTGCCATACAAGAGCTAAGACACACAACTGGTAATAATCTAACTCTTGAAAGATTGATGGGTAGACTAATTACTAGTAAACTCTCTAATTTTGATAATTTTAGAATTGAAAATGTTGAATCTCCTTTCAAAGCTAAGTTGCCATTGAGAGAGCCTAAGGAAAAGAAAAAGAAAAAAGAGCAAACATCTTTCTAGTGATAGTGATATAGATGATGATGATGTAGAAGATCTTGAAGCATTGTTGGCTAGGAGATTTCACAGAGTCAAACGAAAATACAAAGGTAAATTACCTATAATATGCTTCAATTATAATGAGGTTGGTCATATTGCTGCTAAATGTATAGAGAGGAAGAACAATAAAAGTGGAGACAAGTACAAAGGTAAAAGATAAGAGATCAACAAAGATTATAAAGAAAAATGAAAGAAGGCCTGCTACATTGCTAAAGAGGAATCCAATGAAGAATCTGATGATCATGATGATGAAGTAGCCTATGCTGCAATGAAGGATGATTCATATGAGGATGAGGCAACTCATTAGTGTCTTATGTGAACAAGAGTGACAGATGGATTATTGATAGTGGATGTTCAAATCACATGACTACAAATAAAAGTAAGTTCAACTCTCTTATTCATATGATGGTAATAGTGTTAGTTTTGGAAATGATGCACCATGTCTAATCAAAGGAAAATGATCAATTATATTAACAGATAAGATCATATGTGACAATGCCTATAATGTAGGACAAATAATAATCTATTAAGTGTGTCACAACTAAATAGTGTTGGATGTAAGATTGAATTTGGAAATAGTAAAGCTATGATTTATGATGCTAATGGAGAACTAATTGGTAATGGTGACCAAACTAGAGGTAATATGTTCTACCTTGACATGAATGATGCTCCTTGTCTAGTTGTACAATTTGATGATGTGTGGCTATTGCACAAAAGACTATGTCATGTAAATTTTGATAATTTGGTCAATTTCAATAAGATGAAAAGAGTCAAAGTTTACCCAAATTGAAGAAACCTAATAATGTGATCTACAAACAATGTCAATTAGGAAAAATGACAAAGTCTAGTTTTAAGAGTAATACAAAAACTTCTAAAGAAATTTTGGAGTTAGTTCATACTAATCTTTATGGACCAATCAATGTGCAAAGCTACAAAAGTGAGAAGTACATTATACTATTTATTGATGATTACTCAAGGATGATGACTATTATATTTTTGAGAGAGAAATTTGATGTATTTCAAATGTTTAAGTGGTACTTTTCTAGAGTTAAGAATGAGATTGGTAAGAGTATGAAATGTCTGAGATTTGACAGAGGTGGAGAATTTACATCAAATAAATTTGAAGTTTTCTATAATGATAGAGGAATCAAGAGACAGACTTCTACAACTAGGACCCCTCCACAAAATGAGACTACTAAAAGGAGAAATAGGTCTATAATGGACTATGTTAGAACACTCATTATGGAGAAGAATTTTTCTTTTAAATAATGGAGAGAAGCTATAAGTACAACTTTCTATACCTTGAATAGAGTACAAGTGAAGAAAGGTACAAATTCCACACCTTTTGAACTATGGTATAGATACTCACCCAATGTAAAATATTTTAAGGTATTTGGAAGGAAGTGCTACATTCTTAAGTATAATAAGATTGAAAATTTTGATGCTAAAAGTGAAGAAGGAATATTCCTAGGCTATTTCACAAGAAATAAAGCTTATAAGTGTTTAAATACTAACACTAACAAAGTTGTGGAAAGTGCAAATGTGAAGTTTGATGAATATATAGAGGTACATGAAGTTGAAGCTACAAAGGAACCTAAAGACTATCAAACTTTTATGTATTTATATGGTGACACAAGTGGTGATGAAGTTGTGAACCAAGTTGCGAATCAACAAGTTTCAATGATTGCTGAATCACATATAATGAATGTCGATCTACATTCAGGAATCGAGCTTCATTTGGGTGGTGAGTTGTAGTTAGAAGCTGAAGTAAATTATGATACTAAGATTAGTGCACATGAAAGAAATACTAAGATACCTAATAGAGAAGCACATAGTGATTTTGAAACTGAAAGATCCATTGAAGAAAGTAGAGCAAGACCAAGATTTTCAAAGTATGTCAGAAGACCTCACCCTGATACACAAATTATTAGAGATAAAGAGGCCAAACCTGTTACAAGAAATAATTTGAGAAGTGATAAATTTTTGATAAACATGCATGATCCTAAGTTAGTAAAGGATGCATTAGAAAATGATGATTACAGTCAAGCTATGAGATAAGAGATTGATCAAATTGAGAAGAACAAAACTTGGTCACTTATACCCAGACCAGAGAAAAAGAATGTTACTAGAACCAAGTGGGTGTATAGAAATAAATTTGATGAGAATGGTGAAGTCACAACAAATAAGGCAAGATTAGTTTGCAAGGGGTATGCTCAATAAGAAGGAATTGATTATGGAGAAACATTTGCCCCTGTTGCAAGATTGGAAGAAGTAAGAAATATGCTTGCTTACTCTGCATACAAATGTTTCAAAGCGTATCAAATGAAGAATGATATTTATATCGCTCAGTCTAAGTATGTAAAAAAAATATTGAAAACTTTTGGAATTGAGGATTCAATACCATTCAGCACACCTATAGTGACTAAACATAAACTTTCCAAGCCTAATAATTCTACTAAAGTGAATCAAAATTTGTATAGGTCTATGTTTAGGAAATTACAATATGTAGTTCATAGAAGACCTAATATTTCTTTAGCTATTGGGATTGTTGCAAGATTTTCTACAAATCCTAAGGAAAATCACTTAATGGTTGTCAAAAGGATAATGAGATATCTAAAAGGGACAAAAGACTATGGTTTGTACTACAAGAAGAATGGTAAATTTGAATTAAGAACACATACTAATGTTGATTGGGCTAGAAATATTGATGAAAGAAAAGTACAAGTGATGGAGCATTTTTCTTGGGAAAGAGACTAGTTAGTTGGAATAGTAAGAAATAAAATTGTATCTCACAATCTACTACTAAAGTTGAATATGTGGTTGTTGCAGTGAATTGTACCAATGTTGTGTGGATTAAATAGTTACTCAAAGGTATTAAGGAGGAAATCACTGAACCTATTGTAATCTACTGTGATAATACTAGTGCTATAAACATATCAAAGAACACTGTGATGCATACAAAGACAAAACACATAGCTATCAAGTATCATTAGTTGAGAGAGCTGGTCCAAGACAAGGAAGTAAGGATGGAGTATGTGAATACAAAAGAAAAATTATCTGACATATTCACAAAGGATTTTCCTATGGATGCTCATGAGTACTAAGAGGTAAAATAGGGGTGATACCCCTATCCAAAGCTATTTAAGAGTCAAGTGAAGTTTCCTACATCAAATGAGTTGAATGTTATATTTTACAAATTGATGGAGTGGATCTTGCTTTAGGATCTTCCTAAAGTAATCATGGAGTTAAAACATAAATATTACAATCACATGCAAGGTGATAGAGGGAGAACCTAAATTGATACTATCTACATGATAAGATGACATATCTTTGGCATTGTTGTCAAAGAGGGAGATAGAGATATAGATAGAGATAGAATACCCAACAAACTAGGAGAGATACCCTAGTACAAAGGGAGTTATACAGTTAGAAGGAGAAATACATTGAGAAAATAAGGAGAGATATACCTAACAAGAGGGACATATAAGAGACTTACATTGAAGGAGATTGACAAAGATCACATTACCCTAAATAGAGGAAGGACACATAAAGATAGAGGGATTCATAAGAAAGATGAAGATGATACACTTGAGATATTCATATGACTTGAGAAATAATGAGAGAGATATGAAAATTGAGTTTGTTGTACAAGACTAGAGAAATTGGAGATCAGAAAAGAGTTGTCTGATGATCAAATTTTTTTTTTCTTGAAGCCTATATAGAAGTTGGAAGATGCTGATAGAGGGAGAGCTTATACTACATGGTATTATTTTCTTTTTGGTATTATTATTGGTATTGGTTTTCCAACAATTCGAAAGAGGGAGATTGTTGAGAAAATATTGTTACAAGTATGAACATGTAATATAATCTTTATTTTGTCACTGATGCCAGACTTGCTACTCGCTAGTGAGACAATTGCATACTTTGGTCTAAATACTATCATTTGACTAATTAATTAAGAGGATTTGAAGAAGATACGATAACAAGAGAACCTAGAGAAAGATTGAGTTATATGATATATAAAAGCAGCACTAAGATTAGATAAGAGAGTGATGATATAGCATATTCTTTATCTACTTAAGGATGCAAAGGATGGATACACTAACTAAGTCTAGAAGAAGAAAAAAATTAAAATGTGTCTACTAAGCTTGATTGAGTGATTAGTTGGAGCTGAGAAAAGTTAGTTCAAGCCGAGCAAAAAATTAGTTGGTGTTGAGTAAAAGTGAAAACAATGTATGCCGAGTGAATTTAGTATGTGCCAAGTTATAGTAAAAGACTGTATGTGTTGAGTGAATTTTAGTGGATACTGAGTAACCCACTATGTGCCAAGCATCATAGGTTAGTTGCTTTTGAGTGATAGCATAAAGATTTTGATTATAGGTTTGCTAAATCTAAGCCTAAAAGTTTAATTTATTGGATTGTGTGAAGCATGTGGAAGATAAGCTTGATGAGCTGGTGACACATAATTCAAGATAAATCATTTTGAGGTGAATCTAATAAGGATTGATAAGGAAGTTTCTAGAAGAGGAATAAAATATAAAGATGGTTAGATTCAATGAATCATACCTAATCCTAAGATGGACAATTTTGATTAAGAGACAAAAGATCATAATTATCTTTATAAGGGAATGTAAGGCCAGAAGCAACTGTTGGCATGTGCGAGAATCCAAGAAAGATAAGAAGTCTAGGGTGTAGCTTCATATGGTGGCCAAATAGAAGATTCTACAATTGGTATGCAAAGAAATAAGGCTTAAGAGGATGAATGCTTGAAAGGTGAATAAGCTATCTGAGGTGAAGTGTGAAAGAAAAGAAAAATGGAGGACTAAAACAAAGATCTATAATTTGCAAGTGAATTTTATTTTGTTATTAGATCAAGTTCTACTGTTACCTTCTAACCATTGTATTAGTTAGGATAAATCTTTGGGATTGAGGTTTACTTAAAATTCATTTAAAAATCCTTTAACTGTGTGACATTCTAATGGAATTTCTAAATTCCTCTAAAAAGGCTCACTCCTAATAGGATGATTGAACTGCTTTAACTAGGTCACATTTAATAGTGTGTATTGTAATATTTAATAGGGTTAGCCTTTCATAGGCCTTCACTTTAGAAGAGTGAGAATTAGTAGCATGTTATTGGTGGTTTTTCCCAAATTGGATTTCCATGTAAAATCCTTGTGTCAAATGTGTGAATGATTCTATTATGTTTCATGTTTACATTTTTGCAAAGTTATTTTGACCTAGGATAGTAACCTACAAGTTTAAGTATTAGATGATCTAATGGATGCATGCAAGATACATGATAAAGATATATATGTATGAGTTTTGTTAAGTACTGAAAATTTTTATTGGGACATTTGGACCTAAGATAACTGATTCACCCCCACCCCCCCCCCCCCCCCCCCCCCCCCCCCCATAGTTATTCTAAAGTATTCCAACACCATAGTCTATTGCTCGGCAACTATCTATTGCAAATTGACATTTTTAATCTATTATTGGTTGATTTGCGACTTTGTTCTCTTATTTAGGTAGGCTACTAGGAGCAATATCATTCACATATATGAATGAATTGTAGTGTTTAGGTTCTATTTTTCATGCAACGTCACTCTTTTCTACATTTTCATCAACTTTCACATTTGCACTTTCCACAACTTTGTTAGTGTTAGAGTTAAAACACTTATAAGATTTGCTCTTAGTGAAATAACCTAGGAATATGTCTTCATCACTTTTAGTATCAAGTCTTCTATTCCTACTTTCCTCAAGTATATAACATTTTCTTCCAAAAACTTTGAAATACTTTACATTAAGAGCATATCCATACCATAATTCAAAAGGTGTAGCATTTGTACCTTTCTTGACTTGCACTTTGTTCAAACTATAAATTGTTGTACTTACAACTTCTCTCCAATATTATTGTAATACATTTTTCTCCATCATCAGTGTTCGAGCATAATCTATGATTGATATATTTCTCCTTTTAGTTATTCCATTTTGAGGAGGGGTCCTGGGTGCTGAAATCTATCTTTTGATTCCTATATAATTAAATAATATGTTGAACTCATTGGAAATGAATTCACTACCTCTATTAGATCTCAAGCATTTGTGACTCTTTCCTATCTCCTTTTTGACTCTAGCTAAATACCACTTAAATAACTGAAAAACATCAAATTTTTCTTTAAGAAACATCACAGTCATCGTTCTAGAGTATTCATAAACAAATAGAATAAAATATTTGTCTCCACAACAACTTTGAACACCAATAGGTCCATAAAGGTTAGTATGAACCAATTCCAATATATCATTAGATGAATATGTCTTTCTCTTGAAACTAGACTTTTTCAGGTTTCCCAATTGACATTATTTTATATAGCATTAAAAAAATTCTTTGGTTTTGTAAAACCTCTTACTCTTTTTATCTTAATAATGGTAACCAAATTGTTACAATTTACATGACATAACCCCTTGTGCTATAACCAAATATCTTCATATTGTGCAAATAGACATGTCTCATTAGATAAGTCTAGGTAGAAAAAAATGTTGGAATTACTTTAGAATAATTAAAAGGGGGGTGAATCAGTTATCCAAGATCCAGATGTACAAATAAAACTTTTCACAATTTAGTAAACCCATAAAACATGCATACTCATGCATACATCCAAATGAATATGCAATCATTCAAAACTTGCAGCTTACTATGAAATCAATTTGTAGAAATGTAAAGCATGAAACATAATAGATTCATCAACACACATAACATAATGATTTATGTGGAAACCCAATTTGGGAAAAACCACTAGTAACATGCTACTCCTCTTTCACTCTTCTAAAGTGATGCCCTATGAAAGGCCAACCCTGTTAAAGGTTACAATACACACTATTAAATGTGACCCTATTAAATAATTTCAATCATCCTATTAGAAGTGATCCTTGTTAGAGGACTTTAGGCCATTCACTTAGAATGCCACCCTATTAAATTATTTACTAATGACTATTATTTCAACCTTAATCCAAAGGATTTGCCCTAGACTAATAAGATTGTTAGAGAGTAATAGAAGAGCTTTGATATGATACAACTTACAACTTCTCTTGTAGATTATAGATCTCTATTCAATCCTCTATTCTACTTGGCATTCATTCTGTGTAGCTTTGATAGCTTGTTCACCCTTAAAGCATTCATCTCCTTATGCCTTTTTGCTTAACATGCCATTGTAAACTCTTCTCTTAGGTCACTTGATCAAGAAAAACCCTTTGACCTCTTGTCTCCCTTAGGTTCTCACACATGAAAACCTTGCTTGATGACTAGAGATTCCTATAAATATGAAATTAAGATATTTTGCTGCTCATTCTCTATCATCCAAATTAGGGCTAAGATGGGTTAGGTAGGATACAATGTATCTACCCCATATTACATATCTATTCTAGAAACTTCCTCTAGAATCCACTTTGAATTCATCTCAAAATGGTTTACCTAGAATTTTGTGCCACTAGCTCATCATCTTTATCTTCCACCTAGTTCACAAAATCCAAGAAAACAAACTTGTAAACTCAGATTCATCGAATTCATGATCTTTAAAATAATGTAGCAACTCAACATTATCAATCTTCTGATGCTTGGCACACACTATATTACTCAGCATCCTCTATGAAATCACTCGGCATCGACTAAATTTTGTTGGTGCTCAACACCTACTAAACTTTACTTGGCATTAACTGTCTTGCTCAACATCAACTAGAGTTTGCATTTACTTGACTCCAACTAATTTTTTTCTCGACTTGCACTAACTTTGCTTAGCACCTACTATCCACTCAATCAAGCTTAGCAGACAAACTTTGTATCATATGTTCTTTTAGTCTATCTTAGCATAACCAACATTTGTAACCTTAAGTATATAATCAATGCATCATGTTACCACTATATTAATTGATCCTTGTACTTCATTACATAAGCATAACTCAACCTTTCCTCTAGGTGCTTTTGTTACATTTTATTGATCAAAACCTCTTCATCAATCAACTAAGTGATAGTACTTAAATCTGTAAGTAATTGTCTTACTAACAAATAGCAAGTTTGACATCAGTGACAAAACAATGATTGAAACACATAACAATCTCTTTTAGTCAATGATCTTTTCAATTAGATTTCAACAATCTCCCTCTTTGGCATTGATGGAAAACCAAATTGATCAATTGAGTCAATCAAATGATGAACATCTTGTTCAACCAAAGTAACTTAGTTAAAACAATAGGACAATGCCAAAAAGAAAACTTGTATCAAAATTGCTTCCTCTATCAACAACTTCCATCTTCTGATTAGGTTACACAATGCTTTCTCATAACTCCTTTTGAGTTCCTTCTTATAACTCCCTCTTACTAGGTAGATTAGGATTTCTCCCTCGATCAAATTTGTTTTACTTTCTCCCTCTCTGATCAGCAATATCAACATATCATCGACCTCTAGATGTCTCCCTCTTTAGTAATATTTTTGATCAAAAACATTATCTCCCTCTTTGACAACAATACCAAAGACATATACCTAAAAACTTGTCATCTTTAAGAAATGTTGATATAGGCTTTTGCAGTTTCTTTAGTTTCTCCTTTCTATCACCTTTCTTGTGATTGATTAGAAGGTTTAGCTTTGTGAATACTTTAGGCAGCTCCTAAAGTAAGATCCTTTGCATCAACTTGTAATATTTGACAATTATCTTGTTTGATGCAAGGCTGTCCTCTTATTTCTTATATGGCCTTTGATAGAGGTATCACCCCTAACTTACTTCTTAGATACTTATAAACATCCTTAGTTAATGCTTTTGTGAAGATATCAACAATTTGCTCCTTTGTGTTAACATATTCCATCTTCACCTCTTTATCTTGAACTAGCTCTCTCGCATAATAATACTTGATTGCTATGTGGTCAGTCTTTGTATGCATTATTGGATTCTTTGGTATATTGGTAGCACTTTTATTATCACAATAAAGTATCACTAGTTCTGTGATCTCTTCCTTCATTCCTTTGAGTAGTTGTTTGATCCATACAATATTTGTGCAATTGATAGTAGCAACAACATATTCTGCTTTAGTAGTAGACTGGGAAGTACAACTCTATTTCTTACTAGTCCATGTAACTAGTCTTTCACCTAAGAAAAATGCTCCTCCACTAGTGCTCTTTCTGTCATCAATGTTTCTAGCCCAATCAGCATTAGTGTAGGCTCTTAATTCAAACCTTTTATTCTTCTTGTAGTATAGACCAAACTCTTTTGTTCCTTTTAGATATCTCATTATTCTCTTCATAGCCATTAAATGATTCTTCCTAGGATTAGCAGATAATCTTGCAACTATCCCTACTGAAATTGCAATATCATGTCTGCTATGTACTACATATTGCAATTTGCCAATCATAGACTTATATAATGTTTGATTCACCTCAGTTGAATCATCATTCTTTGACCATTTTTGTGCTATCACATAGGTGTACTTATTGGTTTGGAATCTTCTAGTTCAAATGTCTTCAATATCTCTCTAACATACTATGAATGAGTGATGTATATACCATATTTCATCTGGTATACTTGCAATCTCACAAAAAAATGATCTCTCCAAAATAGACATTTCAAATTCTTGCTTCATCCGATTTACAAAATCCTTACATAAAGCATCTTGACCTCCAAATATGATATCATCAACAAAAATCTTAGATAAAAAAATACCTTTTCCTTTCTTTGTCTTCATGTATAGATTGCTATTATCATTAGTCCTTTCAAATCCAATCTTCACAAGATAAGTATGAAGGCTGTCATACCATGCTCTTGGTGCTTTCTTTAAACCATATATAGCTTTGTGTAGTCTACATACCATGTTCTTATTATTAACATCAACAAAACCTTCTGGCTATTCTATGTAAACTTCTTCTTCTAGTATGCCATTCAAAAATTTAGATTTAACATCTATTTGATAAACTTTGAAACCTTTGTATGCAGAGTAAGTAAGTAGATTTCTTACTCCTTCCATTCTTGCAAAAGGGGCAAATGTCTCTCCATAGTCAATTCCTTCTTCTTGTGCATATCCTTTGCAAACTAATCTTTCTTTGTTTCTTGTCATTTCACCATTCTCATCAAGCTTGTTTCTAAATACCCACTTGGTACCAATTACATTTTTGTCTTCTAGTCTAGGAACTAGACTACATATTTTGTTCTTCTCTATCTATTCAATTTCTTCTTCCATGGCCTTGTACCAATCATAATCTTCTAATGCACCTTTTATTATTTTAAGTTCCTTCATGCTTAATAAACATGATTCACTTCTTAATCTATTTCTTGTCATTAGCCTAGCATCTTTGTTACTAATGATTTGATTTGTAGGATGATGTCTCTTGACATATTTAGACAATCTTGGCTTAGCTCTTGTTTCTTCATTTTGTCTTTAAGCTTTAGAATCACTATATACATTTCTATTAGGTGTCTCAGCATCTCTTTCATGTCCACCAACTTAATAATCATAATGTGTATTCACTTCATTTTATAACTCGGCATCAAAATGTGGCTTGGTTCCTAAATGTAACTCAACATTCATAGGATGTGACTTAGTAGTCACTAAAACTTATCGTTGGATTGTAACTTGATTTGTAGAATCTTCTTTAGTAGACATTCCTTCATAGATGTATACAAATGATTTTTATCCTTCTAGTTCTTTCATAGGTTTGACGTCAAATACTTTTGTATATGCATTAAAGTTCACATGTGCACTTTCCACAACTTTGTTAGTGTTAGTATTCAAACATTTATAAGCTTTACTTCTTGTGGAGAAACTAAGGAATATTCCTTCCTCACTTTTTGCATCAAGCTTTCCATTCCTAAAATCTTTAAGAATAAATACCTTAAAATATTTCACATTGGGTGAGTGTCCATACCATAGTTCAAAAGGTGTAGAATGAGTATGTTTCTTCACTGCACATGATTTAAAGTATAGATAGCTATACTTACAGATTCTCTAGAATATTTCAAAGCAACATTCTTCTTCATCATGAGTGTTCTAACATAGTCCATTATAAACCTATTTCTTCTTTCAACAATACCATTTTGTGGAGGGGTTCTAGGTGCAGATGTCTATCTTTTGATTCCTCTATCATTACATAAAATCTCAAACTCATTTGATGTGAATTCTCCTCCTCTATTTGAACTCAAACATTTTAGACTCTTACTTGTTTCTTTCTCAACCCTTTCCAAGTAACACTTAAACATTTGAAAAGCATCAGATTTCTATTTCAAAAATATAACTATCATCATTCTAGAATAATCATCAACAAACACCATAATGTACTTATCTCCTTTGTAGATTTTCACATCAATTGGTCAGTATGAACAATCTCAAGTATATCTTTAGAGATATAAACTTTACTCTTCAAACTTGACTTTGCCATTTTTCCTAACTGACATTGTTTGCATATTATGTTGTTAGGTTTCAATTTAGGCAAACCTCTCACTTTCTTCATGTTACTGATGCTAACCAAGTTATCAAAATTAACATGACAAACTCTTGTGCCATAGACATACATCATCGAATCTTACAACAAGACAAGTAGCATCCTATATATCTAGATAGAATAGATTACTTCTAATCTGATCACCTTTTCCAATCATCTTTCCATCAGTATCATATATCTTAGCAATCTTGTTTTCAAATTCAACCTTACATCCAAAATTATTCAATTGTGACACACTCAACAAGTTATAATTTAATCTTTCAAAATAGTAAGCATTGTCACATGAAATCTTGTTTGTGAGTTTGATAGAACCTTTTCCTTTTATCAAACATGGTGCATTATTACCAAATCTTACACTATTTTCTTCATAAAAATTTAAGGTAATGAACTTACTTTTGTCTCCAATCATATGATGTGAGCATCCACTATCAATGATCCATTTATCATTTTTTTTTACACAAGTCACAAGTGCAGTTGCGTCATCTTCATCAAATTTATCCTTCTTTGCAACATACACCACTTCATCATTATTTTCATCAGAATCATCCTTGGCTTCTTCTTTAGCAATGTAGCATGACTTCTTGTCTCTATCTTTGTAATATCTACTGTCATCTTCTCTTCTATTTTTTTACTTGTCACCACCTTTGTAGTTCTTCTTCTATGAACATCTTGCAGCAATATGACCAACTTCATTGCAATTGAAACAAATGATGGGTAAACCTTTTCCACTATGGAATCTTCTTGCCAGTAGTATAAATTAGAAACCTTTAACATCTTCCTCATCTATATCATTATCACTAGACACATACTTTATCTTTCTCCTCTTCATCTGCTTGGGCTCTTTGGAGTCCTTCAATAATAGCTTAGATTTGAAATTAGATTCAAGACTTTCAAGATTATAGTTATCAAAGTTAGATAGCTCAAAAGAAGTGAGTCTACCTTCCAGACCTTCAAGGGTTAGATCATTTCTTGTAATACATCCTAGTTCTTGAATTGTAGAAACTCTAGTAGAATAAATAGGTAGTAATTTCTTCAAGACTTTACTTAACACAGTATCATCATCTATCTAACTAGTAGCACCTTTTATTGCATTTACAACTTCTTTTATCCTAGCAACATATTGATCAATATTCTCACCTTCTTCCATTCTTATGTCATCAAACATACCTTTGAGACTTTCAGATTTGGCTCTTTGTGAAATGTCCCCTTTCTGATTTTATATGATATTTAAAGCCTCTAATCAGATTTTTAAAATAAAAAAAACCAATATTTCAAAGATCCACCAATTTCTCAATAAAATCCAAATCAGGTATGCCCGAAATAGTGACAAAAATTGCATAGCTTCACATATTATTAATAAATCTAAAAGTGAACATTTTTACAAAAAATTCACTAGCATAATAGCCTACAAAATAACATTTTTAGATTTGTATAGAGTTTACACAACAGCTCCTAAACAGAGGACAAAAACAATGCTCATAGGGCTCTTGAAAACAACACAAAATAGCCCCAAAACACCACAAAACACTAATAATCTATCACATAAGTATAACCATGACCCAATAAATATATTCAACTCTATTTTAAAATTTAAATGTATGAAATACAATAGCAACCCAAACTAGCAACCCAAACTGATATGAAATACTCAACTAGAAACACCAAACTCTTACAAGAAACACACTCGAAAACCCACAAATTTGCATTGTTCACCACAAAGGAAAATTTTACATGATCTTGCACATGAAATGGCTTTAAACTCCCATCATTATCCTTCTTAGAAACCTACAAACTACCATCTTTGGGTGTCCTTCTCCATAGGCTTGGTAGCCTCTTAAGAACAACAAAGCAATGAATAAAAATCAAGTTCTGGAATGAGCCCGAAATGCGTCCAAATCCCTTTAAAATAGGGCATAACCCTAAACCAAGACCAAGAGGGGTCAATAATACATATTTTAATAATAATTTTCATTTATTAATCCATTGGTTTCCAAAGATTAGCCCCCTTTGCTGAAACTTCACTTTTTGAGCCTGCTTGCCTTAACAAAAGTTATTATTTTTAATTATTTGAAAAGAGGACATGACAAGTCCTCCCCTACAAAATATTGCTTGTCCTCAAGCAATGAAGGTTGGGATGCTCAAGAATATGTGCTCCTTCCCAAGTTGTATCCTCCAGTGGAATCCTATTTCTCAATCTTTTCTCTCTTGTATCCAAAATCTCTTCTGGTATCAAAACTAATTTCCCTTCATCATCAAGAGCTGGTAATTCTGTAGATACTATGGTTTTCTACCCTAGAACCTTCTTCAAGAAAGAGACATGGAAAATTTTATGTATTTTTTTGTTTGGTGGGATCTCCAATTCATAAGCTACCTCTCCTACCTTCTTGATGATCTTATAAGGCCCATAAAACTTTGGCTTGAGCTTCTCTGCCCCACTCCTCTTCAAGGTGCTTTTCTTATATGGCTTCAACCTAAAAAATACCAAATCTCCTACCTCAAAATATCTTTCAATCCTTTTCCTATCAGCATACAACTTCTTTTGGTTCTGTGCATTTTGTAGATTATCCTTGAGGGACCATATTATGTCTTGGCTTTTCTTGATGAAATCACTTGCTATAGGTACTCTTCTATCTAAAAGCACTAGATCAAAAAAAGAAAGGGAATCATAACCATAAAGAGCATGAAAATTAGGCATACCAATAGATGTGTACTGAGATGTATTGTAACAATACTCCCCTAGGTGCAACCATTTCACCCAAGCATGTTGTTGATTTGAAACATAGTTCCTCAAATATCCCTCTATCCATTTATTAACTATCTTTGTTTGTCCATCTATTTGAGGGTGATAGCTAGTACTAGGAGTGAGTTCAATTCCTACAAATGAAAGAGCTCCTTCCAAAAAGAGCTGAGGAATCTATTGTCCCGGTCACTGACAATGTTTCTAGGAAAACCATGTAATCTAAAAATTTCCTTGAAGAACAATTTAGCCACTTGTGATGCCTTGAAATCAGACGTGTTGAGAAAGAAATGTGCATACTTAATTAGTCTATCTACCACCACATATATGCAATCCTTACCTTGAACCTTGGGCAACCCAGTGATGAAGTCCATGGAAATACTTTCCCATTTTTGTTCAGGAATAGGAAGTGGCTACAACAACCCTATAGAAAAAATTTTCTCACTCTTGTTTTGTTGGCATACCATACATTCCTTAATGTGTTTAAGGAAATCCTCCTTCATACCCTTCCATGCAAACTGCTCTTGAAGTTGCCTATATGTCTTAAAGTATCCTTGATGACCAACCAAAGGTGTGTCATGAAAGGCCTTCAATATCCTCTCCTTAATTTTTGATCCTAGCACTAAGAAAATCATGTTCTTGTAATAAATCAATTCATCAACAACCTTGTACTTGTTATCATCCACTAACTTATCCAAAATTTTGGTGGAAAAGGAATCTCTAGCATACTCTAAAATTATGGAGACTTTCTAATCAACAGAGATAGATGTTAAGGAACACAAAGTGAGCTTTCTTGAGAGAGCATTGACAACCTCATTATTCTTTCCTTTCATGTAGTCAATATCAAAATCATAAGCTTGCAATTTTCTTACCCATTTTTGTTGATGATCATTCAAATCCCTTTGGTTCAAGAAGAACCTAAGGCTATTATGGTTTGTCTTTAAAATAAATCTTCCACATACCAAATATTTTCTAAACTTATGAAGTGCATGCATGATTGCCAATATTTCCTTATCATAGATGGAGTAACCTTTCTCTGATTGATTTAATTTTCTACTCTCAAATGCTATTGGATTTCCCCTTTGAGTTAGGACAACCCCTATACCTTCTCTAGAAACATCACATTCAACAACAAAAGGTAAAGAGAAATTTGGAATTGCAAGCACAGGGCATGAACTCATTACCTCCTTAAGCTTATCAAATATTTTTTGTGCCTCTTCTATCCAAAAAAAAGCTCCTTTCTTTGTCAAATAAGTCAAGGGGGACCCAAGCTAAGAAAATCCCTTGGAAAATCTCCTATAGTAGCTACACAACTCGAAGAAACCTCTCAACTGTGCAAGATTAGTGGGTGGAGGCCAATCCAAAATTGCCTAGATTTTTTTTTGATCAACCTATACTCCTTTAGAACTTATAATGTGTCCCAAATATAGGATCTCTATCAAACCAAACTCACATTTAGATAGCTTAGCATAGAAGGATTTTTGCTCCAAGATTTTCAAAATAGTTTTTATGTGCTTTACATGTTCTTCCCATGTTTTACTATAAATCAAGATATCATCAAAAAATACCAAATTTTTTTTTCGAAGATGCTTGCTGAATACCTTATTCATACAAGATTGGAATGTTGCTGGTGCATTAGTGAGGCTAAATGGCATAACAAGAAATTCAAAGTGCCCATAGTGACATCTGAAAGCAGTCTTTTCCACATCTTCCTTCCTCATTCAAATTTGATGGTACCCTAATCTTAAGTCAATTTTTGAGAAGTATATATCACCATTTAACTTATCAATTAGTTCATCTATGCATGGTATGGGATACCTATTTTTTATGGTCTTCTAGTTTAGATCTCTATAGTCTATACACATTCTCATAGTACTATCATTTTTCTTGACAAGTACCATAGATGATGCAAATTGACTAGAGCTAGGCCTTATGAATCCCATGTCCAGGAGCTCCTTAATAGTTTTTTCTATTTCTTCCTTATAACCTCTTGGATTGTGGTATGGAGGTGTTATAACTGGTTTAACACCCTGTTCTAACTCTATAACATGCTCAAACCCTCTATCTAGATGGATTATGACTCCTACTGCCCATGTCACTTGTCCTCTTTAGAAAATCCTCTCCATCCTCTTTGCAGTGACCACCTTAGGTGCTCCATTTGATAAGCCTCTCAATAAGACTTCTTTCCCATTGTAATGAAAGTTAAAATCTATAGTTTGATGGTTCATGTAATAGCCTCCAATAGAGTGCAACCATTGAACACCCAATACAAGATCTATCTCCCCAATGTCAGCAACATAGAATTAATCACATGACTCATAATATCCTAAGGTCATCTTGAGTTTTTTCACCACCTATGTTCAAGGCACAGTGAATCCATCAGCTATAGCAACATTAAATCCCTCAAAATCTTCTTCTTTAAGTCATGTTTTCATCTCAAATCCCTCATCAATAAAATTGTGAGTTGCCCCACTATCAAGAAGAACTATCAACCTTTGCCATGCTAGTACCTCTCAAATTTGAAAGGAATGGTATCTTGGGACTCCTAATAATGCTACTAAAGTGCCATCCTTGCTGATTTCTTTTTCCTTCTATTCTTCTTCCTCTTCCTTAGTGTCATGAAATTCCTCATGCTCATCCGAATTAGATTTTAAAGTAACTTCAATATAGTGCACTTGACCATTCCCCAAACATCTGTGTCCTAGAACCCATGGTTCTCTACAAGTTAGATAATTCTTTTTCCTTTGTAATTCACTCCTAGTCTCTTTATCTACCTTCTTTTTTGCTACATTTATCACATTCTTGGTGGTAGTGTTGAAAAAGTCTTTTTCTAAAAATTCTCTTTATGTTGCAAAAGATTTGGGGGGTTTTTGATTAGTGACTAGTTTCATAGGCACAAACGTTTCTAGTTGCAAGCTTCTTTTGATAGCTTCCTATAAAGTTGAGGGTGAGAAAACCTTAACCAGACCCTTAACAGAATCTTACAAACCATCAAAAAAAAGATAAACAATCCTCTTTTCACTCATATCGGATACCATAATAGCCACTTTTTGAAACTCTTCTGTATACTTATTAACTGATTTGGTTTGCTTCAACTTTGACAATTCTTTAAAATACTCTTCATCATCCTTGAGGTCAAATCTATCTATCACTCTTTGACTAAAATCATCAAATGTAGTTACTTGATCATGACCTTGAGTAGTCATTCCATGATACCACCAATCATAGGCTACATCTTCCAAGTGTAGACTTGCGAATTGAATGGCATCACTCTCCTTCATGGGGTTAAGTGTGAAGAAGGTCTATAATTTTTGTAGCCATGCTCTCGCTAGAATTTTATTTGTTCCATCAAAAGTAGGTGCTATAAACTTGCTTATTTTATTTTTGAGCTCTCTTCCACTTATGTCATGCTCCCTCCTATACTCTTTCTTGGGCATCAAAGTGTTCATCATATCAACGTATTCTCTAAAAGGAACCAAACTACGAAAGTCATCATCTAAGCCATTGTAAGTAGCTCTTAATGCAATCAAGTTACCTATAGCCTCTTCCATGGGACTAAGGGATGGATTTGGTACTGGTGGCTCATTTGTAGGCAGAAAAAAAGTTTTTGTTGATTTGAAGGGTATGGGTTTTAGATTTTTTGGCTTTTTTGAAGTGCTCCCTTTCTCATTATTAGATGTAACTCTTTGAATTTTTTCTGTCAATATCCGCAAAACCTCTCTAGTTTCTGCCAAACTATCCACTATTTGGTTCTAAGTATTTTGGATGTCTTGGAAGAATTTCTTTTCCATCTCATCTAGGTCAGTCATACTTTTTCCTTCTTTGGATTTTTTACTTTTACTTTTAACTGAAAGTTTGATCAAATTTTTTTGTTCTTTTCTCACTGTGAATGTCTCTTTTCTCTTTCACTTAGTTGCATACAAACTTCTACAAACCCTCAGGCTAGCAAGATCATAGCTCTAATACCACTAAAATGTCCCCTTTCTCATTTTATATGATATTTAAAGCCTCTAATCAGATTTTTTAAAATCAAAACCAATATTTTAAAGATCCACCAATTTCTCAATAAAACCCAAATTGGGTATGCCGGAAATAGTGCCAAAAACATCACAGCTTCACATAGCCCAGAAACACCAAAAAAAACACTAATAATCTATCACATAAGAATACCCATGAACCAATAAATATATAAAGCTCTATTTTAACATCTAAATGTTTTAAATATAGAAGCAACCCAAACTGATATGAAATACTCAACCAGAAACACCAAACTCTTACAAGAAACACATCCGAAAACCCACAAATTTGCACTATTCAGCACAAGGGCAAACTCTGCATGAGCTTGCACATGGAATAGCTTTAAAATCCTATATTTATCTTTCCTAGAAACCTACAAACTACCATCTTTGGGTTTCCTTCTCCACAGGCTTGGCAGCCTCTGAAGAACAACAAAGCAATGAGCAAAAATCAAGTTTTGGAATGAGCCCGAAATGCATCCAAATCCCTTTAAAAGAGGGCATAACCCTAAACCAAGACCAAGAGGGGTCAATAATACATATTTTAATAATAATTTTTATTTATTAATCCATTGGTTTGCAAATATTAGCCCCCTTTTTTGAAACTTCACTTTTTGAGCCTGCCTACCTTAGCAAAAGTTATTATTTTTAATTATTTGAAAAGGGGGCATGACACTTTGTACATTCTTGTCTCTCTGATAGATAGTGGTTAGGGCATCCCATATTTTCTTGGCAGTGTCATAGCCTTTGATATCATCAAATTTAGCATAACTTAGGGCAGAGGCAATCTCTAACATTGCCTGATTATGTTCTTTCTTTTTCTTCATATCCTCAGCAGTTAGGGTTCCTATTGGATCCACATGTTCCACTTCAATTGTAGTTTGTACATGATCTCCAATTCCTCCAAGGTGTAGCTTCACCAAACTTTTCCATAGAAGAAAGTTATCTCTGTTGAGCTTGGGTACATCTCTTTTTGACATCTTTATCTTTGTGCTTCTAGTACCTTCAAACTAGTCCTCTTAAGCAGATGGCTCTAATACCAATTCTCAAAATTAATTTAGAATAACTAGGAGGGGGGTGAATCAGTTATCCAAGGTCTAGATTTACAAACAAAACTTTTCACAATTTAGTGAACCCATAAAACATTCATACTCATGCATACATCCAAATGAATATGCAATCATTCAAAACTTGCAACTTATTGTCAAATCAATTTATAGAAATGTAAATCATGAAATATAATAGATTCATCAACACACATAACACAATGATTTACATGGAAACTCAATTTGGGAAAAACCACCAGTAACATGCTACTCCTTTTTCACTCTTTTGAAGTGATGCCCTGTGCAAGGCCAACCCTGCTAAAGGTTACAATACACATTATTAAAGGATTTCAATCACCCTGTTAGAAGTGAGCCTTGTTAGAGGAATTTAAGCCATTCACTTAGAATTCCACCCTATTAAAGGATTTACTAATCACTATTAGGTCAACCTTAATCCAAAGGATTTACCCTAGACTGATAAAATTGTTAGAGAGTAACAGTAGAGCTTTGATCTGATACAACTTACAACTTCTCTTGCAGATTATAGATCTCTATTTAGTCCTCCATTATGCTTGGCCTTCATTCTTTGTAGCTCTGATAGCTTGTTCACCCTTCAAGCACTCATCTCCTTAAGCCTTCTTGCTTAACATGCCATTGTAGACTCTTCTCTTAGGTCACTTGATGAAGCAAAACCCTTTGACCTCTTATCTCCCTTGGGTTCTCACACATGACAACCTTGCTTCATGACCAGACATTCCTATAAATAGGAAATTAAGATATTTTGCTACTCATTCTCCATTGTCCAAATTAGGGTTAAGATGGGTTAGGTAGGATACAATGTATCTACCCCTTATTACATATATATTCTAGAAACTTCCTCTAGAATCCACTTTGAATTCACCTCAAAATAGTTTACCTAAAATTCTGTGCCACCAGCTCATTATCCTTATCTTCCACCTAGCTCACAAAATCCAAGAAAACAAATTTGTTGGCTTAGATTCATCAAATTCATGATCTTTGAAATAAAGTAGCAACTCGACATTATCTCTCTTTTGATGCTCGACATACACTATGTTACTCAAGATCCTCTACAAAATCACTCGACATCAACTAAAGTTTACTAGTGCTTGGCACCTTCTGAACTTTACTCAGCATTAACTATCTTCCTTGACATCAACTAGAGGTTGCATTTATTTGACTCCAACTGATTTTCTACTCGGCTTGCACTAACTTTTCTGAACACCTACTATCCACTCAATCAAGCTTAGCAGACAAACTTTGTATCATATGTTCTTCTAGTCTTTCATAGTGTAGCCAACATTTGTAACCTTAAGTAGATAACCAATGCATCTAAATCTGTAAGCAATTGTCTTACCAACAAATAGAAGGATTGACATTAGTGACAAAATAATGATTGAAACACATAACAATCTCCTTCATAACAATCTCTCTTAGTCAATGATCTTTTCAATCAGATTTTAACACAAATTCCCTCTTTTTTAATAACCACTTCTAATTAGTTTACCATCGATATTAAATATCTTTTCTTGTTTATGATGGAATTCAATTCTGTAACCTAATTTGTTCAATTGTGAAAGACTCAAAAAATTATAGCTAAGACATTTAACCCAATAAATATTATCACATTTAATCTTACTAATTAGTTGTATTAATCCTTTACCTTTCACAAGACATGGTGCATCATTACCAAATTTAACACAGCCACCCTTGTATGGTGCAATGTTCTCAACTTTACTTTTATAACCAATAATGTGATTTGAGCAACCACTATCAATTACCCACCTATCACTTTTGATCACATATGAAATTAATGTATTTTTCTTATCTTCATCAGAATCTTGTTTCATAGCAACATATACTACTTCTTTATCATTACATTCAGATTCATTATTAGTTTTTTCTTTAGCAATGTAGTAAGACTCCTTACCTTTGTCTTTGTAGTCCTTGTTTCTCTTGTTGTCTCAGTCATTTCTTCTCCCTTTGTTCTTTCTTTCTCTCTTATCATCATTGCCTTCTCTGCTAGGACATCTTGCAGCAATATGACCAACTTTGTTACACATGAAAAACATATTAAATAGGAAGTTTATCTTTGTATTTCCATTTGCCTCTTGGAAGTCTTCTAGCCATTCTTACTTCAAGCTCATCAACTTCATCATCAGAAGCATCACTTCCACTTTTCACATCTTTTCTTTTTCCTTTCTTTCACATAACCAATTGTGATTTGAAAGAAGATTCAATAGAAGTAGGAGTGAAATTATCAAAATTTGACATCCCAAAAATAGTAATTCTACTAATCACACCTTCTAGAGTCAAGTCATTACCTTGAGCACATCTCAATTCTTATATTGCAAAATTCCTAATAACATAAATAGAAAGTAGAGTTCTTAATACATTTCTCATTATAGTGTCATCATCAATATTTTCATTGGCTTCTCTTATAGCATTAAACTCATCTTTTATTCTTGCATAGTACTAGACTATAATTTCACTTTCTATCATTCTCATTTCATCAAACTTGCCGCTCAAGCTTTCTAATTTAGCTCTCAAGAAATTCTTGTCACCTCCATAGATGGTTTGCAGTGTATTCCACATTTCTTTTGTTAGCATGAATGTTGATGATACTACATTGAGGCAGTATCCTGAGCATTGGAGAGTATTGATATGTTGCATTCATGACTATGTTTTTCATTGATGTCAACATAGCATTGTTTATATAAAGACTGATAGAGTAGCAGACAAAGATCTTAATAGTACATATAATGGTTTGATTTTTTGGTGATGTGCAGTTAAGGAAATATTCGACACAATATTCTGATGACATGGTTAAGTGTGAAAATTCTAAGTTAAAGATGTAAAAAAGTTGTACCTAATTTAGAGAGAGCAGTTTAGAGAGAGAGTATTAGGAAAGCAGTTCCTGATATTTTTTGGCTATCTTTCGTCTGAGATGTAATGAAAAGATGCACAATCAAGTACTGACAAAGGATAGTCAATTGATGATGTCAGCAAGTGTGAGTGCCTTAGTATCACATGTGTGAAGTTTTGTGTAGACTGTGAGTCGATAATGCTATTATAATTGTAATTAATTAATTATGTTATTTTAATTAAATGGGAAAGCCTCAAGGAAAGATGTTGTCCTTGTTTGTAACATGATGTGGTCATTGTAAGAAGTGTGAAGTGTGAAAATGAGCAGAGTACTTGATGAATGTGTGTAAGCGATCTAAGGGATTATTGGATGCAAGTTTTTTGATATGGTTTCAAGATTAGAAGAAGTAGAGGTTTGATTGGTAGGATAGAGAAAGAGGAAAGAATAGTATACTACTAATTCTATTATTCTACAAGGAATGATACAAAGATCATTTAGATAGTGGGTTCATCGGTCTTACCCTTGAAGCTATTTGGGTAGTAGGTCCAACTATCTTCCACAAATCCTAATAGGTTTAGCACAACTAATAGGGATTCAAAGTATCCTAATAGGGACTCATATGTACTGAATGTATTCATAAAGTCTTAACAAGGTCCATCCTCTAACAAGGATTTAAAGTCTCCTAACAGGGACTCATTGTACTAAATGTTGTAATAGATTCCTAATAGGGTCCATCCTCTAACAAGAAATATTTATAATAGTACATCATTTTGTGGATACCATGCCCACTAGGGTTTTCCCTCTGATCAAGGGTTTCCATAGTTAACATATTTTTTGTTATTGTGTATGAGTATCTTGTTGTGGTTTAAGTTTATATTTCTCATATGGTTAATTTTTTTTAAAGTTAATAATTGGGATAATTTTTTTATAAATGATTCACCACCCCTCTTAGTTATATCAGTGGACTATATATTCTAATAATTGGTATCAAAGCTTCAGGTCCTTGAAGAATAAGTTTAACAAATTTGGGAGATTGATGGTGGATCTTTTAAAAAAGGATAGTCCTAGATTTAATGGGGCCAACTATGCCAGTTGGAAGGAGAAGATGAAGACTCATATGTTGTGCATGGGTCTGGATATTGGATTTTGACAAAAAAATCAGAAGAAAATTGTTGAAGAAGAAAATTTTGAAGGATGCAATAAGGAATAAAGGTATCTATTTATTTGTAACATGAGAGATCTTCCAAATAATGAATATTGTCAGGTAAAGTCACTTGCAACATCTTATGAAATTTGGAAAGCATTAGAATCTACTTATGAAGGTGATGTTCATGCAAAGATAATGAGATTACAGAACTGGATATGTGCATTTTAAGATGCTGAAATGATGGAAGATGAATCTATAAGAAGTTATGTTGGTAGAATATCAGAAATTGGGAATTTGATCTTATGGTGGAACCAAAGATGATGATGAAGTCATATGGAAGATCTTGAAAAGTTTGACACCACTATTTAAGCCTATAGCTCAAATGATATAACTAATAATGTCATGCACTAAGGATTTCATAAAGGAAACATTGCTTGGAAGATTGGAATTAGTAGAAGAAGATCTAAGATAGTATGGAGAACTTGCAAGAGTCAAAACAACTTTCAGTTCCCTAAAAATTCAACCTAATTTGACAAGGATTGCAAGCACATGAGGAGACTTTGTTGACAACAACATATTTGATGAAGACAAGAAGATTGAGGAAGGAATAACCGTTATGGTGAAAAGAGAAAAAGATGGTAAAAAATCCTTTCAATGATGGACTTGTAATGAATTCGATCATATGCATCTAAATAGCCTAAAAGAGAGAAAAAATATAAAGGAAAGTTTAGAAGAGTTAGAGATAGAAATTGTTTGTATGCAAATGAAGATGAAGAATCTAATGAAAAAGGTCAAAGGGAAATTAATGATGAATTAGGATTTGTGGATATCAAGGAAGATTATCTTGATAGAGATATTAGAGAAGAAAGAGCTCTAGTTACCCAAGTGGAAAAGAAATTTGATTAGATAATTGATAGTGGCTTTTCACATCACATGCCTGGTGATATGAATAAGTTTGTTAAATTGAAGAATCATGATGGAGGAACTGTTAGAGTTGGTAACAATGCAATTTGTCATATAATATGAATTGGATCCATTGCTCTTGATGGTAAAACTAACAGTAAAGATGTCTATTTTGTTGATGGATTAAAGCATAACTTGTTGAGTGTTGGATAGTTGGTGGAAAAGGGTTATCGATTGCAATTTACTGAGAAGACATACATTATCAAAGACAAAGATGGAAATTTGATTAGAACTGGCACTAGATCCAAAGGTAATACATTCAATTGAATCCTATTGAGATGACATGTTTGGTAGTTGTTACCCAAAATTGCCCTTCTGCCAAAAATCAAATTCAAATAATAATCTATTTTAATGGTCACCTAGGGTTTCTTATGAAATGATTTAGCATTAGGCATATTCCTTATTTCATATTATGTCTTAGGATATTTTTTAAGTCACAATCATGTGATTTGTATAGTTGTAGTTGGTTATGTAGACACCTAAATTTGATTACACCGCTTTGGTAATCCTATTTAGTTATCTCTAAAAAGAATCATTAATTAAATTCCTATTTAATTAATCATTTGCCATCCTCTGGCTGATTAATTTAATTAATCATCTATAGTCCTAATTGATAAATCAAATAACCTATTATTTATCAATTAAATCCTTTTCTTCTATCTAATTCCAAAATCCCCATTTATTAAATAAATCTATTTGATAAATAAAACCCTCAAATCTAATAAGCCCCTAACTTATCCCTAAACCCTCTTTCTAGCCTAATCCACCCCATCCACCCATACTAACCAAGCTTATCTACTAACTCACCCACCCTCATGAATGCCATCCACTTGCAAATCTCTAACATCCCTAATCTAATCCTAAACCCAAGCCTAATCCACCCCCTAAACTTGTCACATTCCCTAAGTAAGTTTAAGACTTTCCTAAGCCAAGGAAAGTCAACAATCTCAACTCCCTTCAAAATATCCCAACCACCAAGCCATGAATGCTCTTACAAAGGCCATAAAGACTCTTACAAGCCCATTCATTGCTCTTACAAGCCATTATGAAGGGTCTTTATGAAGATATTATCCCTTGAGCCTCCTTTGTTGACTCATCCTTCCCCTTTCCTCCATCCACTCACCTTGTAACATGTGTCACTCCCTGGTTGGTGCTAAACAAGAACAATCCATGTGCTCCCCTTTGAGTGCATCCTAGCCTTCCTTAAGCTTTTTCCTTTCCTTCCATCTTAACCCTCCATCCCTCAAGCCCTTAGCCTATAAATTGAATCCCCTCCCAAGCCATATCATCACAACCTTTGAGCTAAAGTTATAATGCCATTTTGAGATCAAGTTTTACCTCAAATCCATTCACCCAAGCCAAAATTTATCAAGAACACCATTGAAGCTAGTTTGAGAAGCTTTGAGCATACATGCCAAATCTAAGAAAATAGACTCATCCCTAAATCAAGTGACCATCCTCATTGGGAGAGCTATTCTATGGCTCATATTCTCATTTGGGGGTTTCACTTTGTCTCTTATATATGTTATGGTTTTTATGCTAGTTAATGCTTTTGTTTTTTGAATAGATTAGTATTTCTTGCTAACATATTTCTCATATACATTTTGGCATGTTCGGTAGGACCCCACTATGGGTCATTTAATCATCCATTTTTATCTATATGTTGTTTGAGTGAGTTGTAGGGTGTTTCACTTATTTTTTTAGGTTGAAGGGCGCGCTTGGGAAGAAGACATACCCTCAAAAATTTGAAAATAACAAAAAATATAAATTTTTTTGGAAAAAATCTGCGTTTTTCAACTTTTTTCGCGCAGTGTTGTCTTCGCAGTTTGGCATCTGTGCCTGCAAACTGTTATCTCCATCAGCTACTTTGTCGTCTGCACAACCAAACTGATGTCTTTGCAGATTGGCGTCTCTGTCAGCTACTCTATCATCTCTGCAAGCTACTTTGTCATCTCCACATCCTTAATCTATTGTCTCCGCAGATCAATGCCTCTACCAGCTACTCTGTTGTCTCCGCCGTCGCCTCTCCTATTCTGTCATCTTCGTCATCACCTCTCTTATTCGGTTGTCTCTGCTACCGTCGACCCAAACTATCGTCTCTACAAATCAGTGTCTCCATAGATCAGCGTCTATGCTTGTCTCCTATTTTTTGCGCTGTAAAATTGACTTGTCATCTCCGCTTCTTTCTCTATCGTCTCCGCAGATCAATGTCTCTAAATTTTGGTATCTTCGCCTATTAAACTATCATCTCTTCCTGTTTATGTTGCATTTCTATTTTAAAATCTTTATTTCTGCACTTTTAGTGGTTCCATAGGATTTAGACCATTCTAAGCATTTTTACGCCTAGAAAAAATAACAAAAAAAGTTAAAATTTTTTTTCTCATAGTTAAGCTTTCATTTTGAAAGATTTTGGGTGACTAATCAATTTGCTTTTTTTTGTCTTATTGCAGGTTGGAGCAACAGATTTAATCATATTTTTAAGGTTTTTCGTGGAATGAACTTGAATGGTTAAACACATTTTTCTTTGAATGTATGTTGTTCAAAATACACTCTTGAATGCCATGGATTAAAATCAATTTTCTTTGGAATGCATGCTTAAAAAAAACAACTCAATCTTGAATGCAAAAGATCAATTAACCATTGCAATATCTCACACTTCAATTTTTGGTGCATTATAAAGAACAAATAAATCTCTCTTTTGCATGCAAATTAGACAAAGTTAATTTTTGAACACTTAAGAAATTTGTTAAGTTAAAAACAAATCAACAAAAATCAAATTTAGTAGTTTCTTCATTGGACTCACCCTCTTCAATCACCCATCAATTTAACCATTGGTTGCAATCTCAGCGCCATCTATGGGGATGGGTCCACCTAAGAGAGTGTTAAGTGTTCCATAGTTAGATTCTACTTAATTCACTTTTTGAGGGTTTGTCTTAAACTTATAAGATTTCTTCATTGTCCAAAAATCTAGATTAAATCGATCACACTTCAAGTTTGGGCACTAAAATTGAACAACTATTGACGTGGAGGGCCTCCGGGCGTGCGCTTGAAATCGAGTTTTACACATCTTTATTTTTGGGCTTAAAACAAAATCACACCAACTCTTGAATGCCTTAAAATAAAATTAATCGATACTTGATGTGGAGGGCCTTCGAGCACGTGGGTTTACTTTCTTGTTGACCCTAACTCTTCTTCTTGTTTGCATTCTTCGATCGATTTTGCTTTGTTGGTGCATTTCAAAGTTGGAATTGAACATTGTCTCTTAAACATGAGTGCTTGCAAAGTCTAGATCAACACACATAAGAGTCAGTTGGTAAAAGAACAAGCGTATTTTTTAGCCCAAGGTCATCCAAGTCTTTTGTCCCCTTGTCATCTTTCGAGGCCATCTTGGGTGCATAAGATTAGGATCCAAAACCTTGTTTCTCTTTTTAGGAGGTCTGCTTGGGGATTTCATCACCCCTTGGGTAAGCCTCTCTTGGAGTATAAAGATCGAGAGGTGAATCCAAAGACACCTCTCTTGGAGTCAAGATTTTGTCACTCAAGCTAAGCCTCAAGGAACTTTATACCCTTGAGAAGTGAAAGAGGAGAAGTGGGTTACCACTACTCTCGGCTGTGTGACATCTTTTTGGTTTCATCTACGGATTTGGGCCTCATGTACCTTGGGTATATCGAGGACTCCCTAGCTAAACCAACTATCAACCTTGTAGATAACCATCTAGGATGTTAATGTGTTTGAAGTGACTGATCGAAATATTTGTAAAACATACACACTCCTCGGCGCAAGTATCACATTCTGAGAATCAAAAACTTCTATCTAGTTGTTTCTATCTATTGCTTGATTTTTTATTTGTTGAATGAATGTTTTCCAAACTTGGCCAATCCTAGCTTAGGGCATACTTACCGTAGTCACTACTTATTCCAAAAGTTGAACAAGTCGAACAAAAATAACTGAGATCTCTCAAAGCCAAGCAGATTCAAGAATTCATGTCAGAGCAACCCAAACCCAAATAGAAGTTTCACAAAGTCAAACTCAAACCATCTCAGGCATACCAAGAACTTTTAGCCAAGAGAAAGGAACTAACACCAAGCCCTCGAATTGCCAAAATCCACAAAGCAGAAGACAAAGCTGCCGACAAAGCCCTTCAAGATGCTTGGTTAGATCGCACCATCCAACTTAACCAACATCCAAGAGTTAACAATGCTTATGCCTTACCAACTAGGCATGATTTCTATGATTAGACCCTTTTGTTTCTCTGCATCTTCTTGCATAAGCCCCACTTTAGAGTCATCTTTGTAGGAAAGCCAGCCATCCTTGGTCATTGTCTTAAGCATTTTAGCTCATTCATCTAATTTAGAACCAAACCATCTCACCAACAATCCAAAAACTTCACATCCAAGCCTTCAAAATTGTTGTCATCTTGCCAAAAGTTTACCATTCCTAACATCTTCCAAATCCACCAGCCTCACCAAGGTTATCCCTTTGACAGAGCTTTGTCTAGGGTAATCTAGCTTTGTCACTTGTTATCCCTCATCACCTTGAGCTAAAGGTTGGGATCCACAAGTGGTCAATCTTGTGTACTTCCTAAAGGATCATCAGTCTATCCTTAAGTTGACACAATCACCACCAAGCTTGCACATAGGAAAGCAGACCTTTCGTGCTTTGGCAAAATATCTTTGAAGTTATAATCCCAAACCTTATCCCCCTTAGGTTTTGTCATATAGCTTTGCCTCAACCTAGGAAATAATTTGCATAGAAAAGCCTTCCCCTTTTGTATCCATCAGCATTTGTTGCATCTCATCCCTAGGATCATTTTGCATTTTCATGCCACCCATCACTCGCTTAGGCAAGAAGAAGAAGGAAATAATGGAGCCCTATCATTTGGATCCAACAACATTGCTCCCCATGAGCACTCAACCATCCTTCAGCCCAGAGAACACTATACCATCACCTACTGACATTGAAGCTTTCATGAACCAACCAGGAAATGCAGTATTGGTGAACGCCATTATAGACAAAAACAAGGAAACAATCATGGCTAACTTTTGAAGGGACAACATTGGAGCCTTTGACTTTGGAAGACTTCCCCCCTTATCAGATGCATCTCACCCCTTGTTTGAGAAACTCCCACCACCCATAGGCTCTTATGATTCGAATTATCCTCAATATGTGCCAAAAGAAGAGCCTCAACCCACCCCATATGATCCAACAGACCCAAACATACCAGCCTCCACTCAAGTTGAAATCTCCCTTCCACAAGCCAATCCAGCCACCACCACTCCACCATTGGTCCATACCACTCCATCCCAAACTTCCTTTGCCCAAAACACCTCACCATTCACTCCCTTCACTATTGCTACTGCTACTCCCCAACCCAGCCTTCCAAATCCACCCATCTCCCAAATCAGTGCTAGTATCTTTGGCCAACCTTAGCAATACACAACCGGGATGCCACCCATGGGGCCAAGTAATCAACCCTTCATCACCCCCAGCTTGTTTACCTCAGCTCATAACACAATTCCATCATTTCCACTAGGTCCTTGGAGTTCAGTGCCATTAGCCAAAAATCCACAAGCTACTACCCTCACTCCACAAAGCTATCAAACCCCACAAGCTACTACCAATGTTCTGCCTAGCTCTCAATTGACCCAAGCTCCTGCCACCACACTACCAAGCTTTCAAATCTAGCCACCAAGCTATCAAACCCCATCAGTTCCATTTCCAAGCTTTTAATTCCCACCACCTCCACCACCAACTAATCCATTACCTCCTATTACCAACTATTTTTCTATGCCACTTCTAGGAGGAAATCCACCACCACCAACCACCAATTACTTGGCCTCCTTTGCCATGCAGATACCTTCCCAAATGGGGGCACAACCCACATATATTGGTCAAACTCCTCAAATCGAAGGTCAAGTTTCACAAGCTTCTCGAAGCTTCACAACCATCTTATACTTTACCTTCACAAAGTAATCCATTTATCCCACAACCAGCTTATGTTCCTCAATCCTAACCTCAAATCCAATATCAACAGCAAGCCTCACAACACATGCAGTAATATGTGCCCCCTCCACCTCAACAACCCATCATCCACCATTCAGTTGCCCAAGCCATGTACAATCCCTACCAGCCCATACCTCAACGCCATCCATACCCCATTGCCCCATCTAGCACATACCTACCTCAGGGCACTCCTACATTGGGGGCACCCCAGCCATCACCCATTAATTCAAAATGGGGAGCCATGAAAATAGCTTTGAAGAACATCCAAGAGGGAAATGATCAAAAAACCTTCAAGTTTGAGAATGTGTGTCCTTACCCATTTGACAGAGCCATTACCATGACACCATTTCCCAAGCATTTTGAGACACCCAAGTTTGACAAATTCAGAGGAAAAGGAGACCCTGTCACACATATCAAAGAATTTTACATGCACTGCCAAGAAGTGGCATACGATGATATCTTCCTCTTGCGTCTCTTTCCCAAAAGCTTGGCCGGACCATCTCTTGAATGGTTTTATAGAATCCCCTATGGCACAATTAAAATTTTTGTTGAATTGTCTGAGGCATTTGTAGCCCAATATGCCCATCTTGTTGAAACAGAGCTATCAGTAGTTGATATTATCCACACTAAGCAAAAAGGTCGAGAAAGCCTTCCCGAATATCTCCAAAGATGGAAAAACCTTACCACCCGCATATCTTGCACCTTGCTAGAGCACCATTTGGTGAAAATGTTTATTGATAATGCCCATCCCAGCTTGGCTCACCACATGACCATGAACTATTTGTAGACCTACAAAGATATCAAAGAGAAAGGAATGATCCTTGAGCAAGGACTCATTAAAGATGGCGTGGTCAAGATTTACAAGGAAGCCAACCAAAATCAATCACATTCCAATGAAAAGTCTAGGTATTGGAACAAAAACAAGCACATTGCAATAGATGGCATCACTGACACCAGACATGTGAATATTGTTGGTCCCTCTCAAAACTAGTCTAAGCCACCATATCAACCAAATAATCAGCAAGCTATCAACTACCAATAGCAGAATAACCAAAGCTATCAAACCCACAATCCAAGACCCAACTTTCATGGGTCTAGCAATCAAGCTAATGCCATCAATGTAGTTACAGGACAAAAGCCCAGATTCCAACCTGCACCTAGAAATTATACATTCCTTGGTGAGCCATTGGATGTCATTTTTGAGAAATTAGTCAAGGAAAACCTCATCAAATTTCCTCCTACCCAGCAAATCGACCCAAGCCAATCCAAAGCTGCATGGTACAAAGATAATGAGTACTGCAAATTTCATAGGGTAAAAGGTCACACCATCCTTAGATGCATGAAACTAAAAGATTATGTGCAGGACTTCATCGATTGGAAAGAAATCACCGTTGGTGCCCAAACCTCTCCCAATGCAGGCTTACAAATCTATCAAAATGATTTTCCTCCTCACAACAACCAAAATCTTGGAAAAGCACCTATCCAAGACAATACCAACAACACCAAAAACCGCCAGCCAAACCAACAATATGGGAAGAACAATGACCACACTTCATCCTATATAGACTATGGTAGCCTCATAGGTTGTATATCTAAGAAAGAGCCTTTTGTCAATGTTATCAATATCCAAGGACCAAACAATGAGTGTGCAACCACCACTTGAAGAGCACAATTTAACATTGCATGCCCACCAGATTCACCAGCACCATCAACTCCATCAAAAAGCCAGTACAATATCTTGGAACACCTTGGGAACATGCCAGCCCAAATCTCCATTTTAGACCTTCTTTGCACCAGTCCTATGTACAAGAACATCCTTGACAGTGCTCTTATAGAATCTCGTGTCCCTTCAGATATCAATGCTACTAAATTTTTAAATCTTGTTGGACACCTATCCTCCTCATGTGCCCTATCATTCAAACCCACTGACATACCCGTGGTCGAGCCAGATCACATCCTTCTGCTTTGCATAGCCATCATGGTATCCAATTTTTCTGTGAAAAGAGTAATGATAGATAATGGATCAGCCTTGAATATTTGCACCCTAAAATTCATAAAACAAGCTGGGTATACTGAGGCAGATATCATCAGTGAGGTTATCACCATCAAAGCTTATGACAACTTGGAAAGAACCACAGAAGGAACTACTCTGCTGCCAATCAAGGTTGGGCCAGTCATCCAAGAGACACTCTACCATGTTATTGATCTAAACCTACCATTTAACATCCTCCTCGGTCACCCATGGATTCATACCATGAAAGCCGTTCCATCCACTTAACATCAGTGCATCAAATTTTTGCATCAAGGCACTGAGGTAACCATCCATGTCGATCCAGAGCCCTTTTCTTACTATAATGCGATTGAAGCTTCATATACAAACCATTTCCCTAGAATTGATATCGGCACATCCATTGCCAGCTCATCCCACACTTGTAATGACCCAGAAACCATTGTCGCCTGCACCCTGTGAACCGGGAAGATCAATAACAAAGGCTATGGAGAGTATAGTCTATCAGATGCATTTGCTGTCGAGGCACTCCCACTTGGTCCACATGCCCGTGGATGACTGACATATCACAAAGCTAAGGATATTTCTCCTCCTGGATACAAACAGTTTGGCCCAACAATCTTTGTATCCTCAAAAATCCCTCTTCATGAGGAGATCACCCAAGATATCAACAATTGGTTACATAAGGATGCACCTCAAAGAAATCAAGCACACCTTGATTACTTCAGCCAGAAGTATCCTCAAGAACATAAGCTCATCACTGACAAATGGAACTATCAAGGTGGTGGTCTAGGACTAGAAGAAAGAGGCATGCAGTGCCCCATCGACACACACAAGTGGGAATCGAAGTCAGGTCTTGGCTTTGGCATACCCACAACTAGGGGCACCAATATGGACGGTCATGCTTTTCTGAACATTCACTACGACCTTGTCGAAATCGAAAACATTCTTGAGGAAGTTGAAAAGAGAGCCTACGATGATATCCTAGACCAAATCTCCCTATGAGACTCTGTTCTCCAAGAACTATCCATCCATTTCATTGACCTACCACTCGCTCATCCACAACTCATAGATTGGGACCAACCAAGTGTCATACACATTGATGAGTTCACATCAGAGGAAGCACTTCTGAGATTCATGGGAGCCAAAACTCCTCATAAGCAAACAAAGCAAGATTTTGCCTATATCTACACGCTAGATCCCAAGGGGTATTTTGGAGAAAATCCCCAACCTAGTTCCGATACACCCAAAATTGGAACTAAGGTGAATCCGAGACTAGCTAAGGCAGAAAAGAACACCCCTCAACAAGAAAATCCAGAGCCACAAGAAAAACATGAGGATTTAGCATTGCCTCCTAAAGATAATCGACCAGAGGTGTCTTCTATTCTAATTGAAGATACTAGAGAAGTCAACATCGGTTCTTTAGAGATCTCCAGGCTTGTTTACATTGCTACATCCCTATCACAAGACCAAGTTGACCTCCTCTTTGAGGTCTTAAGAGAGAACATTGGCCGGTTTGCATGGTCATATCAAGACATGCCAGGACTTGATCCAAAGCTTGTAGTTCATCATCTTGCAGTCAATCCAAAGATCAAGCCCGTCAGACAAAAGCTTAGAAAAATGCACTCCAAGGTGGCATTACTGGTCAAAGCTGAGTTAGAAAGAATGTTAGCTGCTAATGTTATTCGACCTATCAACTACTCAAAGTGGATCTCCAACATGGTCCCCATCACTAAACCCTTTGGTGACATAAAAATCTGTACTGATTTTAGAGATCTTAACAAAGCTTGTCCAAAAGATGATTTTCTCTTGCCCAACATAGATATGATCGTAGATCTTATAGCTGACATGAAATTATGTCCCTCATGGATGGATTTTCTGGGTATAATCAAATCAAGATTGCAGAAGAGGATCATAATAATACAACATTCACTACCCCTTGGGGAACCTTTTGTTACAACATGATACCTTTTGGCCTAAAGAATGCAGGGGCTACCTATTAAAGAGCTATGACAGCCATTTTTCATGATCTCATTCACAGTATTTTGGAGGATTATGTGGATGATATCTTAGTCAAATCTCATACCTTCATGGATCATCTTACTGACCTAGAGAAAGTCTTTCATAGGTTAGCTAAATATCATCTCATGCTAAATCCCAAGAAGTGTGTCTTTGGGGTCACATCTGGAAAGCTTCTAGGCTTTATAGTCTCTAAACGAGGTATAGAGATCAACCCCAAGAAGGTCAAGGCTATCTTAGACATGCCTCCTCCCTAGACACTGCAAAAACTTCTCTCTCTTTAGGGAAAGCTTCAATCTATCTAACACTTCATCTCCTAGCTTGCAGATAAGTGTACACCATTTTCACATTTACTGAAGAAGGACAAGAACTTCAAGTGGGATCCTTTATGTTAGTGCAGCTTCAACCATCTCAAGCAGTCTCTCAATTATCCCCATATCTTGGTTCCACTAGTTCCTGGTCATCCCTTGATTTTGTACATATTAGTAACACCTACTGCTTTAGGGGCACTTCTAGCATAGCTTGATGACTACGACAGAGCAAGAGCCATCTACTACATTAGTAGAACCCTAGTTGGTTATGAACTCAATTATACTCCTATGGAAAAAGCTTGTTTGGCAGTTGTTTTCTCAACTCAAAAGCTTCGCCACTACATGCTAAGTCATACTCTCCAACTAGTCTCCAAGATTGACCCTCTCAAGTATATGCTCTCCAAAATAGCACTTAAAGGCCGTTTGGCCAAATGGGTTATGCTCCTTAGCGAATTTGACATCCAGTATGTGGACAAAAAGGCAATCAAAGGGAAAGCTATAGCAGATCATCTAGCTGATGCACCTCTAATAGATGCATATCCTTTGATCACATAATTTTTAGATGAGCATATCTATCTAATTGAAGAACAACCCCCATGGAAACTTTATTTTGATGGCTCATACACATCTCATGGATCAGGGGCAGGAATATTGTTGGTGACACCTCAAGGGGATTACATTCCAAAAGCCTTCAAGCTACAATTCCCTAGCACCAACAATATAGCTGAATATGAGGCTCTCATAGCAGGATTAAAGATAGCTGCAGAATGGAACATTGCTGAGTTACAAATCTTTGGTGATTCTTAGCTCATCATCAAGCAAGCCTTAAATGAATATCAAACCAAAGATGAAAAGCTATTACCCTACAAAGAGCTAGTTGATTAGCTAACCCAACATTTTACAAAGCTTCAGTTTACACAAGTGCCTTGAATACAAAACAAAGCAGTAGATGCTATGGCTAATATAGGCTCGCTCTTGGAAATTCTCCAAGCAGCTACACAGTATGAGTTTTTAGTGGATCAGCTCCTCACACCCACCTATGCAAATGAGGATTCAAACCGTGTTTGTATCTTGGTTGGTCCCCAATCCCCTTGGTACCATGAGATTCACGCTTACCTTAACGATGGTATCATATCCCCTCACCTCACACGTACCCAACGCTAGAACCTCATCCCAAAATCATCCCGCTATGTTATCATAACCAATACCCTATATTGTCGGGGTTATCATGATACTCTCTCTCGATGTTTAGACCAAAATGAGGCTGTGATGGTGTTAAAAGAAGTACACTCTGGACTTTGTGGTGCCCACACGATTGGTATTGTCCTAGCATGACAAATCCTTAGAGCAGGCTACTATTGGCCTACCATTGAAGAAGACTCCTTTGACTTTGTCAGAAAGTGTCTTCCATGTCAGCAACATGCAAATCTTGCACACACTCCAGCACAAGATCTACAGCCTATTGCACCACCTTGGCCTTTTGCTTGTTGGGGCCTTGATTTAGTTGGAACCATCACACCTCTCTCATCTGATGGACATAAATGGATAATAATAGCTACAGACTATTTCACTAAATGGGTGGAAGCAGTCCCCCTAGTCTCAGCTACAGGAGTTTAGGTCTCCAAGTTCATCTTGTACCACATTGTTTGCCACTTTGGCATCCCATCCACCATCTTCACCGACCAAAAAGGTAACTTTTAAAATATCAACATGGAAGAATTATGCACTTCCCTCTGTATCCATCACTGCTTTTCTAGCCCATATTTCCCACAAGGTAATGGCCAGGCAGATGCAACTAACAAAACCCTCCTCAAAATCCTAAAGAAAGCTGTCAATGATTCCAACCGCGATTGGCACCTACAAATAAATCCAGCCCTATGGGGCTATCAAACCTCCTTCCGTACATCCACAGGCATAACTCCATAATCCTTAGTCTATGGTGCAAAAGTGGTACTACCTATAGGGGCTAAACTTCCCTCCTTGTGCATATCTTTGCAAGGGCAAATATCAGATGAAGAATACATAGTAGCTCAGCTCACCCAGCTAGATCTCTTAGATGAGAAGTGAAAACAAGCCTATGATCATCTCACAGTCTATCAAACTCATCTCAAAAGGAATTTCAACAAGAAGGTGCTTCCACGACACTTTCAGCCCAATGACATGGTCCTCAAAGAAAATATGAAAGTCCAAGCAGATCGAGAAAAGAAAGGCAAGTTTGAACCTACATGGCTTGGTCCTTATGTTGTCACTGCCTCCTTTGGCTCTGAAGCCTATCAGCTATCTACACCAGAAGGAGAACTCTTGAATGATCCTACTAACATCATTCATCTCAAGAAGTTCTATGCTTGAAGATCCTTGGTATACCTAGCTTTTGAGAAATACAAAAAAAAATAGTAAAGAGAAATAAGCATCCAATGGTGAAAAATTGGCAATTCAAGCACCTTGGATAGGTACCCTTGTGAAAACTTGGTAATTTAGGCACCTTGTGTACTAAGACTAATCCATTATCTATCACTATCATATCCTTCATCCATCCACCCACCATCCCATAACACACCTACTTGTTCCCTTGGTGTTCCAACCAAATATCCAAAATCTAATGGAGCTTGTAAATACCTCCTGTACAGATTGTAAATATTGTACCTCATCTTGTAAATCTTGTACCCCAACTTGTAAATCTTGTATCATCCCTTGTATCATAGCTTGTATATCCAAATCTTGTCCAAAGCTTGTATCCTAGTTTGTATCCTATCACATGCACACAAAGAATCCCATTTTTGCAAACCATCTACCTATCCACCTATCAACTATTATAGACCTCCCACCCTTCACAAACATTTCCATCTCACAAAATCCAAAACATGAACAACCTTGTACACTTGTAACATATCTTGGTTCATCAGCTTGTACATCCTCTTTAGCTTAGTACCATTGTATCTATCTAGCTTTCGTGTCAGTTCCTCCTTGATCAACATCTTGCACACATCACACAACCCTTGGTTAGCTATTCCAATGCATCCTTTATCTAGATCTTTTGTCACCAAAGTGTTATCCTTCTTAGTTCAGCTTGCCAGATGCATCACTCATCTAGATCCATCATCTTAGGTGCTCTCCAATAGATCCTTGCAGGATATAACTTTCCTCATGTCTGATCTTGGTCCGTTAGTACCTCTCCCACCCATCTCATTGGCAAACAGTTCTCTTTTGGATTTTTGCTTTTTTTTGATTTGAAATCTTCCCTTTTGGGTCTTGAAGTATCTTTTCCAAGCAATCTTTTTGTTCCCTCCTCAAGGTTGCCATGATCTTCCATATCATGGTATGCTGCGAATGGGGCAATCTGAGCATAATGTCTTGATCAAGTCTTTTTTTTGCTTGTGGGTTACCCTAGGTTGGTTCCACTCTGATTCTTTCGAGATTCATGTGTGATGCTAGGGAAATCCTTGTGTGTTTTTTTTGAGTCAGTTCATCAGTCCTCTGGATAATTGGTGAAAAGGCCTTGATGTTCTTGGTAACCTTGGCAATCAACCAACAGTCCTATAACAAATCTAGTGCTCAACTACATGGTGGTACTTCTCTTTGAAGTATCCCCCGGCTCAATAAGCTTCAATGGATTCCCTTCATCTCCATTATCCCCCATCCATCTCCAGCATCAGTCAGTCCTCCTCCAGCTTATGCATCAGTATCTCTTTGAATCACTCCTCACTTTTAGCTTTAGGGATCCACAATCCTAGTCTTAGGGATCCACCAATCCAATCAATCCACCAAGCCTCATCTTTCGAGATCCACAATCCTAGTCCTAGGGATCTTTGAAAGCCATCTTCTGCCAATCTATCTCTTTGAAATCTTGTTGCATTAGCTTTATAATCCCATCATCCATCTTCCTATACTAGATTCCTTTTTATAGCACTCTGCTTCTTCATCCTCCCCCCAATCCCGAAAGCCTTAAGCTTGCTTCCTCTTGTGCCTCTGAATCTCCCTTTATCATTCTCCCTTAGTGAGAGTTTGAGCTAATTCAGCCCTTTCTCTTTGCCACTCTGAGTCTCCTTGCTTATCTCAGATTCTTGTAGTTTTCAAAAAGCAGTCGAGCCTCATTTTTCTCTACCCACCACCTTCTTGAGGGGGCATCATCTAAGTCTAGACTCTCCTCTTCTTATCCGAGACTAGGGCAACTTTGTTGCTAAAACATCTTCTCCGTGTCGTCTTCATTCAAACTTCTTTGAAATAATGTTGTCTCAACACTATGTCAAAGAGGGGCAAAATTTAGACACCTAAATTTGATTACACCACTTTGGTAATCCTATTTAGTTATCTCTAAAGGCATCATTAATTAAATTCCTTTTTAATTAATCCTTTGCCATCCCCTAGCTGATTAATTTAATTAATCATCTATAGTCCTAATTGATAAATCAAATAACCTATTATTTATCAATTAAATCCTTTTCTTCTATCTAATTCCAAAATCCCCATTTATTAAATAAATCTATTTGATAAATAAAACCCTCAAATCTAATAAGCCCCTAACTTATCCCTAAACCCTCTTTTTAGCCTAATCCACCCCATCCACCCATACTAACCAAGCTTAGCTACTAACTCACCCACCCTCATGAATGCCATCCAATTGCAAATCTCTAACATCCCTAATCTAATCCTAAACCCAAGCCTAATCCACCCCCTAAACTTGTCACATTCCCTAAGTAAGTTTAAGACTTTCCTAAGCCAAGGAAAGACAACAATCTCAACTCCCTCCAAAATATCCCAACCACCAAGCCATGAATGCTCTTACAAATGCCATAAAGACTCTTACAAGCCCATTCATTGCTCTTGCAAGCCATTATGAAGGGTCTTTATGAAGATATTATCCCTTGAGCCTCCTTTGTTGACTCATCCTTCCCCTTTCCTCCATCCACTCACCTTGTGACATGCGTCACTCCCTGGTTGGTGCTAAACAAGCACAATCCATGTGCTCCCCTTTGAGTGCATCCTAGCCTTCCTTAAGCTTTTTCCTTTCCTTCCATCTTAACCCTCTATCCCTCAAGCCCTTAGCCTATAAATTGAATCCCCTCCCAAGCCATATCATCACAACCTTTGAGCTAAAGTTATAATGCCATTTTGAGAGCAAGTTTTACATCAAATCCATTCACCCAAGCCAAAATCCATCAAGAACACCATTGAAGCTAGTTTGAGAAGCCTTGAGCATACATACCAAATTTAAGAAAATAGACTCATCCCTAAATCAAGTGACCATCCTCATTGGGAGAGCCATTCTATGGCTCATATTCTCATTTGAGGGTTTCACTTTGTCTCTCATATATGTTATGGTTTTTATGCTAGTTAATGCTTTTGTTTTTTCAATAGATTAGTATTTCTTGCTAACATATTTCTCATATATAGGTTAAGTTCTGACTAAGGTCAAGGTGGTGAAGGTGTGGTTTTCTTTGTTTTTTCTTGATCACATGGTAATATTGACATGTTGTGGCTTAAGTTGCGAGAGTGTGAAAAGAGGCAAGCCTTTAATGTTCAAGATACATTTCACACCACTAGATCTTTTAGATCTATGATAAGTGGATGATCACAACAGGTTAAGAGATGGCTAAGTTTGAATTGCAATCAAGTGGTTCCCCTTATTTTTCTTGGTCATAGGGGTTAGGTAGTAGCATTAGTTTAAGGTGGAAATGGTGTGGATATCATCAGATCTTAGCCTTTGTAGGGTCACAGTGGTTAGTAAAGAATGCTAAGTATAGGTTGTGAGGCAATGATGATTAGTAGATCATAGTTCCACAAGTAATCACATTTATTAAAGGAAGGTGGTGGTGAGGTTGCGATCGAGAATGGTCAAATGCAAGGCATAAGAATTGAATTGCTGATAGAGTGGCATAACGGTAAAAAAACTTTGGTCCACATTGCTAGAATTGATGGTTAAAACTTAGTTGACCAAAAGTCATGGTCGAGTTGGAAGTTGATGGTAGTAGAAGTAGTTCCTTGAATGATGAATCCAATTTTTTAGATCTCTTGTAACCACTTTCATCAATCCCGAGGCTTGATCAGTGCGAAGAGATACTCCACCGCCATCTATTGATCCATTCATTCAGTCAGAGATTAAATGACTATTGCTCCTGACCTTTTAGAGATTTTTTTGGTGATGAAGTGATCTTCTCATGTATGGATTTAAACAATAGTCAGATCTTTTAAGTTTTGCAGTGATTATTCTTTGGAGATTTGATTATAGTGGTTGATTTTTTTCTTATGATGGAAGTTATCTAAGTTATGCTAGTGCTATGAAAGCAACTATTGTACTCTTTCTTAGGGTTGGATCTTCTCCATTTCTCTAGTATTGCCTTAGTATGCTACTATAAATTCCTTCATTTCCTTTGAATTATATGACTATCTGCCTTATCTCTTTCAACTATCATCATACGGTGCAAGCTTGTCTACCTCTCTTTGACATACTATGAATATCTGTAATCTGCATCCTCTATATCTCTTTGGCTCGTGAATGATAAGAAGTGAAACAATTTTCCTTGTGTTACTCATGTGGTCATCTCTTCTTTATGTAGTTTATAGATTAAAGAAATTTTGAATTTGTATATCTTTCGATAATCATAATAATAGCACTATTCATGTATGGGTAGAGACTGGTCTAGATACCCTATTTTTGTGCATCACCTCTTTAGAATAGATTAGGTAGTTACTTTCATGTATTCCTTCTCCCTTTTCTCTTCAAGAATAGTTTAAGTGGATCCTAATAGTAGAGGAAGCCAACCTTCTTTGGAGACTCAACCTCATAGTTCAAGACCAACATCTTGGAGTTTGTTTCCATGTTCCACAAGGTTGTCCTTAGGCAAGACTTTGGACAAGGGTGCAAGATTTTGTGACAATAGTCCTTAGCACGCCTGGTGGGACCATCATATATTAGAAGTATTTAAAGTTCACTAGCGTTGGGAAAAGATTCCTTGTTCATGCTGAGGAGATAGTACTACCTTCAACATAAAGCCTTCAAGAGGCTCATTGTTTAGAAGTATGTAGCGATTCTAAGCTTCAAATAAAATCTGGTTTCCAAACCAAAGCTGTCATGATTCATGCCCAAGAGACACACAAGGGCATCTTTAGGAGTTAATTTATAATATCAAGAGCTGTCTCTTTCTAATCTAGGAAGAAAGATTAGAGTATCATTATTACCAATTAGAAGTGTGACAGCAACACATACCCTTGCAAGATCTATCTCCACTCCTCTTGTTGTTAGGTCTTAGCATAGAATACCATTTTCTCATATCAACAAAACACTTGCTTATATGGCTAGAGCTCATGTCTTTGCCACCTTTAATGGTGGGAGCCCCCTTCTATTAGCCCAATGGCATGACATACTAGTATCAACTCTTAAAAGTGTACCTAAGTTAAGTGGCAAAACCTCTATCTCCCCTATTGAACATATTCAAGAGATGTCTAATGTCTGTAATATTCATAGTATCATCAAAGATGATGTAGCAGTCAGACTTTTGACCTCATCCTTATAAGGAAAGGCATTACAATGGTATAGAGGCTTGCCTCATAACTCTATTACTAATTGGGGTGGGTTATGTTGTGATGTAAAGCCTAATCAAACTTAGAGGTTTATTAGATGTAATTTTCTCCCCATATTATTTCTATGGGGGTTTGAGGGTAGCACCCCAAAGACAGGGTCAAGGGGCAGTGAAAAAAGCTTGTATAAAAAGGCTTAGGGTTAGGGATTTCATAATGTATGGTGATGCAAAAATTGGTTCTTGCAATGATATTGAGCTATAAGGGATTACAGATTGTAATTAGGTTGTAATCACTAGATAATAATAATAATATTGGACTTGCTATTGGTGGACATATCCCAGGGATTAGGTGAACCATGCTAAATCTTGATGTCTTGTGTTCTCTTCTCTATGATCTACTACTTTCTAGTATTGGTTATATTTGCATGTAATTATTATTTCTGTTTGAGGTTTAATCCTAACAAGTGGTATCAAAGCCAGACTGTCATCACTTTTTTTTCTTTAGCAATCCTCTACAGGAAGGTCTCATGGTTGAGTGAGAGTCTCATAGTTGAGTAGGAGCAATGGTAGACGAGGGTAAGCTAAAGGTAGAGAAGTTTAATGGGAAAAACTTTCAGTTATGGAAGATGCAAATGGAGGACTATCTTTATTAGAAAGATTTATGGAATCCGTTGGAAGAAAAATCTAAGAAACAAGGTACTATGTTAGATGAGGACTAGGAGATTTTAGATAGAAAGGCACTTCGAAGCATTCAATTATGCTTGGCACCATCAGTGACATTTAGCATTACAAAAGAAAAGATGATGGAAGGGTTGATGCAAACCCTAGCGAAATTGTATGAAAAGCCGTCTGCTTAAAATAAGGAATTTCTCATAAAGCACTTATTTAATATAAAAATGGAAAAATATGAATTTTTTGCAGATCATTTAAATAAGTTTAATACTATCACTAGTTATTTATCTTCTATGGGTATTAATTTTGATGAAGAAATTTGGGCTCTCTTGATTTTGTGTTCTTTGCTTGAAAGCTAGAATGACTTGGCAGTGGTTGTGAGTAATTCTATTTCTGGATCTAGTACCATAAAATTTGATGATGTGATCAATGTTATTTTGAGTGAGGAAACTCGTAGGAAATCCTTAGGTGGATCTACATTAGGAAGTGCTTTGAATGCACAAAGTAGAGGCAGAACAACTAAAAGAGGAAATAATTCTAGAAATCATGGGAAATCAAGAGGAAAGTCAAAAGGGAGGAGGTCTCAATCAAGAGGACCAAATGACTGTTGGTATTGTGGTACACTAGGGCATAAAAAGAAAACATTGTTGGATTTAAAAGAAAAATGAAGGAGAAAAGCAAGATGGAGACAAGGAGGAAAATGAGGTAAGTAACAAATCCAAAGAGGATGTTTTGCTTCTGTCTTTAGAAAGTGTTGATGATTCATGGGTTTTAGATTCTGGTGCTTCTTTTTATGCTACACCTCATAGAGATTATTTCATTGATTATGTCCAAGGAAATTTTGGACTTGTTTATTTGGGGCATAATGAAACCTATTTGATTGTTGGAAAGGGAAATGTTAAGATTAAGTTACAGAATGAGAGCCACTGGCTACTACATCAGATAAGACATGTTTCAAGGCTGAGTAGGAATTTAATTTCAGTAGGGTGACTAAGTGATGATGGTTGTGTAGTTACTTTTAATGATAAAAATTGGAACATTTCAAAAGGTTCCCTTGTAGTAGCAAAAGGTGTGAAAGTGTACAAGTCATATTGTTCCTTCTACTTTAATTATTTCAGAGAAAAATGAATGTTCAAGAATAGTTACTATAGTTGAGCAAGGAGAAAAAATAGCTGCTATAGATTTTGATATAGTGTTGTGGCACAATAGACTTGGGCACATGAGTGAGAAAGGTATGAAAGTACTCCATTCAAAAAAAGTTTTACTAGGTCTAAAATGTGTTAATATGGATTTTTGTGAAATTTTTATGTATGGAATACAAAAGTGAGTGAGTTTTGTGAAGACTAGGAAGGAAAATAAAATAGAGAAATTAGAGCTTGTGCATACAGATGTATGGGGACTAGCTCAAGTATCTTCCCTTGGTCTCATTATTATGTTACATTTATTGATGATGCAACTAGAAAAGTATGGATTTATTTTCGTAGACAGAAATCTTATATATTTCAAACTTTTAAGAAATGGAAATGCTTGGTTGAAAATGAGACTAGAAAGAAATTAAAATGTCTCGGATCTGATAATGGTGGTGAGTATTGTAGTCATGAATTTGAATATTATTACTTCACTAATGGTATTAATAGACAAAAAACTATTTCAAGGACTCCACAAGAAAATGGAGTGGCCAAACACATGAACATGACTATAATGGAGCATGTAAGGAGCATGAGGTTGCATGCTGGGTTGTCCTTACACATGTGGGTGAAGGATATTAATACTATTGTATATTTGATTAATAGAGGTTCCTCTACTCCTTTGGGCTATGGTATTCTAGAGAAATCGTGGACTAGTAAGAAGGTGTGTTATTCTTTTCTCAGAACCTTTGGTTGTGAAGCATTTGCTCATATGGATTCTGAAAATAGAACCAAGCTAGAAGCTAAGTTAAAGAAATGTGTATTTTTTGGATATGGAATTAATGATCTTGGTTAAAGGCTTTAAGATTTTGAAAATCTTAAAATTGTAAGAAGTAGGGATGTCATATTCAATGAGAATGTGTTGTACAAAGATCTATTGCAACAACATGAGAAGAAATAAAAAGATTATGTAGTGCTGGATAATATTCCAAAAGTTGATGTTCCAACAATCCTTCATGATGTGCAACAACCATAATAAAAATACCACACAACCTAGTGAATGTTAGACAATAAACAAGGATGAGTAGACCTCCAGAAAGATTTTATCCTTCCTTGTATTCTATTTTACATATTGATGTTGGTGAACCTAAATGTTATGATGAAGCTATGTAGGTGGATATAAAGATTTAGTGGGAGTCTTCAATGAAAGAAGAAATGGACTCTTTACTGAAAAACAAGACATGGGATTTATGCAAATTTCCTGCAGGTAAAAAGGCTTTATAGAACAAATGAGTTTACAAGTTGAAAGAAGAGGATGGAGGTAAGAAATGATTCAAAGCTAGGTTAGTTGTAAAAGGATTTGCATAGAAAAAGGGCATTGTTTTTTATGAGATATTTTCTCCTATTGTTAAAATGACCTCTATTCACACTATTTTAAGTATTGTGAGTACTGAAGATTTGCATTTGGAGCAGCTTGATGTTAAAACAACTTTCCTTCATGGTGATTTGGATGAAGAGATATATATGGCTCAGCCATAGGGATTTGAGGTCAAAGGTAAGTAGAACCTAGTGTGTAGATTGAAGAAAAGTTTATATGGCTTGAAGCAAGCACCTCGGTAATGGTATCTAAAATTTGGCATTTTTATGCATGAGCATGAATATAGTAGGTTTCAGTCAGAACATTGTGTTTATTTTAAGAGGTTGGATGATGAGAACTACATTGTTTTATGTTTATATGTTGATGATATGCTTGTAGTTGGGTCTAACATGGATCACATTAAGGGGCTAAAATGCCAGTTAGCACATGCATTTTCTATGAAGGATTCGAGGGTAGCAAAGAAAATCCTTGGTATAAAGGTTTGCAGAGATAGGAAGAATAGAAAATTGACATTATCTTAGGCTGATTATGTTGAGAAGGTGTTGCAATGTTTCTCTATGAAGAATGCTAAAGCTATCAGGACACCTTTTCCTAGTCAGTTGAAGTTGATTAAGGAGATGTGTCCCAAGACACAAGAAGAGGAGGACAAGATGTCTAAGGTACCTTATGCTTCCACTATAGGAAGCTTGATGTGTGCCATGCTATGTACAAGACTAGATATTGCACATGTAGTGGGAGTCGTTAGCAAGTATATGAGTCATCTAGGAATTGAGCATTGGAATGTAGTCAAATGGATTCTTGAATATTTGAGAGGAACAACTAGTAAGTGTTTACACTTTGGGGGCTCTACTACTATTTTATAGGGCTATGTAGATTCAGATTTGGCTAGAGATATTGATACTAGGAGGAGTACTATAGGCTATGTATTTACTATTGGTGGGGTAGCTGTGAGCTAGGTTTCTAGGTTATAGAAGGTTAATGCTTTATCCACTACAGAGGTAGAGTATGTTGCTGCTATAGAAGAAGCCAAGGAGATGATATGGCTTTAGTTCTTCTTGGAAGAATTGGGACACCCTCAGAGCAATAATTATGTGTTTACAAATAGTTAAAGTGCCATTCATCTTGCAAAGAATTCAGCTTTGCATTCAAAGACAAAACATATTCAGTTGCGGTACTATTTTGTTCGATCAATTTTGGATGATGTCCAACTAAAGCTAGAGAAGATACCTACAAATGACAATCTAGTAGATATGTTTACAAAGGTAGTGACAAGGGAGAAGATAAATTCCTCTTTAGCTTTGATTGGTCTTCTCAATTGAATAGAATAAATGAATAGGAAAGTCTAAGGTGGTTTGATATTCCAATGGGAGCTACAGGTTTAGTTGTGCTATGATTAGTCTCCAAGTGGGAGATTGTTGTGATGTGTAGCCTAATTAGACTCAAAGGTTTATTTGACACAATTTTCTTCCCATATTATTTATATGGGGGTTTGGGGGTAGAACCCCCAAGACGGGGTCAAGGGGCAGTGCCCTAGGTGAGCTCCTTGTCGCAATAGAAGGTGGGGTTGGCCAAAAATGCCCTCATATTGTAAAAGGTGTCGACTACTATTTTTCTATTCTTCTAGCCCTAATTTTGTAAGTGGAAAAAGCTTGTATAAAAAGGCTTAGGGTTAGGGATTTCATAATATATGGTGATGTGAAAATTGGTTCTTGTAGTAGTATTGAGTTGTAAGGGATTACAGATTGTAATCAGGTTGTAATCACAGGATAACAATAATATTAGACTTGCTATTGGTAGATGTAGCCCAGGGATTGGGTGAACCATGTTAAATCTTGGTGCCTTGTGTTCTCTTCTTTGTCATCTACTACTTTCTGGTATTGGTTATATTTGCATGTAACTATTATTTCTATCTGAGGTTTAATGCTAACAAGTTAGGGGCAGCCCTATGTAGGCATTTTGAGGACAAAATAGACCACCTGTCACTCTTAGAACAACTAACAACTATTAAGAGGCCCCCCCATGAATGTATGATTGATTTCAATTATAGATTTTAGAAGATATGAGAGAAAATATCTACTGCAGTGAAGTCCTCTCCTAGTAATACATTCTTATATTATCTCAGAGCCTTCAACAGTGATATTTCTACCACTTTGCAATCTATGGGAGGGGACACTTTACCAAATTCTTATGAGGTTTCCAAAAGAACATAAAATATTTTGATATAGGGAGGAAAGTTAGCTCCAAGACCCCCAATGTTTTTCTTCCCTGACATGCCTAATTATCAGCCTACTTTGGCCCCTATTCATGTCTCCTCTATAAGTCAGCCTCTTGCTATGGTCCCAATGGCCTCTATATCCTCTAATGGAGTTGATAGGATTGAGGGTATGATGCAGATATTGATGCAAAATGTAGATCGAATGATACTGGATCAAGAAAAGAAGTTGGAGGATAATAGTGTTTTAGTGCAAAAAATGGGAAATGAGTTGGTAACCATGAAGAGGCAAAAAGCTCAAAATAATAAACCTCTTCAACTCCAAAGTCAAGGTCCCATTCATTGGTGCAGAGCACAAAGCTTGGTATTGGAGGAATGGATAAAACTCCATCTTGTCTTCATTCTTCATCTTGTCAAGGGCCATGATGGTTACAATGATAGTTTCAGTTGATTGTGCTTCATTTTGGTTGTTCTTGGTATTACTTGTTATGGTTCCACATGGCCTAACTTGGCATGTAATAGAATGTAATGGAAATACTCATTGGTTTTACATGGGAGATCCTTCCTCATACCTCTTTGGATGTAATTAGAGGTTTCATGAAGTTTTATGAAAGGTTTGAATAAGTATGAGCCCATTTGTGTAGGCGCTTCATCCTATTTGGTGACCCTATAAACCAAGGATGTAAGTAGCCTATAGGGTATATATGTTTTAGGTGTTTAGGAGGGTGTCATATGGCCTAAATAGCCATGATGCTCAATAATATCAAGTTTAGAATGTGTTTTGAAGTCTTCAAATGAAAAGTTGCTCATATCGGCAGTTTTGCAAAAAGTTGCTGACAACTTTTGCAAAAAATTGTTCAACTTTTGCAAATTAGTTGCATTCGACCTCTAACTGCCTTGGAGGTCAGTTTTTAGGTGTCATTAGGCTATAAATACATTGATCCTCTTCCCAAAAGAACAGAGGAACTTCATTGTACAGATTTTTCATTGAATGAATAAAGAACTCCCTATTTTTCTGTTTAATTCGCTGCTTTTAGAGGTTGCACGTGTGGTACGGATGTGAGACTAGAAGTTTAATGGTGGATTTGCAAAGTTTCATGTCCCACTGACTCATTGCATTTTATTTGGAGTGATTTGAAGGAGTTTGGACAAAGTTAGAGCAAATTGGGTGAAACCAGTCCCAAACCCTCCTTAAAATCAGGGTTTTGTGCAAATGAGCCATTAGAGTGCACCTAATTGGCCTCAGGGGTACAAAACCCAATAATCTGAGAGAAGACATGTACCATTTGTTGATTCTAGGAGTAGGAGTAGTTTCTATGGTGGGATTCCAAGTTTCAATGATGCCCTAGTTCAAGTTAGGCATAGAATTTGAACTAGGAATTCAGATTTGGAAGTAGAATTGTGAAGTTTGGTTGATTGGAGTGCAACCAAGGGTTGAATTGGAAGTCTTAGACCTTCCCTAACACCATCCAAGTCAGTATCTTATTCTGTGTACCCATTTCCTTGCATTTTCTTAACAAACCAAGCCTAATTAGGCCTATTAGGTCTGCGTGTTTTGCATAGGTTGGGATATGCTGGAGTGGAGTGAGATTTTAAGATTTGGAGGTATTTAAGGGGAGTCAAAAGGGTATCTGAAACTCTAGTTTATTTGCCAAGTCGTTTGGGGAAATCAAAAGATATTGCTGAATTTTAGGTTTTGCTGACCTACTAGGTGTGTTGATCATCAGATCAAGTGGTTGAGAGGCCTAAGGCATAGATCCTTGTTTTGGCCTAGTTGAGGGATACTATTCCTAAAGACAAATTGGGAGCAGACTTTGCTTACATGTTCCTTGCATTGAGAAGGTTGTCAAACCTTGTGAGAAGGTTATTTGCCAAGAGTGGAAGGTCCTTTAAGGATTCCCTAAGGCTAGAAGCAAGTTTGGCTTGTTTGAAGGGTCTAAGTGCAATCTAGACCAAGAGTACACTTCCGGTGTGTAACTCTGCATCAAGGTGGTATCAAAGCAGGTGAAGACCTATTTTCATCATGTCTGAAGGAGAAGATGGACCAGAGAGGGTTCTCCCTCTAAGGGTCACAAATGCAGAACTAGCCAAGATAGTACAAGAACAAATGGCTGAAAGTAGGGCCTTTAGAGAAGAGAACAGAGCAGTCAAGAGAGAGTTGGAGAGACTCAAGGGTAAGTTGAAGAGAGGAGAAAACTATGAATCAGAAAATGAAGCGGTGGAGCAAGATGACAATGCAGCAGTAGTACCACCTGATCAAAGGCCTCTCTTGCAAGCACTAGAAAGGTCGGGAGTCAAGGGTGGAGAGATCCCTACATTTCAAGGAAAACTCAATCCTGATGAATGCATTGATTGGCTTGAAGCCATGGACAATCACTTTGAATGTGACCACATTCCACCAAGCCAAAAAGTGAAGATTGCCAAGACTAAGTTGAAGGGTGCAGGACTAAGCTGGTGGAATTTTGTTCAGAATGAGAGGGCTGAGGATGGCAAGGAGCCCATAACTACTTGGAAAAGAATGAGAGCAGAGATCAAGAGGCAGTTTGTGCCCGAGGATTATGAAATCCTTGTGAACCAAAGGTTGCATAACCTTAAACAAAGGGATCTTGATGTGAGCACATACACACAAGAGTTCCATAACTTGACATTGAGAGCCAAGGTCAATGAGACAAATAAACAAAAACTAGCTAGATATGTAAGTGGCTTGAAGTATTCTATTCAAGATGAATTGACATTGGTGAATTTGGAGTCTATACACCAGTGTTTTAATCTTGCATTGAAGATTGAAGAGAAGCATAAGAGGAGAGGTGATTCAAACACCAACAGAAGAGGAGGTAGCAATAATTTCAGAGGAAGAGGGGGCAGATTTCAAGGCAGAGGCTCTGGTTTCAGAGATGAAAATCAGAATCAGAATATTGATACCAGTCAAAGAGGATCTTTTAGAGGCAGAGGAAATAATGGCAATAGAGGAAGGAATGGCAACAGGAGCAGAGGAGGCCAGGTCTTTAGTGGAAGGTGTTTTATTTGCAATCAGACAGGGCATCAATCCTTTAGATGTCCCCAAAAAGGAGGAGACAGCAGCAGACCCAGAGATAGGAGAATTAATCTATTGCAAGAAGAAGAAGAGGATGGGCAAAGCATCTCATCCTATCACACCACAACCTCCAGACTTGCTGATCCTAAAACTGGAGAGTGCCTCATGATGCAAAGGACACTTTTGAAGGTACCACAACCTGCAGAACCACCTCAGAGAAAAACATTGTTCAGGACACATTGCAAGGTGAAAGGAAAGGTATGTAAGTTAATTGTGGATTTAGGATCAACTGAAAATATAGCATCTAAAGAAATGGTGGATAAATTAAAGTTTCCTAGGATACCACACCCATACCCTTATAAAGCTTCTTGGTTAACAAAAGACAAACAAACATTGGTAAATGAACAAGTTTGGGTGGAGTTCACATTAGGAGAGTATTCTGATAAAGTTTTGTGTGATGTCACTGAGATGGATGCATGTCACCTCTTATTAGGGAGGCCATGGCAGTTTGATGTAAAATCAAGGCATGATGGAGAAACCAACATTTATACAATAACTAAGGGAGGTGTTAAGTATACAATGAGGTCATTGCCTGATGATAGCAAATCAGACCATATAGTTAGTAGTGTGGCTTTAGTAGGGGAGAAGGAATTCCTCAAAACTATAAAAGAAAAGGACACACCCTGCTTTGCAATAGTGGTAAGACCAAAACAAGAATCAAGGAACCTAGTCAAGCCTAGAGCAGATTTGAAAAAAGATGATGTAGGACCCAAGGAGGTTAGGGATTTGCTAAACAAGTATCATGGGATTGTGGCAGGGAGTGTACCATCTACTTTACCACCAGAGAGAGAGGTGAGTCATTGTATAGACCTCATACTAGGGGCCACTTTACCAAATAAGGCTGCATACAAGTTGACTCCAGAACAGAATGAGGAGATAGCAAAACAAATAGAAGAGTTGCTGTCTAAGGGTCTGATTAGGAAGAGTGTGAGTCCATGTGCAGTACCTGCAGTACTTGCACCTAAAAAGGAAGGAACATGGAGGCTATGTACGGACTCAAGGGCTATAAACAAGATAACCATCCGGTATAGGTTTCCCATGCCAAGAATGGAAGATTTGTTGGATTGTTTAGGAGGGGCTAAAATTTACTCCAAGGTAGACTTAAAAAGTGGATACCATCAGATAAGGATCAGAAAAGGGGATGAGTGGAAAACAACATTTAAAACAACTGAGGGTCTTTATGAGTGGTTTGTGATGCCATTTGGGCTATCAAATGCCCCAAGTACCTTCATGAGATTGATGAATGAGGTACTTAAGCCTTTCCTTAACAAGTTTGTTGTGGTATACCTAGATGACATACTAGTGTTTAGCAAGGATGAAGAGGAACACTTCAAACATCTAGATTTGGTCCTAAAAAGATTGCATGAGGAAGATCTCAAGATCAATTTTGAAAAGTGTATATTTGTGAAGGATGAACTGATATTTCTTGGTTTCGTTATTTCTAAGGACTCTTTGAAAATGGATCCATCCAAAGTAGAAGCTATAATAAATTGGCCATCTCCTACCACTGCTAGTGAGGTTAAAAGTTTCCATGGTTTATGTAATTTTTATAGAAAATTCATAAGGAATTTTAGTGGGATATCTGCTCCAATGGTGGATACCATTAAGGGGGGCAAGAAATGTCATTTTGTATGGACTAATGCTGCAGAAGAATCTTTCCAAATGCTGAAGCAGAAGATAGCACAAGAACCAGTCCTAAAGTTCCCTGATTTCAACAAAGTATTTGTCATAGAATGCGATGCAAGCACTAAAGCTATTGGTGGTGTATTGAGTCAAGAGGGCAGACCAATAGCCTTCTTTAGTGAGAAGTTAAATGAAGCAAAGCAGAAATATTCAGTATATGATCTAGAGTTGTATGCTATGGTCCAATCCTTAAAAAGATGGAGGCATTATTTACTTCCCAAGGAGTTTATTGTTTTTACTGATAATCAGGCTTTGAGCTTTCTTAACAGGCAGGAAAAATTGAATCAAAGGCACATGAAGTGGATGGAGTTCATCCAAGTATATACTTTCTCAATCAAGCACAAGAAAGGGATCACAAACAAAGTTGCTGATGCCCTAAGCAGAAGAAACCTCCTAGTTCAATCAATTGAACTTGAAACCGTTGGCATAGAAGGTATGAAGGAACTATACAGCCAAGATGAGGATTTCAAAGAGATTTATAAAGTTTGCCAAAGCATGGAAGGCAGGTATCACACAGAGTTCTCTAATTTTTTAATTCAAGATGGTTTATTGTTTAAGGGGGGACAATTATGTGTTCCTAGGGGATCATATAGAGAGAATATAATCAAAGAAAAACATAGTGGGGGCATATCTGGTCATTTTGGATTAGACAAAACACTTGAGCAAGTTAGGAGATTCTACCATTGGCCAAAAATGCAGACCGATGTAAGAAAGTTTGTGGAATCTTGTATAATTTGTCAAAAGGCTAAAGGGCACTCATCAAATGCAGGGCTTTATACTCCTCTACCTATCCCTGACAAACCACGGGATTCAATAAGCATGGATTTTGTATTGGGATTACCAAAAACTAAGGCAGGAAATGATAGTGTGTTTGTGGTTGTTGACAAATTTTCCAAAATGTCTCACTTTATCCCTTGAAAAACTACACATGATGCTTCAAACATTGCAGGTCTATTCTTCAAAGAAGTGGTAAGACTCCATGGTTTACCAAGGTCTATTGTTTCAGACAGAGACTCCAAGTTCCTAGGACATTTTTGGAGGACTCTTTGGAAAAGACTTGGAACAAACCTTAATTTTTCTTCTGCCTATCACCCTCAATCAGATGGGTAGACTGAGGTAACAAATAGGTCACTAGGGAACCTACTAAGATGCTTGGTACAACAATATGGTGGATCATGGGATAACATATTACCACAAGCTGAATATGCATACAATGATTCAGTAAACAGAAGTACTGGTTTGACACCATTCCAAATTGTTTATGGTGAACACCCAAGGGGAGTACTAGAGTTAAGGGATGTCAGTCAGATGGAGAGGAGAAGTGCCCAAGCTCAAGACTTTGCACAAGTGATGAAGGAGGTACAACACCAAGTGAAAGACAGACTATCTAAATCTGCAGACAAGTACAGAGAACATGCCAACAAGAAAAGAAGGGATTTGCAGTTCAAGGTTGGAGACCTTGTCATGGTCCATTTGAAGAAGGAGAGGATGCCAAAGGGACAGCATACCAAGTTGATGGCAAAGAAAATTGGTCCATTTAAGATCCTACAAAAATGTGGGAACAATGCATACAAAATTGAATTGCCACCGGATGTTGGATTGTCACCAATCTTTAATATCTCTGATTTGTTTGCTTTCAAAGAACCTACTGATATTGTGGATGCAGGTACAGGTCTAGAAGAGCAGGTTACTGATGTTGCATTGCCAAAGACACATAAACTCCAAATTGAGTGCATATTGGACAAGAGAGTTTCTATGAAGACACGAAGAGGCACATACTATACCTACCTGGTCAAATGGGCTGGGTTACCTGAGGAGGATGCAACATGGATGACTCAAGCAGAGATAGAGAAAGCAGGCTATCAATTTAACACCATTCCCAACTCAAGGGACTTGAGTTCTTTTGGAGAGGGGTAGTATGGTGCAGAGCACAAAGCTTGGTATTGGAGGAATGGATAAAACTCCATCTTGTCTTCATTCTTCATCTTGTCAAGGGCCATGATGGTTACAATGATAGTTTCAGTTGATTGTGCTTCATTTTGGTTGTTCTTGGTATTACTTGTTATGGTTCCACATGGCCTAACTTGGCATGTAATAGCATGTAATGGAAATACTCATTGTTTTTACATGGGAGATCCTTCCTCATACCTCTTTGGATGTAATTAGAGGTTTCATGAAGTTTTATGAAAGGTTTGAATAAGTATGAGCCCATTTGTGTAGGCGCTTCATCCTATTTGGTGACCCTATAAACCAAGGATGTAAGTAGCCTATAGGGTATATATGTTTTAGGTGTTTAGGAGGGTGTCATATGGCCTAAATAGCCATGATGCTCAACAATATCAAGTTTAGAATGTGTTTTGAAGTCTTCAAATGAAAAGTTGCTCATATCGGCAGTTTTGCAAAAAGTTGCTGACAACTTTTGCAAAAAACTGTGCAACTTTTGCAAATTAGTTGCATTCGACCTCTAACTGCCTTGGAGGTCGGTTTTTAGGTGTCATTAGGCTATAAATACATTGATCCTCTTCCCAAAAGAACAGAGGAACTTCATTGTACGGATTTTTCATTGAATGAATAAAGAACTCCCTATTTTTCTATTTAATTCGCTGCTTTCAGAGGTTGCATGTGTGGTACGGACGTGAGACTAGAAGTTTAATGGTGGATTTGCAGAGTTTCATGTCCCACTGACTCATTGCATTTTATTTGGAGTGATTTGAAGGAGTTTGGACAAAGTTAGAGCAAATTGGGTGAAACCAGTCCCAAACCCTCCTTAAAATCAGGGTTTTGTGCAAATGAGCCATTAGAGTGCACCTAATTGGCCTCAGGGGTACAAAACCCAATAATCTGAGAGAAGACATGTACCATTTGTTGATTCTAGGAGTAGGAGTAGTTTCTATGGTGGGAGTCCAAGTTTCAATGATGCCCTAGTTCAAGTTAGGCATAGAATTTGAACTAGGAATTCAGATTTGGAAGTAGAATTGTGAAGTTTGGTTGATTGGAGTGTAACCAAGGGTTGAATTGGAAGTCTTAGACCTTCCCTAACACCATCCAAGTCAGTATCTTATTCTGTGTACCCATTTCCTTGCACTTTCTTAACAAACCAAGCCTAATTAGGCCTATTAGGTCTGCGTGTTTTGCATAGGTTGGGATATGCTGGAGTGGAGTGAGATTTTAAGATTTGGAGGTATTTAAGGGGAGTCAAAAGGGTATCTGAAACTCTAGTTTATTTGCCAAGTCGTTTGGGGAAATCAAAAGATATTGCTGAATTTCAGGTTTTGCTGACCTACTAGGATTCACTAGGTAGGTATTGGTTGGGTGTATTACAGAAGTGTGGGAATCTGAAAAGTTGTTGATTCAGAGTACATTGGGATATGTGAAGGTGTGTTGATCATCAGATCAAGTGGTTGAGAGGCCTAAGGCATAGATCCTTGTTTTGGCCTAGTTGAGGGATACTATTCCTAAAGACAAATTGGGAGCAGACTTTGCTTACCTGTTCCTTGCATTGAGAAGGTTGTCAAACCTTGTGAGAAGGTTATTTGCCAAGAGTGGAAGGTCCTTTAAGGATTCCCTAAGGCTAGAAGCAAGTTTGGCTTGTTTGAAGGGTCTAAGTGCAATCTAGACCAAGAGTACACTTCCGGTGTGTAACTCTGCATCATTCATGGTAGACCTCCAAACCAAAGTCATGTCCCATACAATCAAAATAGACCTATCAATCACCCTCACAATCAGAATTGGCCTATCAACCACCCCCAATCCTCAAACATCAACCTAAATAGGGCTTTAGTCCCTCAGAACAACCTTGCTCAAGATCAAGATTTCTTCCCTTCTTCTAAGTACTCTTATGGATACTACATGTGTCAAAAGGCATAATCTTACTTGGCCTTAACTATACTAAAGTGAGCAATTACCCAAAAACAAATGCTATTCAACTTGTTGATACTTTTTAGCAAGATGATTGTTATTTTATGAACCACCTAGTGGAAGAGCATGGTAATGTAAACTTGGATTCTTGTGCTTACAATACCAAGACCAAGAGAAGAGATTTGGAAGAGGTCTCTCCTAAACCTCCTAATCAGATTTCCACATCAAGTGCAACACCACATGTACAAGAAGTTTCCTAGCAAATGGTTTGAATTGATTTAATAAAATATTGTGATGCATTGATTCAGGAAAAGATAAATTGATTCAGGAAATTGATAAATTGAGGAGTGGGGCCCCATAGTCCATGAAACTATTTTAGGGTGCATACATTTTCCCCTCTTTGACTAATGTGTGATCATTTTGGGGACACATGTAGTCAAAGAATGCAGTTGAAGTGTGAGGTCGATTTGGGATCACAAAACAATAGAGATGTCTAGTTAACTTAGGAACACATTAGGAGAAAAAAATCAAATTTTTGATAACAGTTTTGTCTTAACAAAGACAAGGTTTTCCCAAGCAGAACAAAGATTGATAAAGCTAAATCAAGGATTGAAGTTTGATAGGTATTTCCCCCTCATGATTGGAATTGAAAGGAAATAGAGGAGAAATAACAAATTGATAAATTTTAATAAATAGAACTAAAGATAAGGTTCTTGATGTAAGATGAAATATATAAGGATCATAGAGCTAAGGTAGATCATCAAGCATGAAAGATTATGCCCTAAAGTTGAATTAAAAGGAAAGAAGTTAGGTGAAAGAAAATGGAAGATAGAAGTTTGGAAGAGGTGGAAAGAAATGGAAAGAAGAAAGAGAATTTTCCTCAAGAAAGAGAATGCCTCAAAATCAATCAACCATTTAAGATTGAAAATTTTGAATGAGATCATGAAAGAAGATAAGTAAATGAAGAACATGACATGACCACAGTTGATTAAAATTCCAAAAGGAAGATGAAGGAAAACCCTCTCAAACTGATAATGCAACCTAAAAATGAAAAGTAGCATGAAGTCTAAGAATGTAAGCTACATGAAAATGAAAAGTTTTACTTGCAATAGAGCAACTATAACATAGGATTTTGTGTTCATCATTCATTAGAGAATGTTAAGGAACTTATTTTCATCATTAGGCCATTATTAACAAACATTGGAAAATCACACAATCATCACTAGTCACAAGCACAACTATGAAGATATGAATGTGATTTATATTGGATTGGAATGTTGATGGATTATAACATAAGAATAAAAGACATAAAGGTCAAGATGACTTCTATGTAAGCTTACCCAATTGAATGTAGCAAAAACATGCTTGCATCAAGGCATAGATGCTAGGATGACCATAAGAATAGTTGTGCAAGAATAGTCAAGGATGATGCCTCAAATATCCTAAGTGTTTCAAGGGGGTAACATGAGACACTCTAGAGTTTTTAAGAACACATGCACAAGAAAAAAAGAAAAGAAAACCATGCCCCATGTCCCAAGTCCTCTAGCTGTGCATACTGGAGAGACTTGTTAGACAAGGAAACTCAACAAAAATCATTAACAATCAATAAAAAAAAAAAATATGATGACATAGCTCAAGCATTAAGTATTTGTGTTTTAAAAATTTAAGTGCATTAACTAATATTGAGTTCTAAGGATAAGGATTGAATGCTTGCAAGTAGGTAAGATCACATGACAAAATGAGGTAGGACCAAACTGATAAGTGATGAAAAAAACTCGATGTTAGGGGTTGTATTGAAAAATACAACTGGGGTTGTGTTAAAAAAAGTGCCATTTGTGAGGTTTCCTAATGACTACCACATCCAAGAGACCAAATCTAACACAATTATGCCCCCTAGACAAAGAAAAAGACCAATTCCAAACCAAAGGAACAAGGACAAGGCATGATGGAGAAAGGTTGTGTTGAGGCCACATGCTAAGAAACATGGGTGAAAAGGCATCAAGCAACACTCGTTTCCAAGTTTTCACCACTTGGATTTTGTTGGAATATGTTTTTTAATTTTTTAATTTTTAATTTTTAATTTTTAATTAATTTATTTTTGGAATTTTTTTTTAACATACATCGAAGTGCCTATTGCTAGGTTTTCACTAAGATGATCATTTTTTTAGGAATTTTTTTGATTTTTATAATTTTTGATAATATATAATTTTTATTTATTTTTAGATTTTTTAGGATCAATAAATATATATGAAGGATAACCTCAAGCATCATGGATAGAACTTCTTTAGGTGCAAGACATTGATAGGATTAGGGAGCCGCTCTCCCTCTTCTGTAAGCAATAAATAAGCACCAGACCCAAAATTTGTTGTAATGATATAAGGTCCAGGACAATTAGGTTCAAATTTCCCCTTTTGATCTCTCTATTGTTGATTCTTAGTATTTTCATGTAAGACAAGATATCCCACTATGGAAAACCCTTTTGTTGAAGGCTTTCGACATGCACTTTTGATAAACCCTCATATGGTCAAATGATGCTTTACATTTCTCATCTAAAAGTTCTAATTCTTGAAGTCTCATGGCATAATAGTCTTCACTTATAAATAAACCTTTGAGAGAAACTCTATGTGAAGGAATCTCAACCTCTAAAGGTAATACTGCTTTGACGCCATATGTGAGGGCAAAAGGAGTAGCCCTAGTAGGAGTATAGATATTCATTCTATAGGGCCACAAAGCCATATTTATCTATAAATTCCAATCTCTTCCTTCTACTTGACCATTTCCTTGCAGAAAGTAAATGGAGGACTAATGTCATTTAATCTTGAATCTCTTGCAAAGTTGTTTAAGGTCCTTATTTTTGAACAGGCCTCCATTGTTGATAATAATCTTGAAAGACACTCCATATCGATAAATTATATGGATCAAAATGAATAGAGAGACTTTTTTCTTGAGGCAACAGAAAGTGGGACAACTTATACCCATTTAGTAAAGTAATTAGTAGCAATGATAATAAACTTGTGTCCACCTAATGAGTTCCAATGAATCTATCCAACAAGATCAATAGCTCGACACTGAAACAAACAATGAGAAATAGAAGCAATGAGCTCCCTACCTGGAGCATGTATTAGATTACCATGTTTTTGACACTTTTCACATGACTTTTCAAAAGCTACTGAAACAATATGCATTGTGGGTCAATAGTATCTTGCCCTAAGAAACCTTTAGGCCATGGAAAGACCATTGTAATATCCCCCATATATTCCCTCATGGATGTAAACTAATGTTTGATTAGATTCTTTATTTTCTAAACATCTAAGAAGTGTTCCATCTAGACCCCTCCTATACAAATCACAAAAAATAAGGGAATGGAAAGATAAGGCTTCTTCACTCATATCACTTAAAGGTTTTGGGTATAATACCATCATGAAGGTCTAAATAAATGGCACCATAGTGGGATGAATCATGACCAACAAGGGTGTAGATAACATGACTTTCTTGGGAATCATAGATAGAGTGATGTAGCTCTTCCACCAAGAATTCAAATCTAGATTCATGTTTCTCTAACTAAAGAAGTGAATCAAGTGTAGCCATGTCATCAAATGCTTTGTTTTGTACTTGAGGAAAATGATGAAATGTAACAAATGTAAAATATCATCTAAAGGAATAAACCATTTTCTTGTAAGGTACCTGTTTCTCATTTTTTGTTAAATATTCATCATTGACCTTGTTGATTATAAGCTATGAATCCCTACAGATGTGTAACTCTATGATTCCCCATTCTATGGAAATCTTAAGTCCATTTGCTCAAGCTTCATACTTTTCTTGTGGTGAAAAGGATTGAGCCAAGTGTACCATTTGTGAAGCCTCATCCGTACCCAAATTGAGTGCTTGTGTTGGTTCAATAAGTATTGAAGCTCTATCTTGAAAATAGATAGGGAGAAGATCAAGTACCTCATCCTTAGGTGCCTTAGAGAGGTTTTCACCCTTGGATACATCATTTCTTTTTACTTATATTGGTTTAATACTGACACATACTGGTTTTCACCATCAAAACTATTATTTCTTTTCTTTTCTTTTCTTTTTATTTTGTGACTAAGGTACTTGATGTCTGGCTCTATCATGTTGGTAGCCAGTTCATTGGTGGAAGAGACTACAGGTTCAATGACATTCAAGTAAAAGGCTATCTCATAGTCATTTTCGAACGTTAATGGCTTAGGTTCTTGATAGTGTTGGGACCAATCAATAATATCGAGATGAACAAGGGATAAGTCAATGACTGGTTCAAGGTTGTAAATGTGAATGGTTTCATCTCTGGTGATTGAAAATTTGGATTCTTTCAAGTAACTTCCTAAGCTACCCAAATCAAGACTTTTCCTAACAAGTGAAGAATCATCCACTAAGAAAACATGTTTGTTCAAATCCTCTAATCGTTCATGTGACTCGTCAGCTATCTTAAGTTGATAAATATAAGAGTGGATGACATCAACGTCCATGTCAATTGTGGAAGGCTCCGAGAAGGAATCCCATTCATACTCATGTGAACTAATTTCTAAACTTCTACTAGGGTGCTTACACCATGAAGGCTTGGGATGCTTTGATGTAGAAGCTTGAATATCATCAAGGGTAACACCTTCTCTTTCTATTAGACTATCTAAACTTGTTTCATTTTATACCACAATTGTAATTGTCTCATGAGTGACTGCACAATTTGAATTTTCCCAAAGGAGACTAGTGGAAGGAACCCAATCTTCACACATATCTTACTGATTTTCCAAAGTAGGTACATATTTTGGTTCATCTTCACTATCTGAATTCTCAAGAATAAGAGTAGTGTTCTTATTATGATTTGCAAATCCCAGGCCAATTGTCTCCTTAGACTTGCATCCAAAAAGAACATCATCAAGGGTTTTGACTATAGCATTCAATCTATGAATTCAAGGGCCATGTCCAAGATAGCCCATCTATTTGAAAAAAGTACACCCTCTTCCATAGGCCTTAGGAGAGCAAGATAAGATCTCATTGTGCATATATTTATCTTCTCTATAGATCCAGTCTCTAACAACTATGTCCTCTTTCTCATCTTGAATAGGCGTTGATGATTGTAGAATTGTGTAAAATAATTTCATAGATAAATAGGAAGGTCTCATTTCTTCTAAATATTTTCCATAATACCTAGGTGAAATTGGTAATGTTGTGAGGAAGTTGAGTTGATACCCTTCCATGCTATGGTCTATTGATTTGAACTTGTCTCTACATTTAGCTAAAACTACATCAAAATCATCTACTTCTCTATTGAAGGGAACATGAGTACTCGCTAAAATTTAGTTAAAGATATAAAGTATTATCCCTAGGTATACAAATATCTATTTCATTGTAAGGGAACTTAACACACTAATGATAGGTAGATGATACTTCTTTCATATCATGAATGCAAGGTCTATCGAGTAATATATTGTATGCAAGGGGACCAACATCAACTATTTGAAATAAAATATCTTTCTCAATAGGACCAATCCTGATAGGAAGGATGACCAACCCCTTTGAACTTCTTTCCACCTCATCATAGGCTTCGATAGTGATCTTTCTTCTGGTATCTATGACTTATTTAGAATAACCCAACATATTAAAAACACTCAAAGGAAAAATATTAATCCCAACACCCCTATCTATCAACACATGCCTAATACAAGTTTTGTGAATCGTGACTTCAATATGGAGAGGAAGATTATGTGGGTGGCTCGAAGATTTATCATCTTTCTCTAAAAAGGTGAGGTAATCAAGGATAGCAATATGATTAAAAATTAACTATAATTGATCAATATCCTAATTTTTGGGAACATTCATTGTATGAAAATCATCCTCAATGTATTGCTTATGTCTCAAAGACAACTCTAAAAGCTCAAAGATCAAAATCTGAGATGGAGTTCTTTGCAACTGATCGACAAGACTATAGTTTGACTTAGGATTGACTACTAGTTATGATGTAACATTCTTAGATGTCACTTTGTTTGGCTTACTTGGTTGACTTGAATTGGATCCTCTAATGACAAGGGGAACTTGACTTCATGTGACAACATTGAGACATTGAGATGACACTCTAGAGTGAGGACTCCTTAGCACCAAGATGGGTTTTTCAGCAAATATAGGAGATTCCAAGTCTAGATTATAACCATATGGATCTTTATTTCTTATCATGTTGACATTCTCTTCTACTACTTCAAGAATGTTGACATCATTATTTACATTCACATAGGTGTAATTGATCTCAGCTTTTCCATTCTTAGGTTTAGAGGTTTCCCCCTTATCATACTTTGGAAAAGGTTCTTTGAAGGCCATGTGATTAGTATTAGTGTTCAATCCACCCACTTGAAGATTATGATTCTCAATAAGATCCTGAATGATATGCTTGAGTTTCCCATAGTTTTCAACATTATGTCCAATGCCACTGTGAAACTTGCAATATGACTTCTCATCCCACCACCATGGCTTAACCTTAGGTATATTAAACTTTTCAGGATCAAAACGATGCACCAAGTTGCAAGGGATAAGCTTTGTCAATATCTCATCATATGATTCATCAAATTTTGCAAAATATCCCCTTTCTCCCTTTGGCTTATCTTGGTATCTTGGCTTGCTTCCTTGTTGACTAGAACTAACCAAATGAAGAATACATTGATCATTAGATTTGGAGGGGTCCACAACACCATCATTGACCTCTTTTTTATTTCTATTCCAATATGAATTCTTTCTGTTATCTTTTTTGTTGTTACTTTGGCCATTGTTGTTATTGTTTCCATGTTTGGGAAGAATTCCTTGTTCTTTCAAAACATCCTCAATTCTAAATGCACTTTCAACCATCATGTCAAATGACTCAAAAGCCATCTTCCTAACTTCATACCATATTTTGGGAATCATGCTACTAATAATGATTTCAATATTCTCTTTTTCAAGGATAGCACTAGAGTGGCAAGAGCATTGTTGTCTCCATCTTTGCAAGAAAGTGACAAAGGATTCTCCTTGATTTTGCTTCATGTTACACAAGTCCAACTGGTTGACAGATCTTGGAAGGTTGTATGCAAAGTGTTGAACAAATCTCTGAACAAGCTCTTGAAAGTCTTAACAGGAGGAGTTATGTTGGTGAAACATTCCATTGCTTGAACATTAGGACTCCTTGGAAAAAATCTCATAAGGTATGAGTCATCATGATAAAATTCAAAGCTCATGGTTTAAAATTGATGCACATGATCACTTGGATCCCCATTCCCATCATAGTTGTCATATTGGGGGATCTCAACCTTTCTAGGAAAGTCTTTCATATAAACACTCTTATCAAAAGGGTTAGGAAAAATTTAATCAAGTGAGAAGGAACTCTTAGGTGCCATGATCTTGTCCATCGTACTCTTCACTTGATTAAATTGTCCTTCCAAAGACAGATCTTGCCTCCTAATTCTTTTTTCTACATTATAGTTGTAGGCAACTTTAGTGCCTTTATCAATTAAATTCTTTAGGAACACATCTTTTTTATGATATATATACTTCTTCAAACACTCTTGGAAAGAAGGATCTTTTTGCATTCTCATGAAATCTAGAGATTCATGGTCAAAATTAGAACTACCTTCTCCATACTATGAACCATGGTGAGCATGTTGTGAAGGTTGTCTTGAAATCCTAGGAGGTGTTGGTGTCCTATAATGATCATGTCTTGAAGGCCCTCTTCCTTTAGGGCTAGGAGATGATGAAGGTGTTCTTGAACATCTTCCACTTCATGGATTCTTAAGAGGTGTGGATAGAGGAGAGTTGTTTCCACCACCAACATGCATGTTGTTAAATTGATCATTAAGTTGTTGAACCAAGAGTCTATCATGCTCTTCCTAGAATGTTTTCCTTTCTATCTCCAACAAGGCTTGTCTCTCCAACTCTAGGAGTCCAAATTGTTCTTCCTTCATTGCTTGTTCCTCCAAGAAGACTTTATTTTCATGTTGGAGTGTCTTAAGTCTGTCACTTGTGTATATTTTAAATGATTTTAGCATTGAACTTGGTTTTGACTATGTAAACATGTTTTTGGTATATATTGCACTCACAAGAGAACTAAGAGGCTCATCATCTTGTTCTTGATGTTGTGATTGGTTTTCTCTATAATCTTTCTTCTTATCTCTTCCATCCATTTGGTGTGCATCTAGATATCTAGTTTAGATAAGGGGTGAGATTGGTCAATTTTCATGAGAGGAACTACCAAACAAAATAGTATCTCGATGTTTTTCAAATATTTCATCAAGGCGTTAATAAATTTCTTTTCTCTCTCATTGAGTCATGGTGTAACTCATATCGATATATGAGTGAGAAGGTGCTAAGGGTGTACTCAACTCACTAAGGTTAACCTTGGGATCAAACTAAACTTCTAAGTTGTTTCTCAATGATTGATCAAATACGACTTCATTTTCCTTACATCTTTGGTGAGTTTTAACTAAGGGTAATTAGTTAAAGACTACTTGAGGTTGATTTCCTTGATCTACTTGGTATCATATTGTAACCAGCATGAAAGAAAAGGTACTAGGTAAAAGGATGACTGTAAGAAATGCTGATACTAAACTAGGATAGAAAAAGAACTCACTTGTCCAAAAGATAGATGATAAGATAGAATTTTTGCAATAGGCATAAACCAACACTATCATAGAGGTGCCCATTAGTTTGGGTGAATACCAAAGCACATATGGATTAGGAGGATTATTTACACAAATTATAATTAATTAAAATTGAATTTTAATGGAAGTGAACGGACAAGAGATTACTAAGACTCTCCAAGCCTATTATCAAATAATTCAAAGATTTATCTTCTAAACAAGGATAGTTTCTAACTCACCGACTCCAAGCAGGATCACTCATAAAATAAAAGATTACTAATTCAAGAGGTCGAAACACAACAATCTAAAGTGCAAAAAAGGTTCCAAAAATAGGTTAAGTAACCTAATCTAACCCAGATCAACCAAGGACGATGGAAAATGATAGGATAACAAATTGAGAAAGGTTTCAACTCAAAAACTCAATTTTCTTGTTCATTTTAATTGACCAACTAGATGCATCAACATGATTTTATCATAAACTAGGCATGCAAGACAACACTCAAGGAGTTCATGAAAACATCTACAAGCAATGGGAAAGGGAGAAAACAACCTTGCACATAGACAAGAATAGTGTATTAATATGAATCTAATCCCTAGAATCACTACTATGTATGTTCTCAAAAAAAAATTTCAATCATGCATATAGTCCTAGTAAAGAAAAATTGCGCTACACTATGGTTCTTAGTAATGGTCAACTTTGCAACTCTTGCAATCTCAAGTGGGAAAAATCCAATCCTGGCACACCAAGGTTTTGACACATTCCAAGAATTTAATCAATCAAAGATGCTAAGAAAATCTTACAACACAACAAAAGACTACACCCATGGAGATTTCTTCCACAAGGATATTTATATAGCAGGTGTTGCTACTGTAGAGAAAGTGTGATGCAAGGAGGGAAAGAAGAACTATGGACAAAGGCACACCTAGAAGGCTTTATATAACTGGGCATGTATGTTGATCATTTGATGATTCAATAAAAGAATATTGTTCTCTCTCTATGTTGTTGTTCTCTTTGTGTATTTTCTTCTAGTGTATTAACTCTTCAAGGTTGGTTTGGATTGTTGGGTGTGCCTTTGGCCCTAGTTTTTCTTGCCCTCCTTGTGTCAAGTGGCATCAGAGCTTGAGGTTCATCCTTGTGGAGATTGGATCATGTAGAACCTTGATTTTAATTGGGTGTAGGGATGAAAATATATGGATTTGAACTATAACCTGTAGAGGGTTACGATCTTGCAGAAACTTGATTTGTAAAGATGGTTTGTGGAAGAGGAAAATTTGATAATGCCATATTGGATTCATTGAGACAAATTGCAGCTAGATTAGATGCTCTGGAGACAACCCAAAGGAGAGGAGCACATCTTGATGATGTGAGTGTTGATGAAGTAGTAGCACCAAAGCCTAATCTAGAACCTAAAGAAGATCAAGATGAGCAAAGATTGTTGAGAGTATTGTCTAGGGAACATTCAAAGCCAAATGTAGAAGTTGTTCCTTATGATGGAAAGTTGGACACCAATGCTGTGTTGGATTGAATCTCTAATATGGAAAACTTCTTTGAGTATGAAAAAACTCTTGATAATAGGAAGGTGAAACATATAGTTACTATATTGAAAGGTCATGCCTCACTATGGTGGGAGTATTTGCAAATTGATAGACAAAGGAGAAGAAAGGAAAAGATCAAGACTTGGTTGAAGATTGTGAACAAGGTAAAGAAAAAATTCCTTTCTACTAATTACAAATTTAGCTTGTTCAGAAAGATGCAAAATTTGAGACAAAGAGACATGACTATGAAAGTGTATATTGAGGAATTCTATGGATTGGACATTGGATCTAGGCATGTGGATGATGATGTTTAGAAAATTGCAAGATATCTAAATGGATTGAGATCTAGAATTCAAGATGAGATATGTTTTGTGAAATTGCAAAGTGTAGAAGAAGCATATAAATATGCCTTGAAAGATGAGGAGATGTTGACAAAGAAGCATGAACAAAGACAAAGAGGTGGTAGATTTCAGAGAGGCAAAGGTAGATCTTATGGTGAAAGTGGGAGATCTGACAGTTCTATGTAGAATAAAGGAAAATTTCAATGGAAGAATGATGACAAAGACAAGACCTATTGGAAAGGTGGTAGTTCATATGGAGGAGGTACTAGTTCTTTCTAAGGAAGGGGTAATTCTTATTCTAAAGGTGGCTTTCATGGTAATTGTTTTAGATGTGGTAAAGAAGGGCATAGATCTTTTGAATGTAGATCCTCAGAAAGTGGGCAAGGTAATAGAAATGTTGTGATTTGAGGAGACATTGAGAGTCCACCTAGTGGACCTAAGGCTAGAGAAAATTTGATGGTGAGAGGAATCTTATGTAATAAGGGAAGTGATGAGGAACCTATCCTTAGAAGAAGTCTTTTCAAGACCAGATGTAAGATGGATTGAAAATGCTGCAAGGTGATCATTGATAGTGGAAGTTCTATAAATTTGGCATCAAAATATCTAGTTACAAAGTTATAGTTGCACAGGTTGAAGCATCCCAAACCCTATCATGTTTCATGGATCAAAGATGAGCATAAGAAATTGGTAAGTGAGAAATGCATTGTGAAGTTCAAGATTGGACATTACTTTGATGAGGTACTGTGTAATATTATGCATATGGATTTTTGTCATATTTTTTTAGGTAGACCTTGGCAATATGATAGATATGTTGTACATGATGGAAGATTGAATCAATATAATGTTTGGGTAAATGGGAAGAAGCAAATATTAGTACCTTTGATTGAAAGTCCATACGAGGTTACGTGTACTACTTTGAGAATCTGCATGGCTAATGGAAAGAAATTTGAAAAATAAGTAAAGAAGAATCAAGTTTTTTTTTCTATAATTCCTAGAGGACCGATTTTGGGTAGTAATGACGAAGTGACAACAGAAGCTAGTAATGACTGAGTGACAATAGATAGTGGTAGCTGAGTACTAGAAGAAATTACAAAATTGTTGAATGAGTATAAAGAGATTGTTGCTGAGGATATTATCGATGTTTTACCACCAATAAGAAGTATAATTCATTGTATAAATTTTATTTCTAGAGCTCGTTTGTTGAACAAAGCATCATATAGATTGACACCTATAGAGAGTGAAGATCTTAACAGACCAGGGCATGAATTGTTGTAGAAGGGATTAATAACAGAGAGTTTGAGTCCATGTGTTGTACCTATTGTATTAGCACCTAAGAAGAATGCATAATGGAGAATGTGTACTAATTCCAAACCTATTAATAAGATCATAGTGAAATATAGGTTTCCTATGGCAGGGATGGATGACATAATGGAATGTTTGAGTGGAGAAAAGTATTTTACAAAGATTGATTTGAAGAGTGGCTATCATCAGATTAGAATCATAGAGGGTGATAAATGGAACACTACTTCTAAAACAAAAGATGGTTTGTATGAGTGGTTGGTTATGCCTTTTGGTTTGACTAATGCACCTAGTACTTTCATGAGATTGATGAATGAAGTTCTGAAAATATTTTTGGATAAGTTTGTGATTGTTTATTTGTATGATATTTTGATATTTAGTAAGACTAAGGGAGAACATCTTGAGCATGTTAGACAAGTATTGCAGAGATGTAAAGAGGAGAAGTTGATGATTAATCTAAAAAAGTGTTCTTTTATGCAAGAAGAGATTGTGTATTTGGGACCTGTTATTTTAGCTGATGGTTTGAGAATGGATCTTGAGAAGGTTAAAGCAATTTTGGAATGAACTACACCTAATAATGTGGGCGAGGTAATATCATTTTATGGTTTCTCTAGTTTCTATAGAAAGTTCATAAAGAATTTTAGTGTTGTTTGTAATGCTATGACTGAGACAATGAGAGGAGATAAAAAGGACTTCAACTGGACACATGAAGCTGATAAGAATTTTGAGACATTGAAAGAAAAGGTTTATGAGTTACTTGTATTGGCTTTGCCTAATTTCAATAAGGTATTTCAAGTTGAATGTGATGCAAGTGGTAGTGCAATAGGAGATGTATTGAGTCAAGAAGGTAAACCTATTACTTTCTTTAGTGAGAAGTTGAATGATGCTAAAAGGAATTATTGTGTGTATGATCAAGAATTTTATGTTATTGTTCAAGCTTTGAAGAAGTGGAGACATTATTAGATTCCTAAGGAGTTTGTGTTGCATACTGATCATAAAGCTTTATAGTACTTGGGAAGTCAACATAAATTAAATCAAAGACATATGAAGTGGGTTGAGTATTTTTAGAGTTTTACATTTTTGATTAAGCATAAGAGTGGAGTTAGTAATAGAGTTGCTAATGCATTGAGCATAAGATGTTCTTTATTGACTAAAATGAAGGTTGAAGTTCTTGGTTTTGATTAAATGAAAGAGTTGTATGATACTAATCCTAATTTTTCTAAGACATAATGAGAGTGCAGGGCACCAAATTTGACAAATCACATTAGTAAGTATGATGAATATTTTATTCAATAAGGTATGTTGTTCAAAGATATTCAATTGTGTATCCCTAGAAGTTTTATGAGGTTGAATCTGATTAAGGAAAAACATAGTGGTGGATTGGTTGGACATTTTGGAATCAATAAGACATTGAGTTTTCTAAAGGAAAAGTATTATTGGCCATAGATGTATAAGGATTTTCAAAAGTTTGTGAAGAGTTGTGGAGTTTGTCAAGTTGCAAAAGAAGTAAGTCAGAATATTGGATTGTATACACCTATTTTTATTCTTGAGAAACTTGGGAGTGACATCAATATGGATTTTGTTCTTGGATTGCCTAAAATAACAAAAGGGTATGATTCTATATTTGTTGTTGTGGATAGATTTTCTAAAATGGCTCATTTTATACCATGTAAGAAGACATCAAATGTTGAGCATGTTGCTAAACTTTTCTTCAAAGAGATTGTTAGATTGCATGGATTACCAAGAAGTATTATTTCTGATAGAGATAATAAGTTTGTTGGTTATTTTAGGAGAACTTTGAGGAAGAAGATGGGTATTGAGTTGAAATTCAATTCTACATTCCATCCATAGACAGATGGACAAATAGAGGTTTTGAATAGAAGCTTGGGTAATTTGTTGAGATGCTTAGTTGGTGATGAACCAAATAATTAGGAGATGGTATTAGCACATGTTGAGTTTGCATATAATAATTCTATGAATAGAAGTATAGGGAAGACACTTTTTGAGATTGTTACTAGAATGAAGCCTAGAGGAGTATCAAATTTAAGGGATGTTGCTAGTGAAGAGAAGAGAAGTGCTGCAAGAGAAGAATTTGCTGATTTTATGGAGTCTTTGCATAAGGAAGGAAAGCCGAAGTTGGAACAAAGTAATAAGAAATACAAGGAGAATGTTGATAAGTCTAGAAGACACCATGTTTTTGAAGTTGGTGATGAGGTGATGGTTCATTTGAAGAAAGGTAGATTTCCTACTAGAACACATAGTAAGCTAAAGATGAAGAAGTTTGGACCTTTTAAGATCTTGAAGAAGTTTGTTAGTGGAATTGCTTATGAAGTTGAGTTACCTAATGACATGGATATATCTCCTATATTCAATGTTGTTGATCTATATAAGTATCATGAGTCAGATGTTGAAGTTGTTGTACCTAATGATTATCATAAGAAGCAAATTGAAGAGGTTAAAAATATATTGGATTAGAGAGTTGGTAAAAGCACAAGAAGAAAAGAGTACTATGAATATTTGGTAAAGTGGAAGAACAAACTAGTTGAAGATGCTACATGGATTTCTCAATCTGAGTTGGATTTAGCTCAGGTTGTGACATCTCAATGATTTAGGAGAATCATTTATTTCTGCCTTGGTTGTTTGATGTAGGAACATCCTCAATTGACATGTTATCCTACTCATTTTTGTTCATTCTTTTAGTTGTTTCCAATTTAAAGTAATTGTCGAGTTGGAACAATCACTAAGTGCTAGTAATTTTGTAGTATCTATCGAGTTGAAGTTATCCCACGTCATGTTAGCACTCGGGTTAGCATGTTATCCCATCTCACTCTGCAGTGTGTGCCAAGTTCTAGAGTGTGTAAAAAGCTATCCTTCATGTGCTGAGTGATCCTTCATGTGCCAAGTTCTCCTATTAATGTTGAGTGCGAGCATTTTGGATGAGTTTTTTGTGTTTTTGATGGGAACCAATTTGTTTGTGATATTTATGATAAGATCTTATCTTGGGATGTGTGAAAACCATTTTAGGGTTGAGCTTTCTATTTTGTAATGTTCTAAAATGTTCTGTAAGCCATTTTGGTAAGTATAAATAGGGTGTTTAGGCTTAGAGTTAGGGTAGAACTAGGAGGTTTAGAAATTTTGTTATATATGTGTCTAGAAGGTGAAAATTTGAAGCTATATCTTAGATTTTGAATGTATTTTATATCTAGCCATAACCCAAAAGGTCTTACAGATGGGCATGTATGCTGATCATTTGATGACTCAATAAAAGAATATTGTTCTCTCTCTGTGGTGTTGTTCTCTTTGTGTGTTTGCTTCTGTTGTGTTAGCTTTGCATGGTTGGTTTGGATTGCTAGTTGTGACTTTGACTCTAGTTCTTCTTGCCCTCCTTGCATCAAAGTGGCTACTACCACTTGAGGTTCCATCCATGTGGTTTACCCAATAAAGGGAGTTTCCACTATGACTAACCCTCTCTAATCAAAGAAGACTCATTAAATTGTACCACATGCGGACTTAGTTTGGATTCAAGGGTTCCAAGCTTTTGATGTGCCCAAAAGAGAACATAGCATACTCCTCTACCCTCTTCACCTCACCAAAACATAACAAATAGATTCATTGACATGCTAATTTGAAATCACTTCTCTAAGGTTTAGAAAGCCAACAATAATTACCACCAATCTCAAGAGAGAAAGTACTAGCAAATGTCAAAGACAAACCAAGTGAGACAATGAAATAACATCAAATCCTTCCCTACCTACACGGGGATTTATCATCAAGAAGAGCTTTGGATGTAAGGCAAGTGAATGAAGCCACTCTCTTAAGATCACCACAAATAGTGTTCATAGGGCCTAATTACTATGTGAAACATATATGAAAGAAAGAAAATCTAGGTCCAATTTTAGAGCACCAATCGAAATGTGAACTATGAAAGTATGTAAAACACTCAAAAAAAACACATGAGAGGTTTAGTTTAAATTCCAAAGTCCAAATATTATAGATATGTATAAGAATACCTCATATCTAAAGCAATGTGTGTGTATCACTCCTCTAATCTAACAAATCAAGCAAGCACTCCAAGCAAACAACAAGAAAACTTATACAAGATAGATATGTCTTATGCAAACCCTAGGGTTAGATCTCAAAATTTGATTGTTAGGAGTAATAATAACTAGAAAATAACCCAAATGAAAACTCACATCATGCATTGAACTATGTGAAAATCAAATGCAAGTTAATCATTAAATTCCTTTTTTTTTAAATTTTGATTTTTAACCTAGTCAATAAGATTGGACCTATATGCTATGAATTCGGACCCCAAACCCTAAATATAGAAAAGAGACCCTTATTAAAAAATATAATCCTTACCAAAAATGTTATAATTTAAGAACAATATTTTCATTTGTTCCCTAAGGACCCATTTTTTCAAAACAAACCAATTTTTGTAAATTATGTGTTTGAGCCCTCATATGATCTCTAAAATCAAAACACAAAGAAAAACCATATTTAGAATTTAGAAACCTTTCCAAAAATGTAGAATTTTACAAAAAATTCTCTAATTTGCACCCAAAAACAATTTTTCATAAAAAATAAAGAAATATTATAAAACATACAAATTACCTAAGAAAAATCTAAATTTTTAAATCAAGCTTCACTAATATGACACCAACTTGAAAAAAAATAATGTAGACCAAAACACCAAGTCATTTGGGAGATATGATCAAATATTTAAGAGCTAAGGTTTTTCATCTCCAAACAAATTTGCATAAGGGGTTAGCTCCAAAAATAGCAAAAACCAACATGTAAAGGTTGGTGGCCCCATAGTGGGTGTGAAAAATGTGTGCTAAAATGTTGAGACATTACTATGAGTCATTATATCCAAGATTTCTCAAGAATGAGATCTCAAATGGTGACTCATAGCTCTCTATTCATGGAGTGCAAGGGTTTGTAATGGAGGCCCTCAGGTTGATATAGTTTGTGCCCGTGCAAGTACACCATAAAATGAGAATTTCAAAGAGGAGAAGACAAAATGCTAATCTCCATGATCATCAAATATGCATGCAAATGAAGATCCAAGCTAATCTAAATTGTAATAATGTGTTGGTCAAGTTTCAATTCATATCTTTTTCTCTCAGGTTTTGAGTCAAGTCAAATGTTAATGTCTTGAGTCTGAGTCTAGACTACCTATAGGATGACCTTTGTTCTCATCATTCCTTTGAGTTAACCTAATGTGGGAAATCGTGTGAGAAATGCATCAATCCAAAGCTAGGTGATTAGGCTTTGTAGGTTTTTTATGCATTATCCTGATGAGAAGAAGGTCTGGATCTTCTACTAATTCATATTTCCTTGTTTCTAATCATGTTGAAGATAAGGATTCATGTGGTGAAGCATCTCTTCATGAAAGAATTTCTAAATCTCTGAGAGTTTCTAACTTCATGGCCAAGGTCTATGTCTAAAATAAGAATACATTTAAAAGAGATCATATGCATATTCAAAACAAATATAGTAGAGAACATTGAAGACTAAGGCTAAAAGATTGATATACATATTGTGAGAATAAGTTAGAAGCAAGATTAGTTGAATTCAATAAGAGTGAGCACTCAAAAATTCAGAAATAGTAGAAGAACAAAGTCAAAGGTGGTATGACTCTTCTTGAAATGAAATCGACGGTTAATATTTAATCTGTGCATGTACAGTGCAAAGTTATAAAGTCAATTGAATGAAAGAATGTGTGTTATTGGCTAGTTGAAAATTTTAGATTCTTAACTATTAGATTAGGTCCATTCAAATGTTTTTAAAAAGTTGAATGCCTTCAGCTGCCAAATCTTACAAGATCCATGATTATTGTTATGTCGCTATTAAAAGTTATTCGATTGTTATTCATAGTGACATAATGATGGATCAACACATGTATTGATGGAATCATTATATTCCATGGGGTACAGACAGGCTAATGTTAGAATTTCTAGGCAATGAAAAAGTGCCAGCTATTTACCGTGGTGTGTATAGCTAGAAAATGGACCCAGAGTGCAGAGTAAAGCAAAGGGTTAAGACTTTTTTTTCCACCATTGTTAGATCAATAAAGATCTACGGAGGTCATTGTATTACCATAAAAAGATGCCCATTTGATAATCTATGTGAAAAAGTGATGATTCAACATGTGTCCCAAGCATACCATTATATTCTACAATGTACAGTCTAGTCATGAAGTGCCAAGAAGTAGGGTAGTCTAATGTCAGATTCACCTATCAATAAAGTACTACTACATGTCTACCATGAGGTATAAAATTGGAAGGTGGACCTATGCTTCAAATTAAACAAGCAGACTTAATATCATTTTATTACCACCATTAAATCGAAAAAGGATCCACGTCTATCGCCATCTCACTTTGTAAAGTTGTAAGGAAAATAATCATACCGACATAACAATGGAAAGACATGTTTACAGAGAGGGAACCAAAAAGAAATTTGCAAAGAAGGTTTATAATAATTTAATCTTGACCATCAGTTTGAGATCAACAATGGAAATTCAAAGTTCTAGTGACCATTATAATATGAATTATATTGAATTGGCACCAAATAGAAGAATACAAAGAATTGAAGGTTTCTAGAGGATTTGTGAATTCAAATGAAGATGAAACATCATGGAGTGTTTTTAGGAATGTTATAGATTTATAATAATCAATGGAAGAGATACCACATGGTCATATCACAATGTAGATTAGATAATTTCATATTTTATTCTCATTTGATAATACAAAGTTTGGAAAAATTGATGTTGAATTGGTCTGTAATTCCATTTTCCTTATTTCCTGGTCATGTTTTGCTACTCATGGATAGATTTTTTCTACATTAAGAGTTGAAGGACAACTATATGTGATCCTATGATAATCAGGCGAATTCCATTTCATTTTGATATTTTCAATAGAAGTAATCCCATTTACTTTCCTCATATATAATTATGCTTCTTCTCTTGTTCGTCTCATATTATGCTAGATAGTTTCACTAGGAAGTTGAAGAATAGATGTGTGTGAATCTATTAGTAACTTGTTGAATTCCATTTCATTCAAGCCTAGTAGTCAAAGCCATTCCATTTTCTCTCATGTGCATTTCTTCTTCTCTTCCTCTTTTTCATTTAGATGGTTAACTCTACCTTTAGAATAGAAGTAAGAGTTAGAAATCTCAAGATAGTCTATTATAGTCATTCCATTGGGTGTGATAGGTTGTCCAAATCTATTTTTCCTAAATTGTTTGTGCCTACAAAAAATTTGGTTATCCTTTACTACTCTCAGGTTAAGAAATTATAATATCAAAACCTCTGATCTCATAAAAACATATTCATTGCATATCATTGCATATTATAGGGAGATGTACCTAGTCAATTTAGAGGGTAGTGATAGAATACATACACTGACCCATTTTTTGGTAAACATATATTTATCTCTCCAAGTATTGGGTATCAAAGAGTTAAGATTATAAAATCTTAGAGGAGAACAAATTGTTAACCAAAAGTTTTTGGCAACTCTACTGGGGATATTCAAATGAAAGTTCTAAATAATTTTCCTTCATATTAATTTGTAATCTAATTCTATATATTTGAATTGCAAGAAAGGACTTATGGTAGTCAGGTGTTTGTGATAAGAACTTGATACCAGTTTTATAGCCTCAACCTGCTGAAGAAAACAAGAAAAACCAAAGTTTAAGACTGGTAAGATAAATTCAAAACACTATTTTTTTGAACATTTGATACACTTTGGATTCCAAATATACTAGAATTTCTAAGGAGATGGGAAAGATTGACCCAATATATGAAGAGCTCAAGAAGGCTAACTTTCCTATCTTAGAAGACCTTCATAGAAGAGGAAGAACATGTGCAAGGGAATCTATAACCAAGAAAATCCAAGATACTCTCTTGTTTGCAATTATTCCTCCAAATAGAACATAGAGAAGTCAATCTTCTACTCCTCATATTGCTAGGGCTTCCATTCCTACTACTTTTAATGTGTGTTTTTTTACTGGTGCAACACTCCCACTTTTTGTCACCTTTCAAACAGATCATTTCACTGTACCAACAATTATGGCACAACCATGGGGAAATGTTAGTGATCCTCTTACCCTTGTAGTTAAGAATGATTTTCTAAGAGTATCAAGGAAGAACTTTCCAATATTTAATGGTGATGGTACCATCTCTGTAGAACAACACTTAAGTGCTTTCCATAAGACTTGTTGTGTGTAAATCCTCAACATGAGGATGTGGTTGTCAGGATGTTTGTAGATAGAATTGTGGACAATGTTGCTGATTGGTTTCAAGACCTACCTGCAGGATGCATCACAAATTGGGACACTATGAAACAAAGGTGTAAGGAACATTATAAAAGTACATAGGTTGCACAAGTATTGTTATTGCAATTGGCACAGATAAAGAAAGAACTATTAGTTTCCATGAGAGATTTTAATGTAAGATTCAATAAAATCATTAAAAGAATAACTTCTACAAGTATACCTATAAATGATAATAAGAAGACTTTCTACATTAGCTATATGTCACCTGATTTGGGATATCAAATTAGAAGGGCAAATTTTGCAAACTTGCAAGTTGCATAGACACTAGTTGTGGAGATGGAAGATGACATGATAGCCTCTATAAACTAGAACAATGATCTTCAGCTCTAAGTAGAAAAGAGAATTCCAATATGGAACCATGGGTAATATAGATAGTACTTCTAATAATATTGAAGCCATGCTTCAAAAACTGTCTAATGAGCTCATTTCATTGAAGAAAAAAATCAATAGGCTTGCTCATTCTTTTCATCAACCTCATCAAGAAGGTTATAGAAACCCAAATGGAGGTAAATCATTGCAAATAACACCTATTAAATGGAGATTATAAATTTAAGGTACCCCCATAAGACAAAATATGTGTTCTTTTCACTTAAGGGAAGACTATGATGGAGATGCATGTGCTAATATGACTAGATATAAGTAGATGGTGGATAACAAAGAACAAACAATTGAATATCCAAAAAGTGAGGATGATCATGCTCCTTGTGGCAACTCTAAAAACTTTTTCTTGGGGTATGAATCAGATTTAGAGATAGGAGGTTACTTATTTACAACTCTAGAAAGGCCTCACTTGATAGTAATGACTAGAGGTAAGAAGAATAGAAATGAGATCAACAATTCAGTCCTCGTCAAAAATAATGCACCATAAATTTTTTTTGATAAAGATAAAGGCATGGTAACTTTGACTTCACATAAGGAATACAAAGGTAATCATTTGATTCTTTTGACATAATACAATACTGTAAAGAGACAAGAATTCAGGTTTCTCCACTGGATTATTTGAAAGCTAATCCTAATCAGTTGAAAAGGTTAGTTGAGCATTGCAATAAAGATAAAGAACAGGTTAGTATTAATGCTAATAATGATTATCTCAGTAAAGCTAGTACTAGTGAATCTTCTTTAACTGATGATGATTTTGCACTCCCTAAGTTGTTTAAAGAAGAAGAACCTCTTGTCTTAGCCACATGCCCAAATGAAAAACCAGATCCCTTCTACATTTCCTTATTCATCAATGGAAATAGATTGAGTAATTGCATCATAGATTTAGGAGCCTATGATAATATTATTATGCTTGCCTTTGTAGGAAAATATTTAGGACTTCCACTAACTAAAACCTTTAGTAGATGCTATTAAATGGATGCAAAACAAGAACCCTTTCTTGGAAAAATAAAAGATGTTCAAGTTTCCCTAGCTACCTATCCTTCAAAAAGTCTTAAAATTACCATCCTATTAGCAGACATCCCTGTAAGATATGGCATGCCCCTAAGTAGAAGTTTTTGGAAAGATACAGGTGGGGAAATAAAACTAGACTAGTCTTGTGCTGCTATTTAAGTTGGAGATAAAAAGGTTAAGCAAGAACTAGAAGAAAAGGAAAAATTCACTATGTTGAAATTAGATGATCCTAGATCTCAAATCTTGTATCATGAAATGCAGTTTGGTAATTACATGCTTTTCTCTGACACCCTTGATATATCAAAAGAATTAGAACAAACTATAGGTGATCAGTTTTGGCCTCTAGAATTTGATGGTAGTTGTGCTAATGTTGGTTCAAGTGCAGGGGTAGTGTTGACATCACCTAGTGGGGAAATGAGTTTCTTGGCCTATACGTTAGATTTAAAAAATATTAAGAATACAACAAAATATGAAGCTTTTCTCCTTGGAATAATGGTAGCAAAACAAAAAAGGAGTCAAGATGCGTGAAGCTCAAGGAGATACAGATTTGGTGGTAAGAAAAGTCAAAGATCAATATGCAGTAAAGAACTCAAGAATAAGGAACTATCATAATAAGGTGTGGGATGAAATTGATGGTTTTGATGCCTTTTGAATTACATTAGTAATTAGAGAATTCAAGTCAAGAGCTGATTCTTTGGTAGTTTCTACATCATTGCTCTTACCATATCCCAACTTTAAAGATCAAACCTATAAAGTAGAAGTTCTACTTAGGCATAATGTCCTTGATAATGAAGATTCATAGAAGGTGTTTGAAGATGATAAACACATACTAAGATTCATTGAAGGGGAAGATCCTTTTGAATTCTTGTATTTTGAAGGAAGCACTAATGCAAGTGATGATGATTCAGTGACAAGTGATATAAAGAAAATAGAACTTGATATGATTTAATTGAAAGGTAATAAGATTCCACCCCACCTAATCTCTTTAGAATTTTTTTTGATATACATGATGCATACATAAAGAGGGAAAGAGATAAGAAAGGAAAAAACCATGGTGAATATGATGGAATCAATATAGGGACAAAAGTCAGCCCAAAGATGATAAACATAGGTAAGTGTTACACACCAGAAGTGAGGATAGAGATCAAGAAATTACTTATTGAATTTCAAGATGTATTTTATTGGAGCTATGAAGACCTAAAGAATTTCATGGGTGGAAAGTTCAAGCATGAAATCCCTCTTAAACTAGAAGGAATGACATTCATGTAGAAACAAAGAAACTATAATCCTATAGTTGAAGGATAAATATTTAAAGAAAGTAAAAAAATATTGCAAAATAGGATTATATATCCTATTCATCATTTTATTTGGGTTACTAATATTGTGCCAATAAGGAAGAATAATGGAGAAATAAGGATTTTTGTAGATTTTAGGAATCTAAATCTAGCCTCACTCAAAGATATTTTTTCTCTCCCTAATATGGATCATCTTTTGTAAACTATTGCAGCATCAGAAATGATGTCCATGTTAGATGGATTTTGATGATATAATCAGATTCAAGTAGATGAAGAAAATCAGTTGAAAACTACATTCAACACATCATGGGGTACTTTTACCTACAATAGAATGCCCCTTGGTATAATTAATGTAGGTGCAACTTTTCAGCATGGCATGAATTTGGCCTTTGAATATTTGAAGGATAGAATTATTGTCATATACCTTGATGATTTGATAGTCTTTTCCAAGAAGAGAAAATATCATATCAAAGATCTAGAAAAGGTGTTACAAAGATGTAAAGATAATGGTACCTCACTAAATCTAAAGAATTCAATATTTTGTGTGATAGAAGGGAAGCTTCTTGGTCATATTTTATCCCAAGGAGTGAAGATTGATCTAGACAGAGTTAAAGTTATTCAACAATTAAGTTTGCCATTGAGTAAAACTAGAGTAAAGTCTTTCTTTGGCTAGGTAAATTTCTTGAGGAGATTTGTTCTTAACTTCTTTGAAATACTTAAATGTATAGTTGATATTTTGAAGATATCAAGGATGCCATTTCCAAAGCCCCTGTGCATGTCCATCTTGACTATACTAAAGAATTCATCATTTAATTTTATGCATTATAACATACTATGTCAACTATATTTGCAAGAAAACAAAGAGAGAATATAAGCTCCAATTGCTTTCATGAGGATACCATAGAAGAATCAAGAATTGAGATATTCACAAATGGAGAAACATGCATATGCAGTGGTGAGAGCCCTTAAAATTTTTAGGTTTTATGTATTGCATTCATATTTAGTCATATATGTGCCCGATCCTACAGTAGAAAGTATTTTGATATAACAAGATGTTGGTTGCAATAATAGAGGAGTTTGGATAATAAAAGTCCAAGAATATGATATATATAAATTAAGCCAACCAAACTTGTGAGAAGAAATGCACTCTGTAAGGATTCAGTAGGGGATCAACAATGCAAAGAAGAAGATACTCCAAAAGTTCTTATGGTAAGTCTTCAAGATCCTTGGTTCTCAAACATTGCTTATTTTGTGACATATGGTGAATGCCCTGATGGATTAACTACTAAGAAAAGAAGAGCTCTATAAACAAAAGCCTTGAAGTATGTGATTCATGATGATGTTTTTTACAAGAGAGCAATTGGTGGAACATTTTTAAGATGTGTAGATAAAGAGAAACAAGTAAAGTTGTTAATATCTTTTCATAATGAAGCATGTGGAGGACATTTTTATACCACTATCACTGCATTCAAAATTCTAAGACAATGTTATTATTGGCCTGACATGTTTAAAGATGAATATAAGTGGGTTAATAATTGTGAGAAATGCAAGATGTTATATGTGGGTTAATAATTGTGAGAAATGCAAGATGTTTACTGGTAAACCTCAACTTGCTTCCTTACCTCTTAGACTAGTGGTAATTGAAGCTCCTTTTCATCAATGGGATTTAGATTTTATAGGCCCAATCAATCCTCATTCTAGTCAAGGACATGCATATATACTAACTACAAAAACTTATTTTAGTAAATGGGTTAAAGCAAAGCCAATGAAGAAAACTTCATTAGAGGTGGTATGTGATTTTCTCAAAGAGCATATTTTGATCAGGTTTGAGGTTCCTATAAAGTTGATAATGGATAATGCACCATATTTTTCCTCTTCAAAAATTATTGAATTTTTCTATGATAATGATATTCAAGTTGGACGTTCCTCTAACTATTTCCCTCAAGGAAATGGGCAAGTTGAGTCTAGTGATAAGAATCTGATTAATATTTTAAAGAAATTGGTCTCAGATAATCAAAAAAGTTGGCATAAGAAGATTCATGATGCTTTATGGGCTTATAGAACCACACCTAAAAGAGTCATAGGTATTTCACCTTTTAAATTAGTCTATGGAGTGGAAGCTAATTTTCCATTACCTCTAGAACTTGTTGCATGTAAATAAAGACTTTCATTGAAGAAGATGCTTTCAATGATGGATTAGAGAAGAGAATCATGTATCTCACAAAGTTGCAAGAAGAAAGGAAAGAGATGGTTGACAAAATTACTAAACACCTAGGAAGGGTAAATAAGTTGTTTGAAAAAAGGGCAAGGCCTAGAAAATTCATGGAAGGTGATTTGGTATTGCTATGGGATAAGATAAATGAACCAAGAGGTATGTATTAAAAATTTCAATCTTTATGGAAAGGGCCATTTTAGATCATACAAGAAAATCAAAATAAATCTTTCAAGTTGGCATATCCCATAGGAGAAACCCTAGCATGTTCTTATAATGGGTAGGATTTGAAGTTGTATCAAATGCAAAATTGAAAGGAGGTAAACCTTGCATAGTAGGTAGATAAGAATATTTCCCTTCCTTGCAATTTGTTTTAGTTTATTTTGTTGTTTTCCTAGTTTAGTCTATTCTTTTTGTTTCCAAGTTGTCACCTTTTGTGTGGAACTATAGATTGCTAGATTTCTGTCAAGCATTATCATGCTTAAATCACTAGACAAAGCTAGTTGTTGCTCAAATTTTAGTTCATATCTTTTGATCTTGAGTTTTGAGTCAAGTAAAATGTCAATGTCTTGAGTCTGAGACTAGACTACCTATAGGGTGGACTTTCTTCTCATCATTCATTTGAGTAAAGCTAATGCAGGAAATCATGTGAGCAATGCATCAATCCAAAGCTAGGTGATTAGGGTTTGGAGGGTTTATTATGCACTATCCTAATGAGAAAAAGGTTTGGATATTCTACTAATTCATATTTCCTTGTTCCTAATCATGTTGAAGATAAGGATTCATGCTATGAAGTAGCTCTTCATGAAAGCATTTCTAAATCTTTGAGATTTTCTAACTTCATGGTCAAAGGTCTATTTCTAAAAGAAGAATACATTTAAAAGAGATCACATGCATATTATGAACAAATGTAGTAGAGAACATTGAAGATTGAGGCTAAAAGAATGATATATAGATCACAAGAATAAGTCAGAAGCAAGATCAGTTGAATTCAATATAGAGTAAGCACTCAAAAATGCATAAATGGAAAAAGAACCAAGTCAAAGGTGGTATGACTCTTCTTGAAATGAAATCGATGGTTAATATTTAATTCACTTGTATATGTTGCAGAGTTCAAGAGTCAATTGAATGAAAGAATGTGTGATATTGGCTAGTTGAGAGTTCAAATGCTTACCTGTTAGATCGGGTCTGATTCAAATGTTAAACAAAATTTTAATGTCTGTAGCCATCATATCTTCCAAGATCCACAATAATCATTATGTTGCTATTAAAAGTTGTGTGATCATTATTCATAGTGACATAACGATGGATCAACATGTGTCTCAATGGGCCCATTATATTCCATGGGGTATAGACAGGACAACATCAGACTCTCTAGGTAATGAAAAAGTGCCAACTATTCACCACAATGTGTATAGCTAGAAAATGGACCCACAATGTAGAGCAAAACAAAGGGTGGTTAAGACTTTTTTTCCACCACCATTAGATCAAATAAGATCTATGAAGGTCATTGTGTCCCCAAAAAAAGATGGCTATTTGATAATCTATGTGATAAAGTGATGATTCAACACATGTCGCAAGAGACCCATTATATTCCATAAGGTACAATCTAGTCATGAAGTGCCATGAAGCATGGTAGTCTAATGTCAAATTAATTGGTCAATAAAGTACCATGACATGTCTTCCATGAGGTATACAATTGGAAGGTGGACCCAAACCACAAATTAAACAAAGAGACTTGATATCATTTTGTTACGTCCATCAGCTCAGAAAAGGATCTATGTTAGTCACCATTTCACTATGTAAAGTTGCAAGGAAAATAATCATAGCGACATAATAATGGAAATACACGTGTAGACAAGGGGACCCATGGAGGAACTTACAAATAAGGTTTATAATAATTTAATCTTAACTGTTGGTATGTGATCAATGATGGAAATTCAAATTTTTGGTGACCGTTATAATATGAATTATATTGAATTGGATCCAAATAGTAGAATATGAAGAATTAAAGGTTTTGTAGAATTTGTGAATTCATGTGAAGATAAAAGGTCATGGAGTGTTTTCAGGAATATCACAAATTCAAAATCATCAATGAAAGAGATACCACGTGCTCATATCATGATGCAGATTAGATAATTTCATATTTTATTCTCATTTTATTTTCTATTATATGACTATTGCTCTATCAAAATTAAGAAATGATAGAGAAATATAAATGTAATCTCATTTGATAATACAAAGGTTTAAAAACTTGAGGGTGAATTGGTCTATAACTCCATTTACCCTATTTGATTGTAATGTTTTGTTGCCCATGGATAGATTAGTTTGGCATTAAGAGTTGAAGGAAAATTATATGTGATCCTATGATAATCAGGTGGATTCCATTTCATTTTGATATTTTCAATAGAAGTGATTCCATTTAATTTCTTCATATATAATTCTTCTTCTTCTCTTGTTTGTCTCATATTATGCTTGATAGTTTCGTTGGGAATTTGAAGAATAGATGTGTGCGAATCTATTAGTAACTTGTTGAATTCCATTTCATTCAATCCTAGTAGTCAAAGAAATTCCATTTTCCCTCATGTCAATTTCTCCTTCTCTTCCTCTTGTGCATTTAGATGGTTAACACTACATTTAGTATAGAAGTAAGTGTCAGAAATCTCAAGATAGTCTATTATAGTCATTCCATTGGGTGTGATAGGTTGTCCAAATCTATTTTTCCTGAATTGTTTGTCCAAATAAACAATTTGGTTATCCTTTACTGCTCTCAGTTTAAAAGCTTATAATATCAAAACCTCTAATCTCATAAAAACATATTCATTGCATATCATTGCAAATCATTAGGAGTTGCACCTAGTCAATTCAAAGGGAAATGATAGAATACATACACTGACCCATTTTTTGGTAAACATCCTTTTGTCTCTCCAAGCATTGGGTATCAACAAGTCAAGATTACAAAATCTAATAGGAGAACAAACTATTAAACAACACAATGCAAAGCAATGGAAGAAAGGAAATCCAATCTATGAAAGGAAATAACAATGCAATATTAATCTATGAAAGAAAATATGACTCTAAGCTAATATGAAAATGCAAAGATGAAACATGATTATGGAAGCCATGGATGCATGAGAGAAGAGGACAAGAAGAGAGAATTTTCAATGAGGCTCTAATGTCCAAACCCTAAGGCTCATACCCTAATGCTCAAACTCCTTCTCCAAAATCACTCTCCAAACCTACAACATAGAAATACTATAGCCATTAACATCTCCCCAAATGAGAAGGAGAGGGCTCCTTATATAGTCAATTGTGGAGGTGGGAGGCTTCTCACAACCCATATGGGATAATAAGGCATGATCTGTGTGAGACATAATTTTGCCAATGAGAAAAGAGGAGTGTTTGACAAGAAAGTGGAAAGAGGAAATTAAGGAATCCCACTTAGAAATATGTGCATTTAAGAGTAGAGAAAAAAAAGGATTTATTTATTAACTTTTATTTAATTTATTTCCTTTTTTTCATTGTAAAGAGAGATTTAATTAGGGATTTTATTTAATCAAAAGGGAGCAAATTATTTTAATTATATAGGAGCTATTTAATTTAATTAAAAGAGAAGTTTTATTTTAATTAAATAAGACTTAGAATAAGATGATCAAACCTTGGGAAAGATTGAAATAATTAAATTAAATGCAATTTGATAAAGGAAAATGATTTGAATTGATTTTATAAAATATTTCAATGTATTGATTTAGGAAATTGATAAATTGATTTAGGAAATTGATAAATTGAAGAATGGAGGCCCATAGTCTAGGCAACCATTTTAGGGTACATACAAGTAGCACTTTTGCAGTTAGAGACTTGCCTAAGATTGTTAAGCCTACTAATGTTGTCTGTAGGAATATGTTTTGGCTAAGTAGAAGAAAGTATCACTCCCTGGAAAGAAGTTCACACAGAGAAGCTGGAGATTGTTCACACATATCTGAGTAGTCCATCTAGAACAACATGATTCTATGGAGAAAGGTATTTTATGATTTTTGTTGATGATTTCATTAGAATGATGTGGGTAGCATTTCTTTAAGAGAAATACAAACCTTTTAAGAAGTTTAAGATATTTAAGAATAGAATTTAGAATTAATATGGTGTTAAGATAAAGCATTTGAGATCTGATAGAGGAGGAGAATTCACCTCTAGAGAAGTTAACATATTTTGTAAAGAAAATGGAATCAAAAGACAACTATCTGCACCTGGAACACCTAAGCAAAATGGGATTGCTGAGAGAAGAAATAAGTCTATAGTAGAAGCATCTAGAGGGATGTTATTTGAGAATGATGTTTCTAAGAAATTTTGAAGATAAGTAGTTAATACAATAGTATATACCCTAAACAGAGTACAGATTTGAAAAGGTATGGACAAGACACCGTATGAGCTATGATTTGGATATTCACCATCAATCAAGTATTCAAGGATATTTGGGAGAAAATGTTATATTAAGAGAGATGATGATATTGGAAAGTTTGATCCAAGAAGTGATGAAGGTATGTTTCTTGGCCACTCATTGAAAAGTAAGGCTTATAGATGCTTTAACTATAGAACTAAGAAATAGTTGAATTCACAAATATAAGCATTGATGAGAAGTTTGGAACTAAAACTAATATGGTAGATTATAATTCAGCTAAAGAAGAGGATAACTCTGGCATTGTTAGACATAATGTTGATGTTTTCTTTAAGACTAAGAATGACTTGCTGAATGATGCACAAATTATTAAGCAAATAAGAGAGGAGAGATATGAAACTAGAGAAGAGATTAGAGTTGAGATATTAACCCCTACCCATAATAGGAATCTGATAAGGAATCAATCTCCTAAGTAGAAAATAGAAATTAAAGATAAAGGTGTAATGACAAGTAAAAAAGTGAATGAGGAGATATGTCTGATATCTCAAGTTGAACCTAAGTGCATGGATGAAGCAGTCAAAGATAATCATTGGATGCAATCAATAAAGGAAGAATTGGATTAGATAGTAAAGAACAATATATAGGAATTAGTTCCTAGGCTAAAAGACAAGAATGTGATAGGAACAAAATGGTTATTCAAAAATAAGACGAATGAGCAAGGAAACATTGTGAGGAATACAGCTAGACTTGTATGCAAGGGATACTCATAGCAAGAATGCATTGATTATGAGGAAATATATAAACTAGTACCTAGAATGGAAGTAGTAAGGATGTTCTTGGCTTATATAGAAAACAAGAAATTTAAGGTTTATCATATGGATGTTAAATCCACCTTTTTGAATGGAGAACTAGAAGAAGAGGTCTATATTGAGCAGCCGAAAGGTTTTCCTTTATTAGAAGACAAAGAAATGATATGCAGATTGAAGAAATCTCTTTATGGTCTGAAGCAAGCACAAAAACATGGTATACAAGGTTGGATAGTTACTTGGAAAAGCTTGGATTTGCTAAAGGTATGACATACAGTAACTTGTATTTAAAAGAAGTCAAAGATTGTTTGCTGATTATTATAATATTTTTTAATGACATCATTTTTGGAGGTAATGATGAAGCTAGTGATAAATTTGTAGAGAGATGAAGAATTAAATTTCAATGAGTATGATAGGAGAAATGAAGTTTTTCATAAGATTGTAGATTGTACAAAATAATGATGGCATATTCATTTCACAAGCTAAGTATCTGAAAGACTTGTTGAAAAGGTTTGGTTTGGAAAATTGTAAATCTGTTGGTACCCCTATGATAATTGGTCACAAGTTATCCAACAAAGATGAGACACTTGTAGTAGAGCAAAGGAAGTATAGATCAAATATTAGAGCTTTGCAGTATCTGACTCATAGCACACCGGATATAGAAAATGTAGTTGGGATTGTAGCTAGATGTCAAGATGATCGTAAGGAATATCATTTTGTAGTAGTGAAAAGAATATTTAGATATCTGAAATGGACATCTAATTATAGAATTTGGTATGATAGATCAAGTGATTTCACACTTTGTGAATATATTGATGTAGATTGGGTAGGCAATATGGATGATAGAAAGAGCACCAGTGGTGGACCATTCTTTCTTGGAGGACTATTAGTTTCCTAGTTAAGCAAGAAGCAAGATTGTATCTCACAAAGTATAGCTGAGGCATAGTATGTTGTAGTAGCAAATAATTGTAACCAAGTTATGTGGATGAAGCGGATGTTGAAGGATATCGTAATTGAGATTGAAGAGCCTATTATGATTACCCAGTGATAACACATGTACAGTGAGTATGTCTAAGGATCTTGTATTGCATTCTAAGACTAAGCATATATCTATTAAGTATAATGTGCTGAAAGAGAAAGAAACAAAAAAGGAGATTGGATTAGAGTATGTAAGTACTAAGGATTAGATTTAAAATATCTTTATGAAACCTTTGCCTAAAGATACATTTGAGTACTTGAGAGGTATTCTTGGGGTTATGCCCCTGCCTACTTCTGAGTAGGTGATGCAAAGAGTGCATTAGTCTAGTATTACAAAGCACTATTATTTGACTAGACTGAATGTTAATGCTTCTCGTATAGGGGGTATCTATGATGGAATAAGTCATTAAGGGCTCTTGGTATTTGGTATTGACCATTGTATTTGGACACTCCAACTGGTTGATGACTTAGAGCAACTGATTAACAATTCGTATATAACAATTGGTTGTAACTTTGAGATTGAGACCTTTGACATTGATGTCAATGGGGGAGAGAATATGCATGAAAATATGTCCTAAGCCATGGTGGAGAGTATGCATGAAAAGAACTCCTAAGTAATGGGGGAGTAATATCTCTAATCCAGAAGATTTTAGGCTTTCTTGATGAAGAGGATTTGAGTAGATGAGGACAACATCAACAACAAAGTATTACTTGGTATTCTTAGAACTTAGATGATTTTTCATTTATGTTGCCATCAATGCAAAGGGGGAGATTTTTAACATGAATGCTGATGATACTACATTTGGGGAGTATCTTGAGCATTCGAGAGTATTGATATGTTGCATTCATGATTGTGTTTGTCATTGATGTCAGCATAACATTATTTCTGTAAAGACTAGCAGAGTAGTAGACAAATATCTTAATAGTACAAAAAATAGTTTGACTGTCTAGTGATGCATAGTTATGGACATGTTCAAAACAATTTCCTAATGATGTGGTTAAGTGAAAAAAGTCCGAGTCAAAGATATATGTGTAGACACCTAAAAACCTTTAGAAAATAAAGTATTTTTATTTTCTGAAAAAGTCCTGATGACATCATCATTTATTAATTAATTAATTTTTATGCCATTAAATCCCTTTATCTTAATTAAAAATATTTAATTAAGGAATCCCTCCCAAAAATGTTTAAATCTTATTTAAACATTATTTCCTGATTTATTAATTATTTAATTAATAAATTGACCAAAAATCCTAAAATAAATAAAAAATTTATTTTTTTTCCAAAAGTTGGCCAATTTCCTTATGACCAATAACCTCTTCCAAAATCTTCTAATCCTTCTTTAATTTTGATTAAAGGCTAAACCCATCATTTCCTACCCCTAATCCCAACTCAAAATATTTAATTAAAATTAAATATTAATCCTCATGTTTATTAAAAAAGTTTTAATAAATATCTCCTCAACCCAAACCCTTGAAATAAATAAAACTTTATTTATTTCCTAAAAATCTAATTTATCCTCATCCTAAGAAGTTCTAGACTCTTCTAGAAAGTCTCCATCCTCATCCTAGGAAATTCTAGACTATTCTAGAAAGTCTTTATCCTCCTCCAAAATCTAGACTCTTCTAGAAGATGTCTTTAAACCTAATCCTAATCCCCTCCTAACCTTGTCACATTCCCTAAACATGGGTTAAGACTTACTAACCCAAGCCAAAGCTAACAAATATCTCCTCCTTCACCCACCCTCATTAAATGCCATCCACTTGCCTATCCCTAAGCTAATCCTAAACCATCCTAATCCATCCTCTAATCATTTGCACAAGCCTAAGCAAGCTTAAAACCTTCCTAATCAAGTCCAAGTCGAATTTGCTCTCATCACCCTCAAAATATCTCAACCATAAAACTTTATGAAGTCCACTAGGTCATAAATGACTCTTACAAGCCCTTTTATTGCTCTTACAAGTCATTATGAGGGTCTTTATGAAGATTTTATCTCTTGAGCCTCCTTTGTTGACTCATCCTTGCCCTTTCCTCCATCCTCTCACTATGTGACATGTGTCACTCCTTGATTGGCTATAAGGAAGCACAATCCATGTGCTCTCCTCTCATGCAATCTGAGCCCTCCATAAGCTTTTTCCCATCCTTGCATCTTAGCCCTCAATCCCTCAAGCCTCTTGCCTATAAATTGGATCCTTCCCCTTTGCAAAATAACACAATCCATGAAGTAAAGTTATAATGCTATTTTGAGAGCCAAATCCATTCTACAGCCATCTATCCACACCAAAAATCCACAATCATCCATTGAAGCCTTTGGAAGCATATTGAGCATACATCCTATCCATTTAGATAAAGCTACTCAACAAGAGAGCTTCTTATTGAGAGAGTCCATTAATGGCTCATATTCTCAATTGAGAGCTCATCTTATTCTATCTTGAAGTTTATGAATTTTTTTTAGTTTGTAGAAGCTTTATTTAAATTTGGTTTCTATTAGCATACTAACATTGCTCATATACATTTTGGCACGCCCGGTGGGACCCCGCATGGGTCATCTTCATTAGCTTTTTTAGTCAAGTTTTGTATGTCATTTGCTGATTTTGGCTAATTTTTCTTGTTTTTGTGATTGGTAGGATTGTATAAATTGGTTTTGTAGGTCCACATGAGCATGAAGAAGACAAAGGAACTCATAATCTATCTCATAGTGTTTGCAGATTTTTCAAGCTTATAGGTGGACAAAGAACTTGAAATTCTTCTTCTTCTTCTTGTCTATATTCTTCTTATTCCATCTACTTCTTCTTCTTCTTCTTGTGGGAGATCTTGGCCATTTTTTTTTAAGAAAGAAAAATCATACACACTTCTTTTTAGTGCTTAAAATGAACCCCCAAATCATACTTAAATCCATTGAAAAATTAAAAATTTGCAAAAAAGAAAAAATCTTTTAACAAGTGAAACTAAACCAATCTAATCATTTGCATCCTTGCAACATCAAGGTTTTAGATACATTCATGCAAAATTAGGAACACTTCATTTTTGGGAATTTAAAAAGAACTTCAAGTTTCCATTTCAAAAGGTTCAAAATCAACACTAAGTGCACACTAAAGTTCTTTTAAAAAATCTCATAAAAACTAAGAGTCCTAAATGGTTGCCAAAAATTGTCCTAAAAGCTTTGTTATTTGTTCCAAACAAATGTCTTATTGAAAAATCTTGAATGTTTCTTAGGATTTTCATGCATCAAAACAATCTAGGAATATCATTTTTGGGCTTAAAATATGCAAACTAGAACACAAAATCTTGAATGAAAACCAAATTCCAAAGAGTCATTTTCACTTTTGAGTCCAAAACAATCTTGAATGATCTAAGGTTAAAACAAAGCACTTCAAAGTTCTTAAAACAACACACAAAATCTCAATCTTGAATGCTCAAAAGAAAACACTTGAATGTTTAACCACTTTTCTTTGAATGCATGTTGCTAAAATCACTCTTGAATGCCATGGATTAAAATCAAATTTTCCTTGAATGCATGGTTAAAACAACAAATCCAATCTTGAATTCTAAGGATCAATTAACTATTGCAATATCAAACACTTCATTTGGAGCTTCTAAAAATTGAACGAAACAAATCTCTTTTCCACATGCAATCTAGGTAAAGTTTGATTTTTGGACATTTAAGAAACCTTGTTAAGTTAAAATACAAATTTGCAAAAATCAATTTGAGTAGTTCCTTGGACTCACCTCTTTTCTAATCACCCATCAAATATTAACCATTGGTTGCAATCTCAACGCCATTTATGGGGATGGGTCTACTTGAAAAAGGTGTTAAATGTTCCACAATCTAACTCACTCACTTGGTCTTTGAATTTTTGCTTTAACTTTATCAAAAATTTTAAATGATCAAAACTCTAGATTAAATCGATCACACTTCAAGTTTGAGCACTAAAATTGAACAACAACTGACGTGGAGAGCCTCCGGGCGCGTGCTTGAAATTGAATCTCACACACTTTTGTTTTGGGCTTAAAACAAACTCACACTCAATCTTGAATGCCTTAAAGAAAATTAATCGATACTTGACGTGGAGGGCCTCTGGGCGTGCGAGTTTGCTTTTGTTGACCCTAACTCTTCTTATTGTTTTCATTCTTTGATCGATTTACTTTTGTTGGCGCTTCAAGTTGGAATAAACATTGTATCTTAAACATGAGTGCTTGCAAAGTCTAGATCAAAAAACTTAAGCGTCAGTTGGTAAAAGAACAAATGTGTTTTTTAGCCCAAGGTCATCCAAGTCTTCTCTCCCCTTGTCGTCTTTCGAGGCCATCTTGGGTGCATAAGATTAGGATCCAAAACCTTGTTTCTTTTTAGGAGGCCTGCTTGGGGATTTCATCACCCCTTAGACGACCTCAACTCCAGCGTTCTGGCGGAGTATAAGAATCGGAAGGTGAATCGAAAGACACCTCTCTTGGGATCAAGATTTTGTCACTTGGGCTAAGCCTCAAGGAACTTTATACCCTTGAGAAGTGAAAGAGGAGAAGTGGTTTACCGCTCCTCTCGGCTGTGTGACATCTTTTTGGTCTCATCTACGGATTTGGGCCTCACATACCTTGGGTATATCGAGGACTCCTTAGCTAAACCAACTGTCAGCCTTGTAGACAACCATCTAGGATGTTAATGTGTTTGAGGTGACTGATCGAAACATTTGTAGAACATACACAATCCTTGGCGCAAGTATCACTTTCTGAGAATCAAAAACTTCTATCTGGTTGTTTCTATCTATTGCTTGATCTTTTATTTGTTGAATGAATGTTTGCCAAACTTGGTCAATCCTAGCTTAGGGCATACTTAGCGTAGTCACTGCCTATTCCAGAAGTTGAACGAGTTGAAGCAAAACAACCAAGATCTCTCAAAGCCGAGCAGATTCAAAAATTGATGTCAGAGCAACCCAAACCCAAACAGAAGTTCCACAAAGTTAAACTCAAACCATCTCTAGCATACCAAGAACTTTCGGCCAAGAGAAAAGAAATAACACCAAGCCCACGAATTGCCAAACTCCACAAAGTAGAGGCAAAAGCTACCGACGAAGCACTTCAAGAGGCCTGGTTAGAGCGCACCATCAAATTTAGCCAACATCCAAGAGTTAATCCTGCTTATGCCTTACCAACTAGGCATGATTTCTATCATTAGACACCCTTGTTTCTCCACATCTTCTTGGATAAGCTTCACTTTAGAGTCATTTTTGTAGAAAAGCCAGCCATCTTAGGTTATCCCCTTAAGCATTATTAGCTCATCCATCTCATTTAGAATCAAACCATCTAGCCAGCAATCAAAACCTCACATCCAAGCCTTAAAAATTGTTGTCACTTTTGCCAAAAGTTTGCCACTCCTAAAATCTTCCAAATCCATCAATCTCACCAAGGTTATCCCTTTGATAGAGCTTTGTGTAGGGTGATCCAGCTTTGTCACTTGTTATCCCTCATCACCTTGAGCTAAAGGTTGGGATCCACAAGTGGTCAATCTCGTGTTCTTCCTAAAGGATCATCAGTCTATCCTTAAGTTGACACAATCACCACCAAGCTTACACATAGGAAAGCAGACCTTTCGTGCTTTGGCAACATATCTTTGAAGTTAGAATCTCCAACCCAATCCTCCTTAGGTTTTGTCGTATAGCTTTGCCTTAACCTAGGAAATAATTTGCATAGAGAAGCCTTCCCCCTTTTGCATCCATCAGCATTATTGCATCTCATCCCTAAGAGCATTTTTCATGCCACCCGTCACTCGCTTAGCCAAGAAGAAAGAAACAATGCAGCCCTATCATTTGGATCGAACAGCCTCACCCCCCTTGAGCACTCAGCCATCCTTCAGCGCAGAGAAAGCTATGCCATCACGTACTGACATTGAAGCTTTCATGAACCAACCAAGAAATGCAGTATTGGTAAATGCCATTATAGACAAGAACAAAGAGACAATCATGGCTAATTTTCGAAGGGAAAATGTAGGAACCTTTGACTTTGGAAGACCCCCTCCATTATCAGATCCATCTCACCCATTGTTTGGGCAGCTACCACCACCCATAGGCTCTTATGATCCAAATTATCCTCAATATATGCCAAAAGAAGAGCCTCCAGCCAATCCATATGATCCAACAGACCCAAACATACCATCATCCACCCAAGTTGAAATCTCCATGCCGCAAGCCAACCCAGCCACCACCACTCCATCCTTGGTTCATACCTCTCCACTCCAAACCCCCTTTACCCAAAACAGCTCACCGTTCACCCCCTTCACTATTGCTGCTGCTGCTCCCCAACCCAGCCTTCGAAATCCACCCATCTCCCAAATCAGTGCTAGCATCTTTGGCCAACCTCAGCAATATACAACAGGGATGCCAACCATGGGGCCAAGTAATCAACCTTTCATCACCCCCAGCTTGTTCACTACAGCCCAACACACAATCCCATCATTTCCATTAGGTCTTGGGAGCTCAATACCATTAGCCACAAATCTACAAGCTACTACCCTCACTCCACAAAGCTATCAAATCCCAAAAGCTACTACCAATTTTCTACCAAGCTCCCAAGTGACCCCAGCCCCTGCCACCACTCTACCAAGCTTCCAAATCCAACCACAAAGCTATCAAACCCCATCAGTTCCATTCCCAAGCTTTCAATTCCCACCACCTCCACCACCAACTAATCCATTACCTCCAATTACCAACTACTTTTCAATGCCACTTCTAGGAGGTAATCCACCACCCCAGCCAACCACCAATTATTTGCAGATACCATCCCAAATGGGGGCAAAACCCAAATATATTGGTCAAACCCCACAATCCCCCCGATCCTTTCCCCAAGCCTCTCAACCATCTTATACCTTACCTCCACAAAGCAATCCATTTATCCCACAGCCAGCTTATGTTCCTCAATCCCAACCTCAAATCCCATATCAACAGCAAGCCTCGCAGCACATGCAGCAATATGCGCCACCTCCCCCTCAGCAACCTATCATCCACCATGCAGCTGCCCAAACAATGTACAATCCCTATCAGCAAATCCCTCATAGCCATCCATATTCAGTGGCCCCATCCAGTACATACCTACCTCAAGGCACTCCTACATTGGGGGCACCCCAGCCATCACCTATCAATTCAGAATGGGAGCAAATGAAGATAGCTCTGAAAGCCATCCAAGAAGGGAATGATCCGAAGACATTCAAGTTTGAGAATGTGTGTCCTTACCCATTTGACAGAGCCATTACCATGACACCATTTCTCAAACACTTTGAGGTACCCAAATTTGACAAATTCAGAGGAAAAGGAGACCCTGTCACACATATCAAAGAATTTTACATGCACTGCCAGGATGTAGCATACAATGATGTCTTCCTCTTGCGCCTTTTTCCCAAAAGCTTAGCTGGACCAGCTCTTGAATGGTTTTATAGAATCCCCTATGGTACAATTAAAAACTTTGCTGAATTATCTGAGGCATTTGTAGCCCAATATGCCCATCTTGTTGAAACAGAGCTATCAATAGTTGATCTTGTCCACACCAAGCCAAAAGGTGGAGAAAGCCTTGCCGAATACCTGCAAAGATGGCAAACCCTTACCACCCGCATATCCTGCACCTTGCCAGAACGCCATGTTGTGAAAATGTTTATTGATAATGCCCATCCTAGCTTGGCTCACCACATGACCATGAACTGTTTGCAAACCTACAAAGATATCAAAGAGAAAGGAATGATCCTTGAGCAAGGACTCATTAAAGATGGTGTGGTCAAGCTTTACAAGGAAGCCAACCAAAATCAAACACATTTCAATGACAAGTCTAGGTATTGGAACAAAAACAAGCACATTGCAACAGATGGCGTCACTGACACCAGACATGTGAATATTGTTGGTCCTTCTCACAACCAGTCCAACCCACCATATCAACCAAAAAATCAACAAGCTATCAACTACCAACAACAAAATAACCAAAGCTATCAAAACCACACTCCAAGACCCAACTTTCAAGGGTCTAGCAATCAAGCTAATGCCATCAATGTAGCTGCAGGACAAAAGCCTAGATTCCAACCTACACCTAGAAACTATACACCCCTTGGTGAGCCATTGGATGTCATTTTTGAGAAATTAGTCAAAGAAAACCTCATCAAATTTCCTCCTACCCAGCAAATTGACCCAAGCCAATCCAAAGCTGCATGGTACAAAGATAATGAGTACTGCAAATTTCATAGGGTAAAAGGTCACACTACCCTCAGATGCATGAAACTGAAAGACTATGTGCAGGACCTCATTGATTGGAAGGAAATCACTGTTGGTGCCCAAACCTCTCCCAATGCAGGCTTACAGATCTATCAAAATGCTTTTCCTCGACACCACAACCAAAATCCTAGAAAAGCACCTATCCAAACCAACAACAACAACACCAACAACCGTTAGCCAAACCAACAGCATGGGAAGAACAATGACCACACTTCATCCTATATAGACTATGGTAGCCTTATAGGTTGTATATCCGAGAAAGAGCCTTCCGTCAATGTTATCAATATCCAAGGACCAAACAATGAGTGTGCAGTCACCACTCGAAGAGCGCGATTTAACATCGCAGGCCCACCTATTACACCAACACCATCAGCTCCATCAAAAAGCCAGTACAATATCTTGGAACACCTTGGGAACATGCCAGCCCAAATCTCCATTTTAGACCTTCTTCGCACTAGTCCTGTGTACAAGAACATCCTTGACAGTGCTCTCATAGAATCTCGTGTCCCTTCTGATATCAATGCTACTGATTTTTTTAATCTTGTTGGACACCTCTCATCCTCATGTGCCCTATCGTTCAAATCCACCGACATACCCGTGGTCGACCCAGATCACACCCTTCCACTTCGCATAGCCATCATGGTATCCAACTTTGTTGTAAAAAGAGTAATGATAGATAATGGATCAGCCTTGAATATTTGCACCCTAAAATTCATAAAACAAGCTGGGTATACTGAGGCAGATATCATCAGTGAGGTTATCACCATCAAAGCTTATGACAACTTGGAAAGAACCACAGAAGGAACTATTTTGCTGCCAATCAAGGTTGGGCCAGTCATCCAAGAGACACTCTGCCATGTTATTGATCTAAACCTACCATTTAACATCCTCCTCGGTCGCCCATGGATTCATGCCATGAAAGCCATTCCATCCACTTACCATCAGTGCATCAAATTTCCGCATCAAGGCATTGAGGTAACCATCCATGCCGATCCAGAACCCTTTGCTTACTGCAATGCGGTTGAAGCTTCATATACAAACCATTGCCCTGGAATTGATATCGGCACATCCATCGCCAGCTCATCCCACACTTATAATGACCCAGAAACCATCCTTGCCTCTACCCTGTCTACCGTGAAGATCAATAACAAAGGTTGTGGAGAGTATAGTTTGTCAGATGCATTTGCTGTCGGGGCACTCCCACTTGATCCACATGCCCATGGATGACCGACATATCACAAAGCTAAGGAAATTCCACCTCCTCGATACAAACAGTTTGGCCCAACAACCTTTGTATCCTCGAAAATCCCTCTTCATGAGGAGCTCACTCCAGATATCAACAAATGGTTACATAAGGATGCACCTCAAAGAAATCAAGCACGCCTTGATCACTTCAGCCAAAAGTATCCCCAAGAACATAAGCTCATCACTGAAAAATGGAACTATCAAGGTGGTGGTCTAGGACCAGAAGAAAGAGGCATGCAGTGCCCCATCGACGCACACAAGTGGGAATCGAAGTCAGGTCTTGGCTTTGGCATACCCACAACTGGGGGCACCAATGAGAACGGTCACACTTTTTCAAACATTCACCGTAACCTTGTCAAAATTGAAGACATTCCTGAGGAAGTTGAAAAGAGAGCCTACAATGATATCCTAGACCAAATCTCCCTCGGAGACTCTGTTCTCCAAGAACTATCCATCCACCTTATTGACCTACCACTCGCCCATCCACAACTCATAGATTGGGACCAACCAAGTGTCATACACATCGATGAGTTCACATCAGAGGAGGCACTTCTAAGATTCATGGGAGCTGAAACTCCTCACAAGAAAACAAAGCCAGATTCTGCCTATATCTACAAGCTAGATCCCAAGGGGTATTTTGGAGAAAATCCCCAACCTAGTTCCGATACACCCAAAACTGGAACTAAGGTGAATCTGAGACTAGCTAAGGCAACGAAGAGAACCCCTCAACAAGAAAATCCAGAGCCACAAGAAGAACATGAGGATTTAGCATTGCCTCCTCAAGATAATCGACCAGAGGTGTCTTCTATTCTAATTGAGGATACTCGAGAAGTCAACATTGGTTCTTCAGAGATCCCCAGACTTGTTCACATTGCTGCATCCCTATCACAAGACCAAGCTGACCTCCTCTTTGAGGTCTTAAGAGAGAATATTGGCCGATTTGCATGGTCATATCAGGACATGCCAGGACTTGATCCAAAGCTTGTAGTTCATCATCTTGCAGTTGATCCAAAGATCAAGCCTGTCAAACAAAAGCTTAGAAAAATGCACCCCAAGGTGGCATTATTGGTCAAAGCTGAATTAGAAAGAATGTTAGCAGCTAAGGTTATCTGACCTATCGACTACTCAGAGTGGATCTCCAACATGGTCCCTGTCACTAAACCTTCCGGTGACATCAGAATCTGCACTGATTTTAGAGATCTTAACAAAGCTTGTCCAAAAGATGATTTTCCCTTGCCCAACATAGATATGATTATAGATCTTACAGCTGGACATGAAATTTTGTCCCTCATGGATGGATTTTCTGGGTATAATCAAATCAAGATTGCAGAAGAGGATCAGCATAAGACAACATTCACTACCCCTTGGGGAACCTTTTGCTACAACATGATGCCTTTTGGCCTAAAGAATGCTGGGGCTACCTATCAAAGAGCTATGATAGCCATTTTTCATGATCTCATCCATAGCATTTTGGAGGATTATGTGGATGATATCTTGGTCAATTCTCATACCTTCATGGATCATCTTGCTGACTTGGAGAAAGTCTTTGATAGGTTAGCCAAATATCATCTCATGCTGAATCCCAAGAAATGTGTCTTTGGGGTCACATCTGGCAAGCTTCTAGGCTTCATAGTTTCTAAACGAGGTATAGAGATTGACCCCAAAAAGGTCAAGGCTATCTTAGACATGCCTCCTCCCCAGACACTGTGACAACTTTGCTCTCTTCAAGGAAAGCTCCAATCTTTTCGGCGCTTCATCTCCCAGCTTGCAGATAAGTGTACACCATTTTCACATTTACTAAAGAAGGATGAGAACTTCAAGTGGGATCCTTTATGTCAGCGTAGCTTCGACCATCTCAAGCAGTATCTCATCAATCCCCCTATCTTGGTTCCACCAATTCCTGGTCGTCCCCTAATTCTGTACATATCAGCAACACCTACTGCTCTAGGGGCACTTCTAGCACAGCTTGATGACTACAAAAGAGAAAGAGCCATCTACTACATCAGTAGAACCCTAGTTGGTTATGAACTCAATTACACTCCTATGGAAAAAGCTTGTTTGGCAGTTGTCTTCTCAACTCAAAAGCTTCGCCATTACATGCTAAGTCATACCATCCAACTAGTCTCCAAGATTGACCCTCTCAAGTATATGCTCTCTAGAACAGCACTTACAGGCCGTTTGGCCAAATGGGTTATGCTCCTTAGTGAATTTGACATCTAGTATGTGGATAGAAAGGAAATCAAAGGGCAAGCTATAGAAGATCACCTAGCTGATGCACCTCTAATAGATGCTTATCCATTGATCACAGAATTTCCAGATGAGAATATCTGTCTAATTGAAGAACAACCCCCATGGAAACTTTATTTTGATGGCTCATACACATCTCATGGATCAGGGGCAGGAATATTGTTGGTCACACCTCAAGGAGATTACATTCCAAAAGCCTTCAAGCTACAATTCCCTAGCACCAACAATATAGCTGAATATGAGGCCCTCATAGCAGGATTAAAGATAGCTGTAGAATGGAACATTGTTGAGCTACAAATCTTTGGCGATTCTCAGCTCATCATCAAGCAAGCCCTAAATGAATATCAAACCAAAGATGAAAAGCTATTACCCTACAAAGAGCTAGTTGATCAGCTAACCCAACATTTTACAAAGCTTCAGTTTACACAAGTGCCTCGAATACAGAACAAAGCAGCAGATGCTATGGCTACTATAGGCTCGCTCTTGGAAATTCCCCAAGTAGCTACACAGTATTAGTTTTTAGTGGAGCAGCTCCTCACACCTGCCTATGCGAATGAGGATTCAAATCGTGTTTGTATCTTGGTTGGTTCCCAATCCCCTTGGTACCATGAGATTCACGCTTACCTTAACGATGGTATCATATCCCCTCACCTCACACGTACCCAACGCCAAAACCTCATCCGAAAATCATCCCGCTATGTTATCATAGCCAATACCCTATATCGTCGGGGTTATCACGATACTCTCTCTCGATGTTTAGACCAAAATGAGGCCGCGATGGTGTTAAAAGAAGTACACTCTAGACTTTACGGTGCCCACACGAGTGGTATTGTCCTAGCACGACAAATCCTTAGAGCAGGCTACTATTGGCCTACCATTGAAGAAGACTCCTGTGACTTTGTCAGAAAGTGTCTCCCATGTCAGCAACATGCAAATCTTGTGCACGCTCAAGCACAGGATCTACAACCTATTGCACCACCTTGGCCTTTCGCTTGTTGGGGCCTTGATCTAGTTGGAACTATCACACCCCTCTCATCTGATGGACATAAATGGATAATAATAGCTACAGACTATTTCACTAAATGGGTGGAAGTAGTCCCCCTAGTCTCAGCTACAGGAGTTCAGGTCTCCAAGTTCATCTTGTACCACATTGTTTTCCGCTTCGGCATCCCATCCACCATCTTCACTGACCACGGAGGTAACTTTGAAAATCTCAACATGGAAGAATTATGCACTTCCCTCCGCATCCATCACCGCTTTTCTAGCCCATATTTCCCACAAGGTAACGGCCAGGCAGAGGAAACTAAAAAAACCCTCCTCAAAATTCTAAAGAAAGTTGTCAATGATTTCGGCCGTGATTGGCACCTACAAATAAATCCAGCCCTATGGGCCTATCGAACTTCCTTCCGTACATCCATAGGCACAACTCCATACTCCCTAGTCTATGGTGCCGAAGCAGTACTACCTATAGAGGTTGAACTTCCCTCCTTGCGCATATCTTTGCAAGGGCAAATATCAGATGAAGAATATAGAGTAGCTCGGCTCACCCAGCTAGATCTCTTAGACGAGAAGCGACAACAAGCCTATGATCATCTCACAGTCTATCAAACTCGTCTCAAAAGGAATTTCAACAAGAAGGTGCTTCCACGACACTTTCAGCCAGGTGACATGGTCCTTAAAGAAAACATGAAAGTCCAAGTAGATCGAGAAAAGAAAGGCAAGTTTGAACCTACATGGCTTGGTCCTTATGTTGTCACTGCTTCCTTTGGCTCTGGAGCTTATCAGCTATCTACACCAGAAGGAGAACTCTTGAATGATCCTACTAACATCATTCGTCTCAAGAAGTTCTATGCTTGAAGATCCTTGGTATACCAGGCTTTTGAAAAATACAAAAGAAAAAAAAATAGTAAAGAGAAATAAACGTCCAATGGTGAAAACTTGGCAATTCAAGCACCTTGGATAGGTACCTTGGTGAAAACCTGGTAATTCAGGCGCCTTGTGTACTAAAGACTAATCCATTATCTATCACTATCCTATCCCTCATCCATTTACCCACCATCCCATAAGACACACTTGCTTGTTCCCTTGGTGTTCCAACCAAATATCCAAAATCTGATGAAGCTTGTAAATACCTCCTGTACAGCTTGTAAATCTTGTACCAAAGCTTGTATTATACCTTGTAAATCTTGTACCATACCTTGTATATCCAAATCTTGTCCAAAGCTTGTACCATACTCCAAATTGTAGATAATCTTGTATCCTAGCTTGTATCCTATCACATGCACCCAAAGAATTCCATTTTCCTTAAGCTTTTCACAAACCATCTACCTATCCACCTATCAGCTATTATAGACATCCCATCCTTCACAAACATTTCCATCTCACAAAAACCAAAACATGAACAAACTTGTACATTTGTAACATATCTTGGTCCATCAGCTTGTACATCCTCTTTAACTTAGTACCATTGTATCTATCCAGCATTCATGTCAGTTCGTCCTTGATCAGCATCTTGCACCCATCACACATCTTGGTTAGCTATTCCAACGCATCCTTTAGCTAGATTTCCTGTCACCAAAGTGTTATCTTTCTTAGTTCAGCTTGCCAGATGCATCACTCATCCAAATCCACCAGCTTCGGTGCTCTCCAATAGGTCCTTGTAGGATATAGCTTTCCTCATGTCTGATCTTGGTCCGTTAGTGCCTTGTCCTACCCATCTCGTTGGCAAACGACTCTCTTTTGGATTTTCACTTTCTTTTGATTTGGGATCTTCCCTTTTGGGTCTTGAAGTATCTTTTCCAAGCAATCTCCTTGTTCCCTCCTCAAGGTTGCCACGATCTTCCATATCATGGTATGCTGCGAATGGGGCAATTAGAGCGTAAGGTCTTGATCAGGTCTTTCATTTGTTTTTCTTTTCTGCTTGTGGGTTCTCCAGTGTCGTTTCCACGCTGCTTCCTCTAGGATTCATGTGTGATGCTGGGGCAATCCTTGTATGTTTTTTTTGAGTTAGTTTGTCAGTCCTTTGGATGGTTGGTGAAAAGGCCTTGATGTTCTTGGTAACCTTGGCAATTAACCAATAGTCCTATAGCAAATCTAGTGCTCAACTACATGGTGGTACTTCTCTTTGAAGTATCCCCCCGCTCAAAAAGCTTCAATGGTTTTCCTTCATCTCCATTATCCCCCATCCATATCCAGCATCCGTCTCTCCTACCCCAGCTGATGCATCAGTATCTCTTTGAATCACTCATCACTCTTAGCTTTAGGGATCCACAATCCTAGTCTTAGGGATCCACCAATCCAAATCAACCCACCAAGCCTCATCTTTCGAGATCCACAATCCTAGTCCTAGGGATCTCCGAAACCCATCTTCCGCCAATCTAACTCTTTGAAATCCTGTTGCATCATCCTTATAATCCCCTCATCCATCTCCCTATCCTGGATTCTTTTTTATAGCGCTCCGCTCCTTCATCCTCTGCAATCCCTGAGGTCTTAAGCTTGCTTCCTCTTGTGCATCTAATTCTCCTTTATCATTCTCCCATAGTGAGAGTTTGAGCTAATTCAGCCCCTTCTCTTTGCCAATCTGAGTTTCCTTGCTCATCCGAGATTTTTGTACTTTTCAAGAAGCCATCGAGCCTCGCTTTCTCTCCCCGCTGCCTTCTTGAGGGGGCATCTCACAGCCCATTCTCTCCTCTTCTGCTCTAGCCTTGGGCATCTTATTTTCTTATCTTTGATGTCATGCCACTTGTGGCATCACATCAAAGAGGGGCAAAATGTAGACACCTAAAAACCTTTAGAAAATAAAGTATTTTTATTTTCTGAAAAAGTCCTGATGACATCATCATTTATTAATTAATTAATTTTTATGCCATTAAATCCCTTTATCTTAATTAAAAATATTTAATTAAGGAATCCCTCCCAAAAATGTTTAAATCTTATTTAAACATTATTTCCTTATTTATTAATTATTTAATTAATAAATTGACCAAAAATCCTAAAATAAATAAAAAATTTATTTTTTTTCCAAAAGTTGGCCAATTTCCTTATGACCAATAACCTCTTCCAAAATCTTCTAATCCTTCTTTAATTTTGATTAAAGGCTAAACCCATCATTTCCTACCCCTAATCCCAACTCAAAATATTTAATTAAAATTAAATATTAATCCTCATGTTTATTAAAAAAGTTTTAATAAATATCTCCTCAACCCAAACCCTTGAAATAAATAAAACTTTATTTATTTCCTAAAAATCTAATTTATCCTCATCCTAAGAAGTTCTAGACTCTTCTAGAAAGTCTCCATCCTCATCCTAGGAAATTCTAGACTATTCTAGAAAGTCTTTAAACCTAATCAAGCTTAAAACCTAATCATTTGCACAAGCATAGGGAGATGGATGAGGGGATTATAAGGATGATGCAACAGGATTTCAAAGAGTTAGATTGGCGGAAGATGGGTTTCGGAGATCCCTAGGACTAGGATTGTGGATCGCGAAAGATGAGGCTTGGTGGGTTGATTTGGATTGGTGGATCCCTAAGACTAGGATTGTGGATCAATAAAGCTAAGAGTGATGAGTGATTCAAAGAGATACTGATGCATCAACTGGGGTAGGAGAGACGGATGCTGGATATGGATGGGGGATAATGGAGATGAAGGAAAACCATTGAAGCTTTTTGAGCGGGGGGATACTTCAAAGAGAAGTACCACCATGTAGTTGAGCACTAGATTTGCTATAGGACTATTGGTTAATTGCCAAAGGTTACCAAGAACATCAAGGCCTTTTCACCAACTATCCAAAGGACTGAAAAACTAAATCAAAACAAACACACAAGGATTGCCCCAGCATCACACATGAATCCTAGAGGAAGCAGCGTGGAAACGCCACTGGAGAACCCACAAGCAGAAAAGAAAAACAAACGAAAGACCTGATCAAGACCTTACGCTCTAATTGCCCCATTCGCAGCATACCATGATATGGAAGATCGTGGAAACCTTGAGGAGGGAACAAGGAGATTGCTTGGAAAAGATACTTCAAGACCCAAAAGGGAAGATCCCAAATCAAAAGAAATTGAAAATCCAAAAGAGAGCCGTTTGCCAACGAGATGGGTAGGACAAGGCACTAACGGACCAAGATCAGACATGAAGAAAGCTATATCCTGCAAGGACCTATTGGAGAGCACCGAAGCTGGTGGATTTGGATGAGTGATGCATCTAGCAAGCTGAACTAAGAAAGATAACACTTTGGTGACAGGAAATCTAGCTAAAGGATGCGTTGGAATAGCTAACCAAGATGTGTGATGGGTGCAAGATGCTGATCAAGGACGAACTGACATGAACGCTGGATAGATACAATGGTACTAAGTTAAAGAGGATGTACAAGCCGATGGACCAAGATATGTTACAAATGTACAAGTTTGTTCATGTTTTGGTTTTTGTGAGATGGAAATGTTTGTGAAGGATGGGATATCTATAATAGGTGATAGGTGGATAGGTAGATGGTTTGCGAAAATCTTAAGGAAAATGGAATTCTTTGGGTGCATGTGATAGGATACAAGCTAGGATACAAGATTATCTACAATTTGGAGTATGGTACAAGCTTTGGACAAGATTTGGATATACAAGGTATGGTACAAGATTTACAAGGTATAATACAAGCTTTGGTACAAGATTTACAAGCTGTACAGGAGGTATTTACAAGCTTCATCAGATTTTGGATATTTGGTTGGAACACCAAGGGAACAAGAAAGTGTGTCTTATGGGATGGTGGGTAAATGGATGAGGGATAGGATAGTGATAGATAATGGATTAGTCTTTAGTACACAAGGTGCCTGAATTACCAGGTTTTCACCAAGGTACCTATCCAAGGTGCTTGAATTGCCAAGTTTTCACCATTGGACGCTTGTTTCTCTTTACTATTTTTTTTTTCTTTTGTATTTTTCAAAAGCCTGGTATACCAAGGATCTTCAAGCATAGAACTTCTTGAGATGAATGATGTTAGTAGGATCATTCAAGAGTTCTCCTTCTGGTGTAGATAGCTGATAAGCTCCAGAGCCAAAGGAAGCAGTGACAACATAAGGACCAAGCCATGTAGGTTCAAACTTGCCTTTCTTTTCTCGATCTGCTTGGATTTTCATGTTTTCTTTAAGGACCATGTCACTTGGCTGAAAGTGTCGTGGAAGCACCTTCTTGTTGAAATTCCTTTTGAGACGAGTTTGATAGGCTGTGAGATGATCATAGGCTTGTTGTCGCTTCTCGTCTAAGAGATCTAGCTGGGTGAGCCGAGCTACTCTATATTCTTCATCTGATATTTGCCCTTGCAAAGATATGCGCAAGGAGGGAAGTTCAACCTCTATAGGTAGTACTGCTTTGGCACCATAGACTAGGGAGTAAGGAGTTGTGCCTGTGGATGTACGAAAGGAAGTTTGATAGGCCCATAGGGCTGGATTTATTTGTAGGTGCCAATCACGGCCGGAATCATTGACAACTTTCTTTAGAATTTTGAGGAGGGTTTTGTTAGTTGCCTCTGCTTGGCCGTTACCTTGTGGGAAATATGGGCTAGAAAAGCGGTGATGGATGCGGAGGGAAGTGCATAATTCTTCCATGTTGAGATTTTCAAAGTTACCTCCGTGGTCAGTGAAGATGGTGGATGGGATGCCAAAGCGGCAAACAATGTGGTACAAGATGAACTTGGAGACCTGAACTCCTGTAGCTGAGACTAGGGGGACTGCTTCCACCCATTTAGTGAAATAGTCTGTAGCTGTTATTATCCATTTATGTCCATCAGATGAGAGGGGTGTGATAGTTCCAACTAGATCAAGGCCCCAACAAGCGAAAGGCCAAGGTGGTGCAATAGGTTGTAGATCCTGTGCTGGAGCGTGCACAAGATTTGCATGTTGCTGACATGGGAGACACTTTCTAACAAAGTCACAGGAGTCTTCTTCAATGGTAGGCCAATAGTAGCCTGCTCTAAGGATTTTTCGCGCTAGGACAATACCACTCGTGTGGGCACCGCAAATTCCAGAGTGTACTTCCTTTAACACCATCGCGGCCTCATTTTTGTCTAAACATCGAGAGAGAGTATCGTGATAACCCCGACGATATAGGGTATTGGCTATGATAACATAGCGGGATGATTTTCGGATGAGGTTTTGGCATTGGGTACGTGTGAGGTGAGGGGATATGATACCATCGTTAAGGTAAGCGTGAATCTCATGGTACCAAGGGGATTGGGGACCAACCAAGATACAAGCACGGTTTGAATCCTCATTCGCATAGGCGGGTGTGAGGAGCTGCTCCACTAAAAACTCATACTGTGTAGCTGCTTGGGGAATTTCCAAGAGCGAGCCTATAGTAGCCATAGCATCTGCTGCTTTGTTCTATATTCGAGGCACTTGTGTAAACTGAAGCTTTATAAAATGTTGGGTTAGCTGATCAACTAGCTCTTTGTAGGGTAATAGCTTTTCATCTTTGGTTTGATATTCATTTAGGGCTTGCTTGATGATGAGCTGAGAATCACCAAAGATTTGTAGCTCAACAATGTTCCATTCTACAGCTATCTTTAATCCTGCTATGAGGGCCTCATATTCAGCTATATTGTTGGTGCTAGGGAATTGTAGCTTGAAGGCTTTTGGAATGTAATCTCCTTGAGGTGTGACCAACAATATTCCTGCCCCTGATCCATGAGATGTGTATGAGCCATCAAAATAAAGTTTCCATGGGGGTTGTTCTTCAATTAGACAGATATGCTCATCTGGAAATTCTGTGATCAACGGATAAGCATCTATTAGAGGTGCATCAGCTAGGTGATCTGCTATAGCTTGCCCTTTGATTGCCTTTCTATCCACATACTGGATGTCAAATTCACTAAGGAGCATAACCCATTTGGCCAAACGGCCTGTAAGTGCTGTTCTAGAGAGCATATACTTGAGAGGGTCAATCTTGGAGACTAGTTGGATGGTATGAATTAGCATGTAATGGCGAAGCTTTTGAGTTGAGAAGACAACTACCAAACAAGCTTTTTCCATAGGAGTGTAATTGAGTTCATAACCAACTAGGGTTCTACTGATGTAGTAGATGGCTCTTTCTCTTTTGTAGTCATCAAGCTGTGCTAGAAGTGCCCCTAGAGCAGTAGGTGTTGCTGATATGTACAAAATTAGGGGACGACCAGGAATTGGTGGAACCAAGATAGGGGGATTGATGAGATACTGCTTGAGATGGTCGAAGCTGCGCTGACATAAAGGATCCCACTTGAAGTTCTCATCCTTCTTTAGTAAATGTGAAAATGGTGTACACTTATCTGCAAGCTGGGAGATGAAGTGCCGAACAGATTGGAGCTTTCCTTGAAGAGAGCGAAGTTGTCACAGTGTCTGGGGAGGAGGCATGTCTAAGATAGCCTTGACCTTCTTGGGGTCGATCTCTATACCTCGTTTAGAAACTATGAAGCCTAGAAGCTTGCCAGATGTGACCCCAAAGACACATTTCTTGGGATTCAGCATGAGATGATATTTGGCTAACCTATCAAAGACTTTCTCCAAGTCAGCAAGATGATCCATGAAGGTATGAGACTTGACCAAGATATCATCCACATAATCCTCCAAAATGCTATAGATGAGATCATGAAAAATGGCTGTCATAGCTCTTTGATAGGTAGCCCCAGCATTCTTTAGGCCAAAAGGCATCATGTTGTAGCAAAAGGTTCCCCAAGGGGTAGTGAATGCTGTCTTATGCTGATCCTCTTCGGCAATCCTAATTTGATTATACCCAAAAAATCCATCCATGAGGGACAAAATTTCATGTCCAGCTGTAAGATCTACAATCATATCTATGTTGGGCAAGGGAAAATCATCTTTTGGACAAGCTTTGTTAAGATCTCTAAAATCAGTGCAGATTCTGATGTCACCGGAAGGTTTAGTGACAGGGACCATGTTGGAGATCCACTCTGAGTAGTCGATAGGTTGGATAACCTTAGCAGCTAACATTCTTTCTAATTCAGCTTTGACCAATAATGCCACCTTGGGGTGCATTTTTCTAAGCTTTTGTCTGACGGGCTTGATCTTTGGATCAACTGCAAGATGATGAACTACAAGCTTTGGATCAAGTCCTGGCATGTCCTGATATGACCATGCAAATCGGCCAATGTTCTCTCTTAAGACCTCAAAGAGGAGGTTAGCTTGGTCTTTTGATAGGGATGCAGCAATGTGAACAAGTCTAGGGATCTCTGAAGAACCAATGTTGACTTCTTGAGTATCCTCAATTAGAATAGAAGACACCTCTGGTCGATTATCTTGAGGAGGCAATGCTAAATCCTCATGTTCTTCTTGTGGCTCTGGATTTTCTTGCTGAGGGGTTCTCTTCGTTGCCTTAGCTAGTCTCAGATTCACCTTAGTTCCAGTTTTGGGTGTATCGGAACTAGGTTGGGGATTTTCTCCAAAATACCCCTTGGGATCTAGCTTGTAGATATAGGCAGAATCTGGCTTTGTTTTCTTGTGAGGAGTTTTAGCTCCCATGAATCTTAGAAGTGCCTCCTTTGATGTGAACTCATCGATGTGTATGACACTTGGTTGGTCCCAATCTATGAGTTGTGGATGGGCGAGTGGTAGGTCAATGAGGTGGATGGATAGTTCTTGGAGAACAGAGTCTCCGAGGGAGATTTGGTCTAGGATATCGTCGTAGGATCTCTTTTCAACTTCCTCAGGAATGTCTTCAATTTCAATAAGGTCGCGGTGAATGTTTGAAAAAGCGTGACCGTTCTCATTGGTGCCCCCAGTTGTGGGTATGCCAAAGCCAAGACCTGACTTTGATTCCCACTTGTGTGCATCGATGGGGCACTGCATGCCTCTTTCTTCTGGTCCTAGACCACCACCTTGATAGTTCCATTTGTCAGTGATGAGCTTATGTTCTTGGGGATACTTTTGGCTGAAGTGATCAAGGCGTGCTTGATTTCTTTGAGGTGCATCCTTATGTAACCATTTGTTGATATCTGGAGTGAGCTCCTCATGAAGAGGGATTTTCGAGGATACAAAGGTTGTTGGGCCAAACTGTTTGTATCGAGGAGGTGGAATTTCCTTAGCTTTTTGATATGTCGATCATCCATGGGCATGTGGATCAAGTGGGAGTGCCCCGACAGCAAATGCATCTAACAGACTATACTCTCCACAACCTTTGTTATTGATCTTCACGGTAGATAGGATAGAGGCAAGGATGGTTTCTAGGTCATTATAAGTGTGGGATGAGCTGGTGATAGATGTGCCGATATCAATTCCAGGGCAATGGTTTGTATATGAAGCTTCAACCGCATTGCAGTAAGCAAAGGGTTCTGGATCGGCATGGATGGTTACCTCAGTGCCTTGATGCGGAAATTTGATGCACTGATGGTAAGTGGATGGAACGGCTTTCATGGCATAAATCCATGGGCGACTGAGGAGGATGTTAAATGGTAGGTTTAGATCAATAACATGGCAGAGTGTCTCTTGGATGACTGGCCCAACCTTGATTGGCAGCAAAATAGTTCCTTCTGTGGTTCTTTCCAAGTTGTCATAAGCTTTGATGGTGATAACCTCACTGATGATATCTGCCTCAGTATACCCAGCTTGTTTTATGAATTTTAGGGTGCAAATATTCAAGGCTGATCCATTATCTATCATTACTCTTTTTACAACAAAGTTGGATACCATGATGGCTATGCGAAGCGGAAGGGTGTGATCTGGGTCGACCACGGGTATGTCGATGGATTTGAACGATAGGGCACATGAGGATGAGAGGTGTCCAACAAGATTACGAAAATCAGTAGCATTGATATCAGAAGGGACACGAGATTCTATGAGAGCACTGTCAAGGATGTTCTTGTACACAGGACTAGTGCGAAGAAGGTCTAAAATGGAGATTTGGGTTGGCATGTTCCCAAGGTGTTCCAAGATATTGTACTGGCTTTTTGATGGAGCTGATGGTGTTGGTGTAATAGGTGGGCCTGCGATGTTAAATCGCGCTCTTCGAGTGGTGACTGCACACTCATTGTTTGGTCCTTGGATATTGATAACATTGACGGAAGGCTCTTTCTCGGATATACAACCTATAAGGCTACCATAGTCTATATAGGATGAAGTGTGGTCATTGTTCTTCCCATGCTGTTGGTTTGGCTGACGGTTGTTGGTGTTGTTGTTGTTGGTTTGGATAGGTGCTTTTCCAGGATTTTGGTTGTGGTGTGGAGGAAAAGCATTTTGATAGATCTGTAAGCCTGCATTGGGAGAGGTTTGGGCACCAACAGTGATTTCCTTCCGATCAATGAGGTCCTGCACATAGTCTTTCAGTTTCATGCATCTGAGGGTAGTGTGACCTTTTACCCTATGAAATTTGCAGTACTCATTATCTTTGTACCATGCAGCTTTGGATTGGCTTGGGTCAATTTTCTGGGTAGGAGGAAATTTGATGAGGTTTTCTTTGACTAATTTCTCAAAAATGACATCCAATGGCTCACCAAGGGGTGTATAGTTTCTAGGTGTAGGTTGGAATCTAGGCTTTTGTCCTGCAGCTACATTGATGGCATTAGCTTGATTGCTAGACCCTTGAAAGTTGGGTCTTGGAGTGTGGTTTTGATAGCTTTGGTTATTCTGTTGTTGGTAGTTGATAACTTGTTGATTTTTTGGTTGATATGGTGGGTTGGACTGGTTGTGAGAAGGACCAACAATATTCACATGTCTGGTGTCAGTGACGCCATCTGTTGCAACGTGCTTGTTTTTGTTCCAATACCTAGACTTGTCATTGGAATGTGATTGATTTTGGTTGGCTTCCTTGTAAAGCTTGACCACACCATCTTTAATGAGTCCTTGCTCAAGGATCATTCCTTTCTCTTTGATATCTTTGTAGGTTTGCAAACAGTTCATGGTCATGTGGTGAGCCAAGCTAGGATGGGCATTATCAATAAACATTTTCACAACATGGCGTTCTGGCAAGGTGCAGGATATGCGGGTAGTAAGGGTTTGCCATCTTTGTAGGTATTCGGCAAGGCTTTCTCCACCTTTTTTCTTGGTGTGGACAAGATCAACTCTTGATAGCTCTATTTCAACAAGATGGGCATATTGGGCTACAAATGCCTCAGATAATTCAGCAAAGTTTTTAATTGTACCATAGGGGATTCTATAAAACCATTCAAGAGCTGGTCCAGCTAAGCTTTTGGGAAAAAGGCGCAAGAGGAAGACATCATTGTATGCTACATCCTGGCAGTGCATGTAAAATTCTTTGATATGTGTGACAGGGTTTCCTTTTCCTCTGAATTTGTCAAATTTGGGTACCTCAAAGTGTTTGGGAAATGGTGTCATGGCAATGGCTCTGTCAAATGGGTAAGGACACACATTCTCAAACTTGAATGTCTTCGGATCATTCCCTTCTTGGATGGCTTTCAGAGCTATCTTCATTTGCTCCCATTCTAAATTGATAGGTGATGGCTGGGGTGCCCCCAATGTAGGAGTGCCTTGAGGGAGGTATGTACTGGATGGGGCCACTGAATATGGATGGCTATGAGGGATTTGCTGATAGGGATTGTACATTGTTTGGGCAGCTGCATGGTGGATGACAGGTTGCTGAGGGAGAGGTGGCGCATATTGCTGCATGTGCTGCGAGGCTTGCTGTTGATATGGGATTTGAGGTTGGGATTGAGGAACATAAGCTGGCTGTGGGATAAATGGATTGCTTTGTGGAGGTAAGGTATAAGATGGTTGAGAGGCTTGGGGAAAGGATCGGGGGGCTTGTGGGGTTTGACCAATATATGTGGGTTGTGCCCCCATTTGGGATGGTATCTGCAAATAATTGGTGGTTGGCTGGGGTGGTGGATTACCTCCTAGAAGTGGCATTGAAAAGTAGTTGGTAATTGGAGGTAATGGATTAGTTGGTGGTGGAGGTGGTGGGAATTGAAAGCTTGGGAATGGAACTGATGGGGTTTGATAGCTTTGTGGTTGGATTTGGAAGCTTGGTAGAGTGGTGGCAGGGGCTGGGGTCACTTGGGAGCTTGGTAGAAAATTTGTAGTAGCTTGTGGGATTTGATAGCTTTGTGGAGTGAGGGTAGTAGCTTGTAGATTTGTGGCTAATGGTATTGAGCTCCCAAGACCTAATGGAAATGATGGGATTGTGTGTTGGGCTATAGTGAACAAGCTAGGGGTGATGAAAGGTTGATTACTTAGCCCCATGGGTGGCATCCCTGTTGTATATTGCTGAGGTTGGCCAAAGATGCTAGCACTGATTTGGGAGATGGGTGGATTTCGAAGGCTGGGTTGGGGAGCAGCAGCAGCAATAGTGAAGGGGGTGAACGGTGAGCTGTTTTGGGTAAAGGGGGTTTGGAGTGGAGAGGTATGAACCAAGGATGGAGTGGTGGTGGCTGGGTTGGCTTGCGGCATGGAGATTTCAACTTGGGTGGATGATGGTATGTTTGGGTCTGTTGGATCATATGGATTGGCTGGAGGCTCTTCTTTTGGCATATATTGAGGATAATTTGGATCATAAGAGCCTATGGGTGGTGGTAGCTGCCCAAACAATGGGTGAGATGGATTTGATAATGGAGGGGGTCTTCCAAAGTCAAAGGTTCCTACATTTTCCCTTCAAAAATTAGCCATGATTGTCTCTTTGTTCTTGTCTATAATGGCATTTACCAATACTGCATTTCCTGGTTGGTTCATGAAAGCTTCAATGTCAGTACGTGATGGCATAGCTTTCTCTGTGCTGAAGGATGGCTGAGTGCTCAAGGGGGGTGAGGCTGTTCGATCCAAATGATAGGGCTGCATTGTTTCTTTCTTCTTGGCTAAGCGAGTGACGGGTGGCATGAAAAATGCTCTTAGGGATGAGATGCAATAATGCTGATGGATGCAAAAGGGGGAAGGCTTCTCTATGCAAATGATTTCCTAGGTTAAGGCAAAGCTATATGACAAAACCTAAGGAGGATTGGGTTGGAGATTCTAACTTCAAAGATATGTTGCCAAAGCACGAAAGGTCTGCTTTCCTATGTGTAAGCTTGGTGGTGATTGTGTCAACTTAAGGATAGACTGATGATCCTTTAGGAAGAACACGAGATTGACCACTTGTGGATCCCAACCTTTAGCTCAAGGTGATGAGGGATAACAAGTGACAAAGCTGGATCACCCTAGACAAAGCTCTGTCAAAGGGATAACCTTGGTGAGATTGATGGATTTGGAAGATTTTAGGAGTGGCAAACTTTTGGCAAAAGTGACAACAATTTTTAAGGCTTGGATGTGAGGTTTTGATTGCTGGCTAGATGGTTTGATTCTAAATGAGATGGATGAGCTAATAATGCTTAAGGGGATAACCTAAGATGGCTGGCTTTTCTACAAAAATGACTCTAAAGTGAAGCTTATCCAAGAAGATGTGGAGAAACAAGGGTGTCTAATCATAGAAATCATGCCTAGTTGGTAAGGCATAAGCAGGATTAACTCTTGGATGTTGGCTAAATTTGATGGTGCGCTCTAACCAGGCCTCTTGAAGTGCTTCGTCGGTAGCTTTTGCCTCTACTTTGTGGAGTTTGGCAATTCGTGGGCTTGGTGTTATTTCTTTTCTCTTGGCCGAAAGTTCTTGGTATGCTAGAGATGGTTTGAGTTTAACTTTGTGGAACTTCTGTTTGGGTTTGGGTTGCTCTGACATCAATTTTTGAATCTGCTCGGCTTTGAGAGATCTTGGTTGTTTTGCTTCAACTCGTTCAACTTCTGGAATAGGCAGTGACTACGCTAAGTATGCCCTAAGCTAGGATTGACCAAGTTTGGCAAACATTCATTCAACAAATAAAAGATCAAGCAATAGATAGAAACAACCAGATAGAAGTTTTTGATTCTCAAAAAGTGATACTTGCGCCAAGGATTGTGTATGTTCTACAAATGTTTCGATCAGTCACCTCAAACACATTAACATCCTAGATGGTTGTCTACAAGGCTGACAGTTGGTTTAGCTAAGGAGTCCTCGATATACCCAAGGTATGTGAGGCCCAAATCCGTAGATGAGACCAAAAAGATGTCACACAGCCGAGAGGAGCGGTAACCCACTTCTCCTCTTTCACTTCTCAAGGGTATAAAGTTCCTTGAGGCTTAGCCCAAGTGACAAAATCTTGATCCCAAGAGAGGTGTCTTTCGATTCACCTTCCGATTCTTATACTCCGCCAGAACGCTGGAGTTGAGGTCGTCTAAGGGGTGATGAAATCCCCAAGCAGGCCTCCTAAAAAGAAACAAGGTTTTGGATCCTAATCTTATGCACCCAAGATGGCCTCGAAAGACGACAAGGGGAGAGAAGACTTGGATGACCTTGGGCTAAAAAACACATTTGTTCTTTTACCAACTGACGCTTAAGTTTTCTGATCTAGACTTTGCAAGCACTCATGTTTAAGATACAATGTTTATTCCAACTTGAAGCGCCAACAAAAGTAAATCGATCAAAGAATGAAAACAATAAGACGAGTTAGGGTCAACAAAAGCAAACTCGCGCGCCCAGAGGCCCTCCACGTCAAGTATCGATTAATTTTCTTTAAGGCATTCAAGATTGCGTGTGAGTTTTTTTTAAGCCCAAAACAAAAGTGTGTGAGATTCGATTTCAAGCGCGCGCCCAGAGGCCCTCCACGTCAAGATTTGTCCAATTTTTATGCCCAAATGAAGTGTGAGCGAGATTAATGCGCATTCAAGGAATTTTCCAACTTAGAAAAACCACTAAAAACCCAAGTGAGTGGAGTTTGATTTGCGTGGAGCACTTAACACCCTCTTAGGTGGACCCATCCCCATAGATGGCACTGAGATTGCAACCAATGGTTAAATTGATGGGTGATTAAAGAGGGTGAGTCCAACGACAAACTCACTCAAAGAATCTTTATTTGTTTTTATAAATTAAAAGATTACAAAAATGTAGATTCTTTTTATGCTCCAAAAGATGATTATTTGATCTATGGAATTCAAGATTGGATTTGTTGTTTTTAATCATGCATTCATAAAAAAACAAACTTTGATTTTAATCCATGGCACTCAAGAGTGATTTTAGCAACATGCATTCAAAGACAAGTGATTAAACATTCAAGTTTTTTCCTTTGAGCATTCAAGATTGTTTTTTGTGTGTTGTTTTAAGAACTTTGAAGTGATTTGTTTTAACCTTAGATCATTCAAGAATGTTTTTGGACTCAAAAGTGAAAATGACTCTTTGGACTTTGCTTTTCATTCAAGATTTTTTGTTCTAGTTTGCATGTTTTAAGCCCAAAAATGATATTCCTAGATTGTTTTGATGCATGAAAAACCTAAGAAACATTCAAGATTTTGCAACAAGACATTTGTTTGGAACAAATAACAAAGCTTTTTAGGACAATAAATAACCAATTAAATATACTTGAAGAAAAAAATTACATGCAATTCTGATGAAATAGCTTTAGGAATTAGAACGTTGGCACCACATGAACAAAATTAAGTTAGGCCAATGATTATAATGATAAGATTTGCATTTAATTCCATGAGCAACAACAATTTAAAATTTCTGTTCACTTGCACATAAAATACTAAGTTCCTAAAAATACACTTACTTTACTTAAAGTAAAGTGATATGACTAAGAGTCATTAAACAACACAAATGCTTAGCTATATGAGAAGTGCCTCAGTTTGCTTCAAAATTTGGAATGCAGATATACTTAATTATATTAACACATGCAGAGAAAGAGAGACCCTTAGCTTTTTGCAAACCTATTTTCCTTTTATTTGTAATTGCAACATGGGGAGTAATTCTTTTACTAGCTTGTACACTCTGTTCTTCCACTTTCTGACTAAGGCTTTAACATCGCTTTTCCTTCATAATGAGTTTGCATCTCGAACACCAACTTCTCTAGAAGTATCCTTTGAGAATCTTTGAAGGATATTCATATCTTAGGATAACTTGACCTTCTATTCTCAAAGCCCTAAGAGAAGTAACCCTTTTCCTCACCTTGGGGCAGAAAACTTCATTTTGAGAAACATTTCCCGAATTGAAGCATAACAAATAACACTCAATCTTTTACTCCAATATGATGGCCTCAAAGTTAGATCTTGAGCATTCCCTACTAGTTATGAGCTTTAAATGGTTCTTTAAACATTATATCCACATTATTTGATCATTGGAACTGTGATTTGGCTCAAGTTCACACTGTATATGAGCAATGTTAGTATGCTAATAGAAACCAAATTTAAATAAAGCTTCTACAAACTAAACAAAATTAATAAACTTCAAGATAGACTAAGATGAGCTCTCAATTGAAAATATGAGCCATTAATGGACTCTCTCAATGACAAGCTCTCTTGTTGAGTGGCTTTATCTAAATGGATAGGATGTATGCTCAATATGCTTCCAAAGGCTTCAATGGATGATTGTGGATTTTTGGTGTGGATAGATGGCTTTAGTATGGATTTGGCTCTCAAAATAGCATTATAACTTTACTTCATGGATTGTGTTATTTTGTAAAGGGGAAGGATCCAATTTATAGGCAAGAGGCTTGAGGGATTGAGGGCTAAGATGCAAGGATGGGAAAAAGCTTATGGAAGGCTCAGATTGCATGAGAGGAGAGCACATGGATTGTGCTTCCTTATAGCCAATCAAGGAGTGACACATGTCACATGGTGAGAGGATGGAGGAAAGGGCAAGGATGAGTCAAAAAAGGAGGCTCAAGAGATAAAATCTTCATAAAGACCCTCATAATGACTTGTAAGAGCAATAAAAAGGCTTGTAAGAGTCATTTATGACCTAGTGGACTTCATAAAGTTTTATGGTTGAGATATTTTGAGGGTGATGAGAGCAAATTCGACTTGGACTTGATTAGGAAGGTTTTAAGCTTGCTTAGGCTTGTGCAAATGATTAGAGGATGGATTAGGATGGTTTAGGATTAGCTTAAGGATAGGCAAGTGGATGGCATTTAATGAGGGTGGGTGAAGGAGGAGATATTTGTTAACTTTGGCTTGGGTTAGTAAGTCTTAACCCATGTTTAGGGAATGTGACAAGGTTAGGAGGGGATTAGGATTAGGTTTAAAGACATCTTCTAGAAGAGTCTAGATTTTGGAGGAGGATAAAGACTTTCTAGAATAGTCTAGAATTTCCTAAGATGAGGATGAAGACTTTCTAGAAGAGTCTAGAACTTCTTAGGATGAGGATAAATTATATTTTTAGGAAATAAATAAAGTTTTATTTATTTCAAGGGTTTGGGTTGAGGAGATATTTATTAAAACTTTTTTAATAAACATGAGGATTAATATTTAATTTTAATTAAATATTTTGAGTTGGGATTAGGGGTAGGAAATGATGGGATTAGCCTTTAATCAAAATTAAAGAAGGATTAGAAGATTTTGGAAGAGGTTATTGGTCATAAGGAAATTGGCCAACTTTTGGGAAAAAAATAAATTTTTTATTTATTTTAGGATTTTTGGTCAATTTATTAATTAAATAATTAATAAATAAGGAAATAATGTTTAAATAAGATTTAAACATTTTTGGGAGGGATTCCTTAATTAAACATTTTTAATTAAGATAAAAGGATTTAATGGCATAAAAATTAATTAATTAATTAATTAATAAATGATGATGTCATCAGGAATTTTTCAGAAAATAAAAATACTTTATTTTCTAAAGGATTTTTAGGTGTCTACACACACAACCTCAAAAACAGAACAAAACAACTTAATTTCCAACTAGGAGATAATTTCCAACTAGGAGATAATTTCCACAGCAAGTTAAATTGTGATATTGCTATCAAGATTTAATAGTGTGTTTTTTGAGTCAAACTTATTCACCCATATTTCATGAGTACTGATTCAACATAATCTATCTCTCATGAGAATAAATGGAACACTTAGCACTCATTGGATCTAGGTGATGCTTATAGGGGTGAAGCACTGGGACTTCCCAGGAGGTCACCCATCCCAGAGACTTCCTGGATGGGTGACCTCCTGGGAAGTCTCGATGCTTCACCCCTGTGAACATCACCTAGATCCAATGAGTGCTAAGTGGTTCATTTATTCTCATGAGAGATGGATTCATGTTGGATCACTACTCATGAAATATGGGTCAATGAGTTTGACTCAAAAATCACACAGTTAAATCCTAATAGCAATATCACAAAACTTAATTTCCATGAATATGTACTAGAAAAACCATAAACCTATGTTCCCTAACAATACTTGATCTTATCTCAACAAATTTGAGTGAGACTTATTCTATCTTATATCTACAGCTTCATAGACCTTTAGACATGGACAAAATCATATTCACAACCTATTAATCACTGTTGTAGCTCATCCTTCAGATTCACACTTGATGTAGTTCACTCAAGGGGAAAATCAACTTGAAAGATTGGAATCAGTGAGGCATGGAATGTTAAGGAAAGATAATAGAGAATGAAAAGAAAAACACTTACTTATCATTGGGAGCATGCAAGAACACACCCCAACCATGCCTAAATCACCTACATCTTGTGTGCACTAGAAAAATAGGAAACCGCTTAAAAAGATTAGGTAAGGGTAATGCAAAGGGGAACCCAAAAAATAAAGAAAGAGGAGAACTTAGGAAAGATGAGAAGTAAGTGGCCTTAAAAAAAAACTTATACACATAACTCTGGGAAATACACTTACCTCTACCAATGACTTCAAGCTTTTAAAGGGGAAGCCTAAAACTTGGCAACACGATCTTATCATTCATTAGCTCAACTTCTATAGTCAACTTTCAGTAAACATAAAATATATTTCCGTTGTCCTAAATACAATAGACTTGTAGAATGTAAACATTAACATAAATCACCACAAATAACATCCACACAAGTTTCACACTATGATTTAACGTGGAAACCCAACTTGGAAAAAAGCACTAGTAACATGTCACCAATTTTTCACTCTTCTGAAGTGAGCTCTATTAGAAGCCAACCTTGTTAAAGGTTACAAAACACATTGTTAAATTTGACATTGTTAAAGAATTTAATCACCCTATTAGGAGTGGCCTTGTTAGAGGACTTTAGAACATTCCATTAGAATGCCACCTTGATTAAAGGATTTAAATATGAATGGTAGGTCAACCTTGATTAAAGGATTTCAATACTGATATGATGGTTAGAAAGTAACAACATGTTTTGATTTATCAAGTACAACTCAATTTTCAAATCTAGATCTTAGTTTGACTCACAAGTTGATCCAGTGAAAGGCCTTCATTGTCATCTCAATCTCTGATTCTCTTGGCAACCCTTCAAATAATCACACTTCACCTCTTCTCAACTCTTCTCACCCTTTTTCTTAAGTTCACTAGTCAATAGCATCAACTACTGCTCCAACCTTTAACCTTATGAAAAGTTAGCCCTTATACCTCCTTAAATAGGTAATTCTGATCTTTTTCCACTTAAACACCACTATAGATCTTAGAGTTAAAATCAAATTCAACATATACAATGAATCTTCCCACCTTCTTGTTCATCCCCTTCTCTTCTAGAAAATTTTTCATGAATCCTCACATAAAAATGTGCAAACACATTTTGCCTTGATTTAAATGTTCCAAGTCATTCATTCGTATCTTAAGAACTCAACTCTGTTGGCTGGAAATTACAATTTCTCATAAACTATCAAAATGTTGTCCCTCGGCCAACACTATATATGTTTTGACACCTGATCATCACTAGGTTATTTGGGTGCTACTAGATTTCTTGATCAACACATATAATATGACTCAATTAATACTGATGCTCAGTCAACACGATTTCTACTTAGCACATATTGTGGCTTGGTTGACACTAACATCACTTGACATATACTTCAAGTTCCTTAATCTTCTGGTCTTTTTCTTGGTCAAGCCTGTGCATTTGGTCTATCTTTGATCTCTTGTTCAAGGCTTTAGTGTTATTGTATTTTCTACTTTTAACATGATTTAAACAATCACTTTGTCTTGTAAAAGTCTTACTAATCAAATGCCCATTTGTAGTTTCCTTTTCATAATACAACCTTTTCTCTAGATGTTTTTGTTATGACCAACTTCTCAAATAATCTTTATCAATCAAATAGATATGACACTTAGATTAGATAGAAAAATGTCTCACCAATAATGTTTGACATCAATGACAACATAATAATTGTTCCAATTTTAGTTTCCAATAGTTTAAATAATTCAAAAAGTCATATTAGAAAAATGATCAAAGGTGTAATATTTGTGCAACAGTTGCAAAATGTTGTAAACCAACTTTTTGTAAAATTTTCTCAACAAGTTGCAACTTCTTACCCAAAGGTCATAACCTTTAAAAATTTGGTTTTGATCATTCAGAGAGGTCTATATAACTAAAATAAAAACATCCCATAGGGAGAGGATTAAAATTGTAAGATTTTATTATTGATGAAATAAAGAATAACTAGATTTTGTTATTCTCTACAATTGTATGACTTGGTGCATATGATTAATTAATATGGTTGGATAGAGATTCAAATTATCTTTTAATTGCATTTGGTTTGGTTCAAATATTTTGTGATCATTGAAGCAATTTAGAGTTAATTTTGTTGAGATTGGTTTGAAACCCTCCCAATAATTGGGATTTCATACAAATGAGGCTCCATCTTACATTTTCACTAGAGGATTTTGATGGTGATTTTTGAAAAGAAGGTTATGTCAATTTACTATAAGATTTCAAAGACTTGGGATGAAATGTGGAAGGTTTCTATTTTTAACAACAAACCCTAGGACAAATATCTTTAAGTATTTGACTCTAATATACAAAGAATGTTCGGTAAATTGAACCAAAATGCCAAAGTGACCAAGTAAAAGGTGGAATTTGTGTATTCAGAGACAGGTGGATATTTTTAAGGATTTGGTTGAATTCTATGACCCTAATTTTTGCCGCTTTCTTTGTAAGCAAAACTGAATTAGGCATATCAGGTCTATGTACTGAGTAAAGGTTGAGATGTGGTAGAGTGGGATCACAATTTAAAAAATTAGAATCTCATAGAAGACCCAACAGGGTATCCCAAATTATATTTGTTTTTATTAGTCACTTAGACAAGTTACAATTTATACCCAAATTTCCTATTAGGGTGACGTAAGTGGGGATACTAGCTTAATTGGGATTTTTTGTGTTGTGGGTATTTAGGAATAAAAAAAGTGATTGATTCTTCATCAAAATAGCTTGAATAAGCCAACCCAATCATTAGGTTGATTCTATGGAGTGATTTGATCACATTTCCTTATTTTGTGACTAAAATAGGGAAAGAGTCCCTAAAGCATAAATTTTGATGAACTTTGATTTGAGCCTTAAAACTTTGCAGGAGTGTTGTGGGTGTCCCAGTCACTTAATTGGGTTGATTAAATCTTATAAAAGGTGTCAAAATTTTTGAACCAAGAATCCAAGTTTCAAGGCTTATAGAGGCAAAGGCCCATAAGGCACAATTCTTAATGTGCTTTTTGCTTCATTCACACATCTTCTTTTGTTGATCCTTACCAAGTCTCTAGTTTCACTATAAGTCTCTAAAGAATTATCATTTCTTATCTTATTTAAGTAGTGATCAAGGTTTTGAGTTCTTAAATGTCTCTTAATACCATCTATTTTTATCTTCAATGATTCAGTATGGTTTAAAACACACACACACACACACACACACGCATTGTTGGAAACTAAAATTGGAGCGATTCTTATTTTTTCATTGATGTCAAACCTATTGGTAAGACATAGTGTCAAATCTACAAGAGAGACATTTACTAATAGTGTAGAGTGCCATATCATTTGATTGGTGAAGAGGATTTGAAAAGAAGATATTATGTAATGATCTAGTGAACAGTTGAGTTGAGATATGTTAAGTATCGCAAAAATATAATGGGCACTTGATAATCCTTTACAAGATAATGTGTTGTTCAATCAATACATGAAGTATAAAAGACATTTGAATGAAGCTAAGAGTTGAGAAAAGTAAAAAAGGATAAGCTTGATCGAGTATTAGTATTACATGGTCAATGAAGGAGCTAAAGCATTAGATTTAAGGAACTTAAGTAGAATCTGAGCGAAATAGTTCAAGCTGAGTGTTAGTTATTTCTAAGTAAATATATAAATAAGTGTAGTTGCTACTGAGTGTAGTAATGACCGAGTGAGCATGTTGATTTTGAGTAAGAAAGTATACTGTGTGCTGAGTTGCATAGTGATTATTGAGCTGAAGAACATAGTGATTTCCAAGCGAGAAAAAGTTATAGTTCGAGAAAAAATTGATTTTGAGGCCGACACAATTGGAATTTTGAATTAGTCAAAGCACATTATTAACGTTTTAGTCAATTCAAATGTCTTTATATATATATATATATATATATATATATATATATATATATATATATATATATATATATCATGAAGTATAATTATATGAGACATATTAATATATATAACTATGGTTATATTATTTATATAATAATAATATGATAAAAAAAAATTAATTAATTATTAAATTAAGAAATAGACATGTCCCTTAAAGAGACATATCTATTAATGACTTATGCTTATTAATATGAGGAGAACTTCCTTTGAAACACACATACCAAATATAATGGAAGTGTAATTACATCTGCAAGACATTCTCCCATAAAATCAACATGGTATCAGAGCACCAGATTCCTACTAGGCCTGTTAAGAAATAATCAGGGAAAAGAGATTTAGCAAATGGTCGCACAATTATTGGATTTTGATCTTCAACTAATCACACATTAATGGCCCACTTAAACAACTTTTTTATACGCGTTGTCTATGTGCTCTATTAAATAGACCGAGCTATAGAAATTACCAGCAGGCCATCTTGTTTTCTACCACATGTATCGATATTCGTCCTCACTGACTTGTAGGACTTGATTCTCTAACTAAGTTTCTATGAGCCCTGAAGATTCAATCACTCATTGATGCCTTCGATAGGAACAAAACCATATGGGATTTCCTTTAACAAACACCACAAGTGAATCAAAGTAGTTTAGGTTTGATATAAAAACTATGCAAAAATTGATTGCAGATGGTTGCAGATGAAATTTACAACACTCCAAAATCAAATATTCATTGTTTGGCATCTTGAGGAAGCAAGTTTGTGGAGAATTGAGCACGTGGATTGACTCCCTTGAATTTCTTCTTGAAGAAGTTGGTTGCAGAAATTTGAAGAGGTAGCCCGAGGATGTTCCCTTTAAGAAATAGAAGCAAATTAGTGAAGCAAAAGTCAACATCTATCTCATACAGGCCGTCCATGCTTACCCAGTCATCCACGTCAATACGGGAAGCCATGTTTTGCAGTCTTAAAAATTAATTCATGCCCATATTTCATCAGCATCAAGCTACGTGTTCAATTTTAGTGGTGCTTCGTCTCCAACATTCAGATTAAATATTTTTTGACCCGATTTCAGTAAGTTTAGTATTTTCTTTAAGAGACTATACCTCAATGCTAGTATCAGTTCTAATAAATAGATCATGACTAATCTGTTACCCAAAACTCATCATTCTTAGTCTATGGTTAAATTAGAAGGATTCTAATCCTCTTAGTATTTCCATCTCTATGATTATTCCTCCTACTTGCGTGAATGAGAAAGAATCATTCGAATTGTCATTAATATTTGTTGATCCATCAACACAAAGTGTTTAACAAAAGACTCCATATTGGGAGTTAATGAGATAGCCATTAATTATTATTATTTAAAGATTAATTGTTTATGGAGTATGTGGATAGACTATTATATCCAACATGATCTGGATTAAGGAAGCATGGGAATGATCTGGATTAAGGAAGCATGGGATGTGTCCTCCATAGATCGAGAATGAGTTGGAACAAGCTATTTTTTCGATATCGGTGAGAATGGTTGCGCAACACTAATTGTCATCATTAAGGCTATTCTCATAGCCTCTAAGGGATGATCTTATGTCATCATAAGAAGAAACCATAGAGAATGCTAGTAGCCTTTCTTTCCTTAAAAATGCCAATGCTTGTGCGTGCTAGAAAATATTTTTGCTAATTTAAGATAGGAAATGATCAACATGATATCTTGTAAGAGGGTAGAATATATATATATATATATATATATATATATATATATATATATATATATATAAAGAGGCATGTCAAGGTTTTAAATATGTCACTATACAAATTCTTACCTAGCACGATATGTGAAAAGGTGACTCACTATCAACTAGACAATAATGTGAAATGAAGAAAGGTAAAGGTGATATTTAAAATAGACATCCCACAAAGTGTGTGCATATGAGCATCATTGCGGATAACAACATATTCAATGCATCTTTAATTTAAATTCAAGAGGTATGTTCATAGCTATTTATTATTTAACTAAAACATAATTATGATATGTTAAATAATATAAGGTAATTATATATATATATATATATATTCCTTACATTATTAACATGTTATGGTAGATGTTTAATAATGATACTTTATAATGTTGTTGAATATAAAGAGAATCATTATGGGAGTTTGAAAGATAAAGATTGAGTATTATGTTATCTTATTTCTTTTATTGGTAATATAAAACAAAAAGTTATGTTAAAATTATTTATGTTATTGTTAATAATATACATGCATTAAATTAATACATCTAGAATTAATGTTAACATTCTAATTTATATTTATGTACTATAAGAGATATGTGCTTTGATCCTTTCCACCAAGAATGTTAATGTAGGAAGAAGGAGTCTAAAACATTCATTTGAAGGAGAAAATAGAGGATATGTTTCTGTTTATCCTTTAATTTTTGATCTAGAATCCTTTAGTCATATGATGATCATGCTGGATAAAGTGAGACTCTTGAAGAAAATACATATGATGATTGAGAAGATAAATTAATCTTCTATATCAAGAGGGAGTCTCACACTTCATCAAAGAGAACCTTGTACTAAGAGATCATAAAAGTTGGTATAAGACTCAGAGGTAGTTTTGACACCTCATTAGTAACCTTGACAAGGATGTCAGAAGTTTAGTATTTCCTTGTAAGTAAAAATTCATAAGTGAAATCTTTTGTAATACATTCTTTTCTATGAGAGACAAGTTTGAGGTGAAAACCTTATCCTTTAATATGTTTCATGGTGAATTTCATGAGAACACTACATGATAGTCTAGGTGATGACTTCATGTGTATTGATCTACCCCCTATGTACATCATGAGGAAGTGAAGACTTCCAAATGATGCCACTTGTATTTAAAGAAGTTACTATAATGTGGCAATCTTACAATAACTTGTATGATATGATATCATACATTTGAGTAATTGGTGAATATCATGTATAATAAGAAACCAATACTCATGATATCATATGTGATATCATAATGATAGATAGCTTCTAATCAAAGAGATCGTTAAAACTTGTCATTCCTAATATTACCAATGGTGTAATATATATGTCTTGTATTTATCCTCCCTATCTAAGAGGGAATGTTGATATGTGGTAGCATTAGTTGGCTAAAATTTTGTCCTATACATTTTGAGTAAGTGTTGTACTTAAATAATGTGAATACATGTATTTTGTGTGCTTAGTATAATGCCCCTAAATTGGCACATTACCATGCTCAACCAATTTTGGTCTATTGATCTTATCTAAAGTCTTGTTGTACTAGGCCATCCTAATTTTGATAATTTCTACTTGACCTAAGTGTCAAATGCAAAAAATCCCTAATCTGCATTAATCACGAACTTCATTTAATTCCTAGGTATTAACTCAAATTAGCTACACTAAACCCATTACTTATGTTTAATTTAAATACAGGTCTTCATACATTAATTAAATTAAAATCAACTTTTTAGCTAATATACATGGGAATTAAATGTATTTGATTTAACTAAATATCGTTGATCTAATTATTGAAATTAATTATTCAATTAATTAGATTATTCATTTATGAGGTCATATTTAACATTTTAAATCAATTATCTTCCATTATTCTTTCTCTACAGTTGAAAAATAGAAACACTAAGTAAACTGGAATTGGAAAAGGAATGAGATTACTTAACTCCTCATCACATTCAGAAGTGATCAGTTAACTCTCTTTTCACAAGGTAATGTTCTATTCTGATAGGATCTCATCTTCAAACTCAACCATTCATTCAATTTAATCCTGACCATTGATCAAATTTGGGAATTCTATTTAAGAAACCTCTGATGTGTCATTTGAGGGGATGCATATGAAAAGTGTTAAACTTATGTCCAATTGTTGATTCAATTTCTTGCACTCATAGCTTTATCATTCTCACATGCTCTCTTTCATATAGATTAAGATGCAATCATATAGATTAATGTGCTCTTTTTATTCTTAGATAAACTTGCATACATCTAGCTTAAATATTTCATATAATCTAGCGTAGAAGAAATCCTTCATAAAAGAGGTTTGGTTGCTAGCTTCTCAAATGTGAGAGTGAATACCAAAATCAATCTATTGATAAATAGGAGATAATTTCCACAGCAAGTCAAATTATGATATTGCTATCAGGATTTAACTGTGTGATTTTTGAGTCAAACTCATTGACCCATGTTTCATGAGTAGTGATTCAACATGAATCCATCTCTCATGAGAATAAATGGAACACTTAGCACTCATTGGATCTAGGTGATGCTCAAAATGGTGAAGCACTAGGACTTCCTGGTAGGTCACCCATCCCAGTACTACTCCAGCCTAAGCACGCTTAACTACAAAGTTTCCTCCATGGTTAAACCCAAAGCTTGCAAACCCATTTGCAAAACCTTCACCAAGTGTTGTGCCTTATGAACCATTCATTAGAAAGCCCCTTAAGCTCATCAATTGATAAGTAGGAGATAATTTCCAGAGCAAGTCAAATTGTGATATTGTTATCAGGATTTAACTGTGTGATTTTTGAGTCAAACTCACTGACCCATGTTTCATGAGTAGGGATTCAACATGAATAAATCTCTCATGAGAATAAATGGAACACTTAGAATTCATTGGATCTAGATGATTCTCACAAGGGTGAAGCACTAGGACTTTTCGGGAGGTCACCCATCCCAGTAGTAATCCAACTTGAGCGCGCTTAACTATGGAGTTTCCTCCATAGTTAAAACCAAAGCTTGCAACCCCATTTGTAAAACCTTCACCAAGTGTTGTGCCTTATGAACCATTCATTAGAAAGCCCCTTAATCTCATCAATTGATAAGTAGGAGATAATTTCCATAGTAAGTCAAATTGTGATATTGCTATCAGGATTTAACTATGTGATTTTTGAGCCAAACTCATTGACCCATGTTTGAGAAGTAGTGATTCAACATGAATCCATCTCTCATGAGAATAAATGGAACATTTAGCACTCATTGGATCTAGGTGATTCTCACAAGAGTGAAGCACTAGGAATTCCTGGGAGGTCACCCATCCCAGTACTACTCCAGCCTGAGCGCGCTTAACTATGGAGTTTCCACAATGGTTAAACCCAAAGCTTGCAACCCCATTTGTAAAACCTTCACCAAGTGTTGTGCCTTATGAAACATTCATTAGAAAGCCCGTTAAGACACAACACTTGCTGAAGGTTTTGCAAATGGGTTTGCAAGCTTTGGGTTTAACCATGGAGGAAGCTCCATAGTTAAGGAGGCTCAGGCTGGAGTAGTACTGGGATAAGTGACCTCCTGGGAAGTCCCGATGCTTCACCCTTGTGAGCATCACCTAGATCCAATGAATGCTAAGTGTTCCATTTATTCTCATGAGAGATGGATTCATGTTGAATCACTACTCATGAAACATGGGTCAATGAGTTTGACACAAAAATCACATAGTTAAATTCTGATAGCAATATCAAAATTTGACTTGGTATGGAAATTATCTCCTACTTATCAATTGATGAGCTTAAGGGGCTTTCTAATGAATGGTTCATAAGGCACAACACTTGGTGAAGGTTTTGCAAATGGGGTTGCAAGATTTGGGTTTAACCAGGTGTTGGCTCCTAATTTAACAATTTTGAAAATGACCAAGAAACTAGACCAATGCATTTAAGGCTAGCAAATTCATATGACAGATATAGTCGACTGCAGTTTTGGGCTAACTATAAGACATAACTCCTTCTTCAATTTAGGCTTTGCAAGACCTAGGTGGGTTAACCTTGAGGTTTTGACATATGGTACCAATGTAATTTAGACATAAATTTGAGCCTAATAACTACAAATGCAACCATTATTTCTCCTAATACTTATCCAATAACACAAGAATGAAATAGCTACATATCATAACCTATCAACCCATAAGCTAAGTGAGGATTAATTCCTTTCATCCCACTACAAAATGTGAAATACTGAATTGATTTCATTAAAAATATTTGTTCAAACAACTTTCATCTCATCTTGCATCTGATTTAGTGATAAGTGCCTTATCCATTGAAAATAGATCATTACCAACATGATGACCTAACTTATTTTCCTTACAATTAAGTTTGTCAACTGAAATCTTCAAATCCCATTCTTACAAAATATCCCCTTCATACACCCAAAAACCCTATTAGAACACTAAAGTGTTTACTTGATTCCTTGAATCAAAAGCAACAATAGACCTTATACACAACTCATCCAAGATGTCTTAAATCAAATGAACTTTATTCACTCAATCTCAAAGCTAATGGCATATGAAGAATTAGGAGACAGAATAAGAAAACCCAGATAATACACGTAAATCCCCTTGTATATTCATCCATGGAAAAGATTGAATAGATAATCTAGTAAAACTGAATGTAACTCAAGATGCCTCACATAATCTAGCATCAAATTCCACATCTGAGAAAACAACACATGAAAATGAATTGAAAATCTGCACATAAGCGGGTGTATGGCCTTCACTGCTAGATCTCAGCTCAACCGATAGGAAGTAAAACCATCAACAAACATGGTTTCACAGTAGAATACTAGAACCCTATTGGTATCATAGAGAAAACTACCAACAACAACAATGAGAAAGAGAGAAAAATAATATAGAAGAAAAGAATTCCTGAATTTGATCAAACAATGACAAGTGTCCCCTTAGAATTCCTTCTCAAGAAATTGAAAACATCTCTCTAATCTCTCCCCTCAACTAAAAAATCAAATCCTTATCATTAGGCCTCTACAAGCACAAAATATTTGAGATATTTGATAGAATAACTGATTTTGATTCTTGATTTGAACTCACAACAACAACAACAAAAATTAGCTAAAATGTGAATTTTAGAAGCATTCAAACTTTTCCAAAATTCATTTTAGCATCAACAAACTCCAATATATGTTCCCCAGCTAATTCTGACACTCGATGATGAATTCTTCTAATTCCATTGAGAATGCCCCATTAATAACAAATCTACTTGCAGAGCAAACTGGTGAATTGCTTTAAAAAATATGACCCCATATCTAGAAAATCCACTTCTTCTTGGGTCCAACGATATATTGCACTGCATATTTTAGACAAAAAATGTCCCTATTATGGCCATTTGAAAATCAGACTCTTGGATTATGAACTGTCATTAAAATTAAAAACTTTACATAGTATGAACTATATAAATCATTTATATTTATTCATATCCTTCTTTTGAAAAAATCATTCAATTGATTCATCTCTATTTTTGAACTTGACTTTATATTTAAATCTCCCTGCCACTTGTCTACTCCTCATTTGCCATCTTTCATTTGAAATATCTTTAATTAATTAATTAATATTAATTAAATAATTCTCTATATTAATCCTTAGAATTAATAGCTTTTGAAATGCCTTTATGCTTATACGCTCATGAACTTCCCATAGCATTGGGACCTCCTCAGAACTTCTTTTAAGCTCACACAAGAATGCTATATTAATATTTTATTAATATTCCTAATATCCCCATAGCACCAGGACCCCTTCTCATCTTCATTTACGCTCATATGCTGGCCTTTGATATTTCAAATCCCTTTATGTGCATTTGGGGTACTCACATTTCATTTTATCTTTACGCCTTTATGAGTGGGTACTATTGGAGATGTTTAAAAATTGCCTCCCGCTCCTAAAAGAAACCTTTCCTTCTTGCAGCATCGGGAGACTTTTGAACTTTTCCTTATGCGCATTCAGCCTAAGCATAACATCATAATGCCTTTTTTTCTACCTCCCCATTCATATGCTAGACTATGCCGCATGTCACCCTTTTTTGTGGTTTGGGTTAAAATTAACCTCGATCTTTGTGCTTAGCTAGCCAACCACGGGCCCCACAGCAATGCTTGCACTTCAAAAGCACTTGTCTTTTAGACATTAAGCTATGTGTGCATGGGTACATTTAAAAAATAAAAACTTCTATCCCACAACCTATGTGGGATAAAGCTTTATATCCCTGCCTTGCTTTTACGTGCCTTTGCAACTTTTAGCGTTGGAAGCTTTTGCTTTCTTGTTCATGGTGATGCATTGAATGTGGGCCTTTTGTAGCATGAGTTCTTCTTTATGGTGTGAAGATCCTTCTAACTCCCCTATAGATTACTTCCTATTTGTGGGTTCTTCTTGCTTGTGGTGGCTTGGTTTCTTTGCCAGCTGTATATGTGAAATGTGGCCTTACGCTTTACACACACACTTCAACATGGTCTTTATATGAGGATTCATCTTGAATTGAACATTGAATTTTTCATCCAAAAATCATCCAACAAGGTGACCTATTGCCTTCTATCTAGAAGGATTTTTCTTGTTAATATCCTCAGAATCAAGGTGCAGGCAACTAGACCTTCTAAGACCGAAGGATTTGATAAAACGAAGCTAGTCTAAATGAATGTGCACGTTATTCTAAAATGAGAAATGCATTCTAATCTAAGAATAATTGAAACAAAACTAGATTAACATATTTATAATTAAGCTAAATGAATTTAAACTAAGAATGCAAGCTGTATGCAAAAATGTGAGCAAATGTGAGCAAATGTGAGTATGAATTTCAACAGAAATTCAATAGCAATTCTATTCATCCTCTCAAAATGAAGAAATGAGGGTCTCTTAAATAGACTTTCCTGGAATCCATCAATGGTTGAGATCAATTTGGATCAACGGTTAGGATTGAAGATGAAGTTCAGTCATAAAGGAAGATTCCCAAATCAAATGGAGTTAACTAACTCAGATCTGAGTGTAAGAGTCAATCAACTCAGATAGACTTTAGTGTCAGAGTAAGTGATTTGAGTCATTTCTAATTTGAGCAGTAGTGAACTAGGAATTTCCCTTTTTTTGAACTGAAGAGAGATTTTGGAGAGATATTTAATTTAATAAAATGAGATATGCTCTCATATATATATTTTCTTATTAATTAAATAATTCTATTTGATTAATTAGAGACACTTTTCTTATTTAATTAAATAACTTCATGTAATTAATCAGGAATGGCTTCCCATTTAATTAAATAATTTTTCTTAATTAATTAGAAGTAGCTTCTCCATTTAATTAAATAATTTTTTTTAATTAATTAAAATAGACATATCTATTAAATTAAATAAATTTAATTCCGTAGTACATTAGCCTTAAGGGATAATTTAATTTAATTAAGTATGAATACTTTAGATTAAATTAAATTGAAATCAAATAGGTTTAATGTGGCTAATATGAGTGCATACTATAGGGATTAAATAACGAGTCTGATTAATGCAGATTAGGGTCTCAAGCATTTGACAATTAAGTCAAGTAGTGAGTAGCAGAATAAGAATTGCCCATTAGGATAGGTCTTAGGATTGATCAGAAATAGACCAAAATTGGTACAATGGTAATGAGCCAATTTTGGGGTATTACATTTTGCCCCTCTTTGAATGAATGTGCGAGGAGCACGTTCACTTCAAAGAAAATTAGAAAGCATGATGCAAAGATGAGATTGGTTTCGAAGTTGATGATACAAAGACCAATTGATAAGCTTTTAAGGACTATCTCTAGAACAGAGCTTACTCCCAAGGAATCCAAGTAGAATGCCTAGATACCTAAAATTGATAAGCATTTAAAAAACTATCTCCAAAATGGAGTATAATCTTTAAGGATCCAAACAGAATGTCTAGATACCTGAAATTGATAAGCATTCAAAGGTTTCTTCAGAACAAAGTTTGACCTTTAAGGATCTAAATAGAAAACCTAGATACTTGAGATTGATAGTATTTAGAAGATTATCTCCAGAATGAAGCGTAACCTTCAAGGATCTAGATAGAACACCTAGATACCTGAGATTGATAACATTTAGAAGATTATCTCTAGAACAAAGCATAACCTTGAAGGATCTCGATAGAACACCTAGATACTTGAGATTGAAAGCATTTAGAAGATTATCTCCAGAATGAAGAGTAACCTTCAAGGATCCAGATAGAACACCTAGATATGTGAGATTGAAAGCATTTAGAAGATTATCTCCAGAATGAAGCGTAACCTTCAAGGATCCAGATAGAACACGTAGATACTTGAGATTGAAAGCATTTAGAAGATTATCTCCAGAATAGAACATAACCTTCAAGGATCCAGTTAGAACACCTAGATACCTAAGTTGATAAGATCCAATTATGAGTCTCAGAATCATCCCCAAAATGAGGCCCAATTTTTAGGAGTCGGGGTTTAGACTATCTCGATACCTATCCACTGAACTCAAATCAAAAATGTTATAAGATGTGATCAAATGATCAAAAGATGAAGCAAATGACAACGATGCCAAAAAGAGGGGGACAAGATGCCCTGAGTGATGAGATGCCCCAAGTGATAAGGACATAAGATGGGAACCAGATGCCCCAAGCAATAAGATTTAGATTTAGTTACCTTTAGTTCAATGATGTAATCATCCTACCCCATCGGGAGCAAAATCGAAAGATGACACACCAGAAATATGATGTAGGCAGCATAAAGAGATATTAGAGAAATCCAAGATTTCAGCGTGCTTCTGAGGTATAGAAGACCAAGTTTGACCATTAGTTGACTAGAATTAAGAAATTTTGACTTGAAGATTTTCAAAATGAATTTTGAAAATATGAAAAATTTAGAATTGAAAGGATTTCAGGAATCCCAAGATATTAGATAAATTCACACTACACAAGTGTTTGATCATGTCAGTCCCCAAAACTTTGAAATACATTTTGAGGCATTTAGGTGTGTCAAATTTCAAATTTGATACCAAAAATGGATCTAGAACAGTCCAATTAGCCAAGGGGTGGTTTTTGCGCAAATCTAAGCACTTTCAAAAATTAGGTCCATCCCTATATAAGGGTCCAAGGTGTCATTTTCAAACTCATTTGTGCTTTTGTCTTCTAGTGATTTTGAGCTATGAGAGAGACATGAAAGTTAATGTTAGATATCATTGATTTGAGCGCTCCAGATGTCACAGTCGGCCAACAAACTACGGACCACTGGTGAGTCATCGATTCTCTACCTTCATACTTTTGCTTTCATGCATTTTTATGTCATTTATTGCATTTATTAGCAAGTTTTTAGGAGGTCCAATCAGTCTTTGTGCAAGACCTATCATTTTTCACACAAAGATCTTCTTTCTTTGCGTGAAGAAATAGGGTGCACTGTTTCTTTACGCATGGTGGGGAGGATCTTCGGGTGAGAGCCTCTCATCTCTCACGCGAAGAATGAGATTCTTCGCATGAAAGACATTTTTTTCTCATGCATAAAGATTTTTTGACATGCGATGACGTGATTCTTCACGCGAGATCTAATATTTTTGCTCAAAACTTTGAGAAATTTGTGTGAGATTTCATGAACTTCACGCGAAATCCTGTGATAGTCATGTTTAAAAGTTTCACTTTCATGCTCAAAAATTGCATTTTAATTTGTTTTTGTGTATTATTTTGACTTGATATTGATTGTTTCATTTTTTTGTTTTGTTGTTGTTGTGCATGCAAGAGGTCTTTGGTGATGTCACATTCAGATCACATTACCCACCATATGGGGAGTTATTGCAGAGTCTTCATGATGCCAATTGGGCACACATTACTCGATTGGGTTTGTCTTCACTATGCCAGATTCCAGCCATGATGGTGAATCATGGCTTACTGATAGTTTTTGTGGAGTGTTTTCATTCGGAGACGAACACTTTTCATTTTCCAATTGGTGAGATGATGATCACCCCGGAGGATATATGGAGGATACTGAGGATCTCATTTCATGGCGCCTGGGTCATTTATGATGCAGTTCCCTGAGTAGGGACAGAGGCACTATCCATTATGTTTGGGAGAGAGCTACTGAGGGGTAGGGCCATTAGCTGGGATGAGCTGATGCACACCTATGGACCGACGCACAAGCTCGCATCTATGCTAGCTATATTTTTGAGCTATTTCTTATGTCCTAATAGAGGATAGCATGGTTTGGAGTGTGGATGGGGAGCCATGCTTCATAGGATGTTGGAGGCCCTCGAGATCTTTGGGTGTGGTCAGTGCACGTTGGCCCATCTTTTTCATGAGATGCATGAGGTAGTCTTCCATGAGAAGAAGACGATGGTAGCTGGAGTGTATGTCTTAAAATATGGGCATGGGAGCACCTTCCCATATGTAGGCCCATATTTGAGGATGCCAAAGAGCCCATGGAGCCCTATATATGCAAATATTGAGGGCACATTACCCGGGTCCACCTGGGGAAGACTGAGTACTGGCGAACATGTCTTGATGACTTGGTCTCCGTTGTATGGAAACCTTGGCAAGAGATAGAGCACTAGGATGATGCCCCCAGAGAGTTGCCATGGATGTTTAGTTCTTGACCTCTGGTGGGTAGGACCACATCAATTATGAGAGATTTGTGATTTCACGAGTCTGGCGGCAGTATGGCCAACCACAGGACATGTCTCATGAGTATTGTGCCTATGCCAAGTTGTAGAAGGATGTTGAGCAGGGATGGCCACCACAGATGGATTTAGGGCGATCCATGATAGATATCCACAGGCTAGCTATAGTTCAGTGGGACTACCAACTAGAGGTAGTAGATGTAGGGATGATGCCTATGTATAAGGAATTTTTGATCAGCCATCCATTCCCATGCTTTACAGATCTACTGGGGATGGTAGGATAGGCACAGAGGCAGGTGCCTCAATAGCAGGCATAACCATAGCTGCAAGTGTAGCCACAGATTCCACCATAGGTCTAGCATTAGGTACAATAGATGCAGATTTGCCGACATCAGATGGGATTAGAACTAGGTGCCAAGGGTAGTGGGATAGGACGCAATTGACAGCAGAGGTAGAGGACAGAGGAGCAGGCTCCTCAGCAAGAGGTTCCACAGTAGCAGGCACCACCATAGCAGGAGGCACCACCATAGTGGTAGGCACTAGAGATATCAACCAGTACCTGGGATGTAGGACATGATACGATGGTATCGAGAGTGAATTTGTTAGCCCTCCTGGTAGTTGGGGGACCTTTAGATTTCAGTGGTAGTCCAGGATGCGTAGCTAGTGGAGAGATAGTGGGAGATAGATTGATGGAGAGAGTGCACCAAGACTGTGGAGTAGAGATTGGAGCTAGCACAGGATGAGATCTACTTTCAATCATCTCAAGAAGCTTACTATTATGCTACATATACCAGTGTGGTACCAGATGAGACACTTTAGATTTAGCACTTTTCTCAGTATGCACGAGAGTCTAGAGGTGCATGACCTCCTGCCAGACTAGATATGCCACCACTGCCTCTGCCACCTGCTGCTCCTACTCCTGTTGGAGGCAAGGGTACAGGACACAGTTAGACACTCTTTGTTTGACTCTAATTTTGATTTCTAGCTATGTATTGACTGGTGTGCCAACACCACATGTATCATTTTTTGATCGATTGCACTCGAGTAGCGCCCATTTTTGTATTGATCCATTCTTTTGATATATATATATATATATATATATATATATATATATAAGATCTTGAGCTGAGTATCCTTGTGTACATGTCATTTTTTGTTTTTCTTTACTTTGATGTACATGAGATGTCAATATGATGATGATGAGATACATGTTGTACTTTAATATGAATGCATCTGTATTCTAATGTGATGTGATGTGATGTGATTATGAGCATGTAGAGTAGATATTATGAGTATATGGATGCAATGCATATGGAAATTGACTAACATCTCATGTAGTGTTGCGTGTTTTTACTTGACAGTGATAGGTATTCCATTGAGGAGTGCAAATTGATGAACCAAACGCTTGTGCAGCCATGAAGAAACCTGAAATGTTTGGAGATGACCGCAATCCTTCATCACATAGGGGAGACATAGGATCACACCTGAATTGCATGCGTATGCTAGTGAAGTATGTAATGCAAGACTATGTTAAATGCAACCCTAGGTCTGGTTACAGAGCCTCGACAATTTATCATCACTGGACATAGAGCAAAGCTTTTACATTATCCAATTCCCACTGACATTGCAATCATGGAAATATGAATAGAACATACATTATAGGTTTTTCAGGAGTAAATGTAAGTATTCGAGGCATAAGAAGTTAGAATGATCATAACATTTGTCCCTTTTAATACAGCAAGTTAACATAAGCATCAAAGCATAAATGCTAGGATGACCAGAATGTTGCTTGCATGCAGACACACCAAACACCTAGAAAATCCTTCTTATGCTAAGAAATCAATAAATAGTATGTCCACAATGGCCTTTGCATCCGTATCCTAGGACAACATTTGTAATTTGTACTCGCAGTGACTCGTATGTTCACTTAGTAGGACGAGTATTAGTATTTACTGTAGCATGAAGAGTTCACTCCAACAAACAAGGAGAAGAACCAATGTTATTGACATATTCATACAAAAGGAGTTGAGGTACACCCAACCATCCAATATGAGATGGAGGCTCTTATAGTGGACACCCCTCTTATAGGAATAGATCAATTTATTGGAACTAAACCACAAACAGAAAGCAAAGAAAAGATCATGCCTCCAGTCATTGCTTCTCTAGTTGAAGATGACATCATCGAATTGCTCAGGGAGATATGATAAAGCAAAATAAAGCAAACAAAGAAAATGCTTAGCATATCCAAACAAGTATATCTTTTTTGAGCTCAATGTTTTTGGGATTGTTGTCGAGTGTCAGTGTCCAGAACATGTTTGAAAGAAATCTCTTCAGTAGGGTGACAACAGTAGGTAGACACAGTCAAAATGAATGGTGACTAAGGTCAAAGGGGAATCTTCGTGATGAAGAACCTAAGAAGGACTAAGTGATAGTAGATGGACACAGCTAGAATGACTAGTGACTAACACAAGAGAGATCTTCCATAAAAGAATCCAGAGACGTGACTCAAGCAACAGTAGGTAGACACAACTAAAACAACTGGTGACTATGGTGAAAGAGATTCTATTGAGGAGAATCTTGAAAAGAGGGGATACTAAAAACAGTAGGCAGACGCAGTGAGGACCACTGGTGACTTTCGCAAAGGAGATTCTATGAGGAGAATCTCAAAAATAGTAACACTGAAGGGAAATGCCCTCAAGCTGTGACAAGACTCAATCCATGGATACATGAGTAGAAAGTAGAAAAAATAGGAAAGTGAAAGCATGAAAGTGACTATACAGAATAGCCAAAAGATGCGTTGTAGGATGGAGCATTGGGAACAAGAGGCACCTTTTCACCAGGTTTTCACCTTCTTGGCCGAATTTTCCTTTTTTGGCTACCATGATGCATGTTTCCAGGTTTTCATCAATGGCACTTTTTTTGTTTTTGTTTTTTTCTCTTTTTGATTTTTTTTGTATTTTTGAGATTTTTTTTTTTTTTTGGTTTACCAAGGCGCCTATTGCTAGGTTTTCACCAGGGTAACAATTTTTTTCAAGACTTTTTCTAATTTTTAAGATTTTTTTAGGACATATAGATATGTACAAAGAGCTTACTGATATCAGATCAACTAAAAAACTACTTTAATTTGAGAGTGTTGACAGGTTCTTTAAGCACTTCTCCTTCAGTTGTGGAAAGCTGATAGGTGCCAAATCCATATACTACAGTAATGATGAATGCACCAAGCCAGTTTGGTTCAAACTTTCCCTTTTGTACATGTTGTTGTTGATTCTTGAGGTTCTCTCTCAGGACAAGATCACCGAGTTAGAAGTCATGTGACTTGACCCTTTGATTGTAGCTTCATGCCATTCTTTGTTGATATGCTCGTAGATGATCACATGCCACTTATCATTGTTCATCCAATAACACAAACTCTAGAAGCTGAGCTATCCTATAGTCATCATTAGTGATAAGGCCCTTCATAGAGATTCTCAAGGTAGGAATCTCAACCTCTATTAGAAGCACAGCATCTTCCCTATACACTAACGTAAAGGGAGTTGTGCTCGTTGGAGTTCTAATGCTTGTCCTATATGCCCACAGAGCTAGATTGATCTGGAGATGCCAGTCTCTCCTTGATTTTCTGACTGTGTGATGAAGAGTTTTGAGGATCGCCTCATTGGATGCCTCAACCTAGCCATTGCCATGGGGGTAATAAATGGAAGACCAATGTTGTGTGATTTTGAATTTCTTGTATAGTTCCTTGAGGTCTTTGTTCTTGAATTTTCCTCCATTGTCAGTAATAATTGAGGATAGCACACCATATCTACAGATGTTGTAGTTTGTGATGAAAAGTGCTATAGTTTTCTCATCAGCAACTGTGAGAGGTACTGCCTCTAACCACTTCACGAAATAATCTATAGCTGTGATAATGAACTTATGTCCATTAAAGGAGGTTGGGTGGATTTGTCCCACCAAGTCAAAGGCCCATTGTTCAAATGGCCATGTTGTAGTAGAAGGAATCAACTCTCTGGCTGGAGCGTGAATCAGATTCCTGTGTAGTTGACACTTCTTGTAGGACCTAGCATACTTGATAGCTTCTTGCTCCATTTTAGGCTAGTAGTAACCAGCACGAAGGAGTTTTCTAGCTAGTGTTAGGCCATTGGAATGAGATCTGCAAATGCCCTCATGAATGTCAATTAATGCGCATTTGGACTCTTTGGGTTTTAAACACCTAAAGAGTGTTTCATTGAGACCTCTCCTATATAGATCATCAGCAATAATGACATAATGTGAAGCATTACAAATTAGGTAAGGTTTCTCATTCTGGGTCAGACCTTTTAGAATGTTTTGATTATGAAGGTAGGAATAGATGTGATGGTAGCGAGATGATTCTTGTCCTATAATGGAAAAGATCATCTTAGAATCAGGGGTGTCATAGGCTAGGTAGTGTAATGCTTCCACCAAGAAGTCATGTCAGAGACCATTTTCAGGCATTTGTAGCAGAGAGGCTAGGGTAGCCATGCATCAACCACTTTATTATCTACTCGTGGAACTTGCTGGAAGGTGATGTGTGCAAATACTTTTTAAATCATCAACCATGCACTTGCAAGGAATTAGTTTCTCATCCTTTGTTTGGTACACATCATTAACTTGGTTGATGACAAGCTGAGAGTCACCAAAGACATTTAACTAATCCACTCTCCATTCAGCTACAATTTTCATGCCATTGATCAAAGCCTCATATTCAGCAATGTTGTTTGTACAAGGAAACAAAATCTTGTACACTTTGGGCAATGAGTATCTTTGTGGTGTAATAAAGAGAAATCTAGCACCTAATCCTTGTTCTTGGAAATTAATTTTCATTGGCAGAAGACTTTGTATGGGTGCATCAGCCAGTTGATCTACAATTGCTTGTCCCTTTATAGCCTTGCATTCAATGTATTGAATATCGAACTCACTGAGTATCATAACCCATTTAGCCAATCTTCCTGTGAGAGCTACTTTACTAAGCAAGTACTGTAATCGATCTATTTTAGCCACAAGCCTCATAGTGTGGGCAAACATGTAGTGTCTCAACTTCTGGGAAGCAAATACAATTGCCAAGCAAGCTTTCTCAATAATGCTATAGTTCTTCTCATAAGAGACTAGTGTCTGACTCAAGTAATAAATAGCTCTTTCTTTGTTGTCATTGTCTTCCTGAGCCAACATGATTTCCAGAGATGTTTCAATGGCTGAAATATATAAAAGAAAATTCTTCCCATGAGTAGGAGGCATCAGGATTGGCGGATTGACAAGATATTATTTTATCTATGTTAAGCTTTGCTCACAATCCTGGCTCCAATTGAATTTCACACCCTTATGTAAGGTCTTCATGAAGGGTTGTGATCTATCTGCCAATTGTGAAATAAACTTGTGAATAGATTGAAGCCTTCCCTATAGTCTTCTCATTTGACTGATGTTCTGAGGTGGTGGCATGTCCATTATCACTTGTAATTTCTTCAAATTTACTTCAATTCCTTTTGCAAAAATAATGTATCCCAACAACTTTCCTAATGTGACACCAAATGCGCATTTCTTAGGATTGAGCCGAAGATTGAACTTTTCCATATGATCTAGGATGGGACCCAAATCTTATAGATGAGTATTACGTTTAGCACTTTTGACCAAAGTATCTTCAATTTAGTCCTCCATGGTTCTATGCATCATGTCATGGAAAATTGTAGTAATAGCTCGTTAATATGTAGCACAAGCATTCTTCAAACCAAATGGCATCACATTCCAACAAAAGGTTCCAAATACACATGTAAAAGCCATTTTCTCCTAGTCTTCTAGCATAAATTTTATCTGATTGTATCCAGAAAAACCATCCATAAGTGAGTACATCTCATAGCCAACTGTCATGTCCATGATCATATCACTATTAGGGAGTGGAAAGTCATCTTTAAGACATGCCAAGTTAAGATCATGGAAATGTGTACAAACCCTGATAGACTAATCGTGCTTGGAAACTAGAACAATATTGGATATCCATTCAGCATAATCAATTGCAAGGATGAAACCAGCCTTTAGAAGTTTCTCCAATTCTACTTTGATGAGCAATGCAATGTGAGGGTACATTTTTTGAAGGTTCTATTTAATTGGTTTGATGCCTAGTGCTATGGACAAATGATGCATGATAAGATCAGGATCCAATCCTGGCATGTTAGAGTATGTCCAAGAAAAATTTATTTTCTTTCATTTGAAAAAGACAATGAATTCTTCCTTCTCTTTAGGTGACAGTGACTGTGCCAAATGTATCACATGAGGATGTTCTTCTATGCCTAGGTTAATTGGCTGTGTCGGCTCTATTAACACTGATGATCTCTTTTGAAAGTGACTAGGAAGGACATCAAATATCTCATCTGCGGGTGCCTCAGAGAGGTTTTCACTCTTGGATACATCTTTTGTTTTTACTTTTTTGGGTTTTGATCCTTCCACAATATGGTTTTCACCATCGAACCTTTTCCATTTTTTCTTTTTAATTGTGTGAATGAGAGATTTGATGTCAGCCTTAGTCATGTTGATGCTCTGCTCATTGGTGGAAGATGTTAAGGGTTTGATAGTGTCTAGGTAATAGGTGAGAGCATAGTCATTTTGGAACATGGGGACTTCACTAGATGCATTGGGGTTCCAGTCTATAAGCTCAAGATGTGTGAGTGAGAGAGTAGTGGCTAGTCCAATTGCATTCATAGTATAGTCACTAAGTGCTTGGACCAGCAATTCAAGACCTACAGTGACCTCGTCCACAGGTGTGTTCAAACACCTCGAAGTACCAATGTTAGTAATTGATGACTCTAAGACACTAGTTGGATCTGACCCATGTGACCAAACCCTAGACGTTTCACCCACTTTGATTTGGTTTTCATAGACATGCACTTGGTCAATGTCTTTATCAGTAGTAGCTTCTGAAAGAGAGTCAAACTCATATTCCTTAGAATCAGTGCTACATGGTGAGAGACTATAGAACTCCCCAATAGTGATAGGGACATACTCACCTTCATCTTTTGGGTTCTTACACAAATACTCAACATGACATGACTGACTAGATTCTCCCTTTTCTAAATGATATTTGAGTTGTTCAGTATTATCCTCAGAAGAGTCACTAGTATCATCCATAGTGCTAACACGTGGCACAAAGTCATCTAGCTCAACAAAGAATTTAGCAAGATCATAAGGAATAGGATGAGGATAGGAATCCTCATCATCAGATTCTTCCTCTTGAGTATTTGACTTAGCTTGTGACTTGTTTTCAGATGAACTCTTAGATGTTGGTATGAATTTATTTGATCCCAAATGAAAAGGCACCTTCTTAAATCCTAGGCTAGTTGTATCACTATTGCTTCGAGCTCTTGCTTTGATAGGATCAATTAGGCCATTGTTATTGCACCCAATAGGGCTAATTCCCTTGTAACCAAAATGTTTCATAAGCCTAAGACCAGACCCATATTTCTTAGGAGTGATTTCGTGAGCTTGCTCTGTTAGGTCCACTAGAGCCTCTTCTTTGTAAAGCCATGTAGCAATGGCTCTATTTCCGCTTTCATCTTCTAAGGGAACTATAGCCTTGAAAAAAGTGCCATTATACTTGGTTTGAGGTGTCAGCACGAATGGCTTCTTTGCCTCTGAGGGTCTCCCATAATGTTGAGGAGACTCTGGGAGAGATGTCAATGACAACACTGGCTCAATGTGGTACTCTCCCATGCTAGTTTCTTTTAGTTTAAATGACTACACAATTTGTTTCATCTTATTGTCATGATAATTAGTGGACTCACTATTAGCAGGGACAAAAGTTTCAGCAACTTTGAGCATATTGTAGGTGTAGCTAATAGTGGCAGGAATAGTAACTTCGGAGCCATGAAATGGGAACTTGATGCATTGGTGGTATGTGGATGGTGCGACATGCATCTCATGTTTCCATGGTCATCCTAACATAATGTTATAGGCCAAGGGAATGTCAAGCACCTGATAGGTGACATCCCTTTTGACAGGACCGACATGAATTGGTAAAACCACAAGCCCTAGAGACTTTCGTTCCACTTCATCATACGCTTTGATAGTGATCTTTTGTCGAGGATCAATAGATTCCTCAGAATAATTCAATTACCTAAGTAGAGCAGCAGAGACAATATTTAGGCCAGCACTATTATCAATAAGTACCCGATGAACACATGTTTGATGGATCATAACCTCAATGTGTAGAGGATGATTGTGTGGGTGACTTAGCGAGTTGTCATCTTCCTCAGAGAAAGTCATAAGATAAGGTGAGGTCAAGTGACCTACCATGGATTGGAATCACTCAAGATCAAGATCTTGAGGAACATTTTCCTCAATGAGGGCTTTGTTTAGAATCTGCCTATGAGCAAGCGAGATTTTAAGTTGCTCAAAGATGGAAATCTTAGCATTAGTGTGTTTCAATTGATTGAGAACACTATAACTAGTTGCAGTCAAGTTCATTGTGGGTTTTGCATCTTTGCCAGATGGACCAGCAAGGGCTTTATCTTTGATTTGTTCAAGATTTGAAGTAGGAGGTGCAGGGCCTTTGAGCACCAACTTGGCATAAGAGTGAGTGATAGCATTAGCACAGTGTTGCGAGGGCATATTATCCATTTCATTGGAAGTAGGGCCCCTCAAGAAAAATGGTGTCTTGAGTTTGTCATCATCTTGTTTTCCCTTAATGGTAATAATGTTGTAGTATTCTGAATCCATAGGTTCAACCATGTGAATGACATTGTCATCATTGGAATATGTATAGTTGACCTTGTTGTAGGGTTGTGGTTGTAAAGTCTCTCCTTTTTCATAAGCTAGGAAAGGTTCTTTGAATGCCTTGTGATTAGAGTTTTTCATATGTCCATCGACCACAAGATCACCAACATCAATCATGTCTCAAACTTTATGACGTAAGTTTATACAGTTGCTAGTTTTGTGTCCCTTGCTTTGGTGATACTCATAGAATGAGGTTTCATTCCACCATGGTGGAGGTGGTTGTGGATCATAGGGATGAGAGTTATCCATTGGTGAAATAAGCTTATGTTGTAGCAATGTTTTGTAAACCACATCCAAAGGTTCTCCCAAAGGTGTATACTCTTTCTTGAGGAGTTTTGTCCATGAGTTTCTTGGTTTGTTTCCAAACATCTTATTGTTAGGAGGAGGTTTTTCAAAAATTTTGGCCGCTTTGAGGCCATCTGTGAGATTAAATGCAGCCTTAGCAAGTTTGGGTGTGACATTGTCAACAACTCCATCATGTACGATTTCTCGGTTCTTGTTGACATGTTTGGTTTTATCCATGTTGGAAGTGGAACCTTGTTTTATGTCTCTCTATAGAGTGAGTTCACCTTTGTTGACCATAAATTCCTCGATATGTATGGCTTGTGTAATCATGTCTTCAAAGGTATGTGGACCTTGAAGTTGGACTTTATATCCAAAATTAGGGAGGAGGTTATTAGTGAAAATGTCAAGCTTCTCCATTGTTGGAATTTTATGGGAATACTTAGTGTATAGTTGTCTCCACCATTGGAGGAATGTGAGAAAAGGTTCTCCAGCTTTCTGTTTAAGGTTGCATAGATCTTGAATATTGATAGGGTGTTGTATGTTATGAGAATATTGATGAACAAATAGATTGAAAATTTCATCAGACGTCTTGATAGCAAGAGGTAAATGTGAGAACCACTCCAAAGCTAGACCACCTAGGCTTCTAGGGAATAAACGCATGAGGTAGTTTTGATCATGTATAAACTCTATGGATAAAGCACCAAATTTCCACAAGTGATCTTAGGGATCAATAGTACCAAAGTACTTGTCATATTTGGGTAGCTCTACACCTCGTGGGAAAGACGACATGTTTATGCTTTTGTCAAATGGAAATGAACAAAGAGTGTCTAATGTGTATGTCTTTGTGGGTTTTTCTTTCTCATGCATCATCTAAGCCAATCGGTCTTGCATAATTTTCAATTGCTTTTTGGAGTTTAGAAGTCTCAGTTTCTTCTTTAGGTGTGATAATGGTTTCTACATTGAAATGAAAGGGTAGTTTAGCTCCCTCTTGGGCAATTTTGAGAAAGTATTTTTCTCTCTCTTCGCTGAGTAGGATTCCCATGACCTTTTGGAAGTTTTTGTCTCTTCAACATTTTGATATGTGTTTAGGGAGTATTTCCACCTCTTCCTATTCCTCATCAGTGTCATGGTCTTTCTCTTTCTCTTTTGCATTCCTAGGTGGTTCTTGATGTCGACTATGACTACCATGTTCAGGTTCACAATTAGTCATTATAGGAACATCTTCAGTTTCTATGTGCTGTGTTTCAAAAGGTTCTCTAAAAAAAGGATCAGACATCATATTTAGTAATACAGGATCTCTACCTATCTCAGCATCCTCTTGGTACAAAGGATTCCTAATTTTTTGCAAGTTTACGAAAAATGTTTGTTGAACTCAAGATGACCTGGTAGGTGAGGGAGATCATGAAGATGCCTCACTAGCCAAACTAGATACAGATTGCACAACGAAAGGTAAGTGACCTTTTTCCATGATTATGACCCCTAGCACAACCACGTCTAAGATTATGGCGATAAAACATGTTGCCTCTTCTGGTTGCGATAGTCATAGACAAGGACAAGAAGCTAGAACCTAGACAAGGACTAGACTAAGATTGAGTCTCAAAAAGGACAAGATAATAGCAAGAATGATGTTCACTAAGGTACAAATGGTCTGATTTAAAGGCTAGAACAACTAGAGATTATCACCAATGCTACATAAAGTATAACAACATTAAGAGGAGGACCAAAAATAACTTTGAGATGAGACTAGTCAAAGTGCAAGATACAAGTCTTCAGCTAAGTAAAGTGCTACTATTTCAGGATTGTTTGTAGATGAAAAGCGATAAATAGATGCAAAAAAAGATAGTGTGCAAAGCACAAACAACTAAAATCGACCAAAAGTGGAAATGTTGACACAAAGTCTCGCATGAGAAACCTTTGTCCCACATCTTATGTGCATGTGTGTACCTCACACAGTCGTGTCACCCCCTAGAGGGTGCCTGTGTGTTTTGTATATTCAAAGGACTCAATAGTATATGTTGAATGAGTGCCCTTGTGGTAGGGGACAAGCATTTATACCACCTTCAAATGTCCAGTAGCATGCCTATGGTGAGTTCTACAGGAGAGATTCTCCCCCCTCCTTGCACAAAGATTATGCCTCCTTTCAGAGATGAACCGAGTGGCTTCCAACTAAGAGGTTTTTACTTGGCTTCCATTCATATTAATTCTCAGTGGCTCTACAAGTAGAGTTGAGACCACCAGACCACACCAGCATTTGAAAGTGCATACTACTTGCTTAACAAGCCAGGGGCTAGCACCGACTAGTGCATAGATAGAGCCTCCCCTTGATATGCGATATCAAGAATCAAGGGGAAGAAATTAATTTGGATTTGGAGTCTTTCGCTCTACAAAGCATCTTGATTATAGTGAGTTGGAATCTCCGAGGAAAGGAGTGTGCTCACTTGGGTTGTTCTCGAAGGTTGGATCACTCCGGTAGGCCCTCTAAAGGATTGACATGGACTAGTGGTTTAGATCTAAGGGTCTGAGTTTGTGATTTCCCTCAAGGGGAAAGAGCATAATCCTTTACCTTATTTCCTCACCCAAACATGCAAGAGAAATTAATTACCAACTTGGCTTAATCAATCCAAACTCATTCTCCCTTAAAGATTTTGATTCCCTTAAAGGAAATCATTGACTTATCATACAAGAGAACAAGTTTTCAAGAATCACCAAGTTTCTTACCTCCCTCGAAATGGTATCTTTCAGAAGCGTCTAGGTTTTTGATTCACTCTCGGTCATGACTACTAAGAAGTGAAGAGCATATTCCCCTATTCTTCCATCTTGCATCCTAAGAAGTTCACAAGCCCTAGTTATCTAGTTTTGAAAGCAATAAGAGAAGACAAACATTGTTTTGTGGGTTTGAAAATATTGATCTTTGACAAGCATATCTTTGACAACCATCTTGCAAGAAAATAGTCAGTCTATTTTCGAGTGGGTATTAAAAGTAGTCTTTAGCAATTGTCCTACAAACAACAGTTAAGCTACAAGAAATCCAAAAAAATAGATCAAGACAAGCATGTTAGTGAAATCAAACAATCTGAAGATCGAAAAATAATGCTTAAAACTGAAACTACTGTCACAAGATTTTGCACGAAATCTCTGTCAGAGCTACATGAAATTGTTTTATGGCTTGCGTAAAGAAAATAGGTGCTGCGTAAAGTTTTATGCACTTAGGAATTTTCTCATGTGACCCAAAAAGAATCCTCATGCAAAGATTCTAGATCCTCGTGCAAAAATTAATAGTCTCGTGTGAAGATTCCCAAATCTGTACAGAATAATACATATAGAAAATATGAAAATGATTAAAAAAGTATAGAAAGAGGCCATAAAAGTTGATTTTTTTGGCCCCACAATGGGTGCTAGAAATGTATATGTGGAATGTGGCCTTACACTTCACACACACACTTCAACATGGTCTTTATATGAGGATTCATCCTAGAATGAACATTGAATTGTTCATCCAAAAATCATCCAACAAGGCAACCTGTTGCCTTCTATATAGAAGGATTTTTCCTATTAATATCCTCTGAATCAAGGTGCAAGCAAGTAGACCTTCTAAGAATGAAGAATTTGATAAAATGAAGCTAGTCTAAATGAATGTGCAAGTTATTCTAAAATGAGAAATGCATTCTAATCTAAGAACAATTGAAACAAAACTAGATTAACATATGCATAATTAAACTACATGAATTTAAAATAAGAATGCAAGGTGTATGCAAAAATGCAAGAAAATGTGACAAAATGTGAGTATGAATTTCAACAACAATTCAATAGCAATTCTATTCATCCTCTCAAAATGAAGAGATGAGGGTCTCTTAAATAGACTTTCTTGGAATCCATCAATAGTTGAGATTGATTCGGATCAACAGTTAGGATTGAAGATGAAGTTCAGTCATAAAGGAAGATTCCTAAATCAAAGGGAGTTAATTGAATCAGATCTGAGTGTAAGAGTCACTCAACTCAGATAGACTTAAGTGTCAGAGTAAGTGATCTGAGTCATTTCTAATTTGATCAGTAGTGAACTAGGAATTTCCCTTTTTTTGAACTGAAGAGAGATTTAATTTAATAAAATGAGATATGCTCTCATAAATATATTTTCTTATTAATTAAATAATTCTATTTAATTAATTAGAGACACTTTTCTTATTTAATTAAATAACTTCATTTAATTAATTAGGAATGGCTTCCTATTTATTTAAATAATTTTGCTTAATTAATTAGAAGTAGCCTCTCCATTTAATTAAATAATTTTGTTTAATTAATTAAAATAGGCATATTTATTAAATTAAATAAATTTAATTCTATATTACATTAGCCTTAAGAGATAATTTAATTTAATTAAGTATGAATACTTTAGATTAAATTAAATTGAAATCAAATAGGTTTAATGTGGCTAATATGAGTGCATACTATATGGATTAAATAATGAGTCTGATTAATGCAGACTAGGGTCTCAAGCATTTGACAATTAAGTCAAGTAGCGAGTAGCAGAATAATAATTGCCTATTAGGATAGGTCTTAGGATTGATTAGGAATAGACTAGAATTGGTATAATGGAAATGAGCCAATTTTGGGGTATTACACCAGTTTCTACTCTATTTGTATGGTCTCTTTTCAAATGCAAGTCTACTTTGCTCATTTGGGCACATCAAAGAGAACCTAGTGATTTTGCTATTGGAAGCTCCCCAACGTGGACTCCTGACTGGTGAGATTATTTTGATGAAGAAAAAAAAGCATAGCATAGGCTCATTTGCATTTATAGGGTACGTGGTCGCCTCAAACTACTAGATCCTAGTTGAATAGTTCACACACGGGGTACAAGGAACCCATGAGATATCACTCCCTATGTTGATTAAAAGATACTCTATCCAACTAGATAGATTTGTTGATTTCTTCCCACCACATCATGTTTGGTTGCCACTCTTAATGTGACCTAGCAATTTTTCAGTCCATGGCCCCAACTTCCCACTTGGATAAATACTCTTACCATCACCCTCATTTTTCCATATCCCCTATCCATTGGTCCTTTTAATCTTATGTGCACTCCCCTTTTTACATTGGGTAGTTTCTGCCTAAACCCTTCCAACTCACAGATTTGATGGAAAATCAAATAAGATTGATTACACTGGCATGCTAATGGTGCTTTATAATCTCCTACACTCAATGCATATTCAAATAGAATAGAGGAGGCGTTCATCTTGCTATGATATGGTGATTGCTTAAATTACTGCAGTCAAGCACTCACATAACAAACGTTTGGTTTTTTCCAAACGAAAATACTAAATCATGTATTTGCCTTCACATGAGCTCTGTCCTTTGGATTTAGCTTGTAGCTTGCACCTTTTTATCAACATGGGGCTCCTTAATATTTACAAAGATGCCATTGACTCCCTTACTGTGGGCATCTCTCCTGCACCTACCTCCAACATTGGAACATTTCCATGAATCATTTTTCCATTGTGGGTGTCCTCCTTCAGTCTACAGCTACTTTAAAACAAATGATCCTTGATAGTGTCTTTTGTTTGTGTTGGCATAAGAAAACATCTCTCATAAGAAATACCCCATTCTACACAATATTGCATTTAATTCTTGGTGAAAACTCTTGATAGATTGAACTCATTTATCCCAATGACATTGATCTAGTATTGTAGATTAGTTATTTGGGGCAAGACTACATCTTGTAATACTTGTCTTCATTATATACTTTGGCCAATCCCCTTTTTTCTTTTCACTCATCCAGCACTTTTCTTGAAGGTGAACCATATATCATCAATTAGATATTTTTGTCTGTCATTTGATTTTCTATGATAATGCATCAAAATTTAAGTTTGAAACATTGTAACATCCTTTGGATACCCCCAAATCCTAACGCCCTATCAATTTGATGGAATTAGTTAGGCCCAAAATGGGTCCGGCTAAAAAAATTTTGCCTTTTGGATAATTGATCTGTTAATCTAGCCTACTAATCATCCGACATCGAATGAAATCAATTTGTATCATGGATTCATCTTTCAAAACTCATTTTCACCTGTTTCTACAAATTGTCAACTTCTTGCCATAAGGTCCTTTGACTGGCCTTAAAAAACTGACCTGAATAGATAACTAGGCTCTGAAATTTGACACATTGATTCTATGTTCCACATACTTTCATGATGTTGAATCTAGTCTCATGATGAATTCAGGGTCAAAAGATATTGACCACCAAAGTTGACCTTTGAAAATTTTCTACATGAAAACATGTTAGAAAACTATAAAATGCTTTTGGATTTGGCTTTGAAAACTGGGCAAACAAACACTTGGGAAAATGAAAATTGGGGTGTTGGTTCATTATCACAAGGAGAGTATAAATCTATGATTTAGGCTTATGAGGAATCACAGGGCGCATTTGGCGAGTAGTCAAAGTAGGCTACTCAGAATTTTGCAAATTGAAACAATGATAGAAAATATTTTTTGCAAATTGAATGGACCTGTTAAAGTGTGCAGATGGATTCGTAAAGATTTGAAAGTATTTTTGTCAAATGGAATGGACTTGGGAAAGTGTGCAAACAGATTCGTAAAGATTTGAAAATTGGCACACTTAAAGTATTTTTAGAGGAGAACATAGTGGTACAATCCATTCTATCTAGGCAATCATAGATTTCAAGATATAACATCACGAATAGGGGTTCCAACAAATTTTCTCCTTTTGACACTAGTAAAACTTAGAAATTCCATTTGGAATCACATTCAAAAACTAATCAAATGGATTCGTCATAAGCTCAAACTTGAAAAATAACAAGTTTCTAACCTCTAAAATGCAACACAAATGGAAATTTCTCATTTTGGTTAACTGAGTCAAAGTTATAGCAAATCAAATAGGGCTTGCTAGAATTTTCAACATTTTGCAAATGCATGAAAACAGAAAATGACCAACTTTGAGGGATTCAAAACCTAGACAAACGGACTCAAAATGACTCAAAATCTAAAACATAGGTTCTCAAGTATGGACACTAGACACTTCCAAAGTGGCAAGTCATGAAACATCACTGGGTGTGAGATATTTATATGCAAACATACTTTCCTGTCACTGTTCCACACTTAGGTGAAAATGCAGATTTGACAATTGCTCAAAATGGGACTTCACGAAATGACTTGGAACAACAATTTAACTTCATGGAAAAAGAGGATATGTTGAATGGAAGGTGTTAGAAACATTAGACACCTCTTTGGCCTCAAATGGATAGCTGAGTACATTTTTATCAAAAGTGTTTATAGGGCTTAACTTTCTCAATGGTACTCAAAATTGGGGCTACAATTTTGAGCGTCTATAGGCTTTATTTGGGGATGCATGTACCTTGTGGGCATGGCAAGGATTTAGATCTTTGGGAGAAGTAGATCACACACTTGACTTCTCTAACTTCCCTCGAACAACTTTATTGAAAGCAAGAAACAACTACCTACTATGTACACATGATGGCCCCAGGCCACCGGAAAGTTTTCAAAACTTCTTAACTCTATCATGTACCTAATTCTCATTGAAATTCTCTTGAGGTAAACTGAAATTATCTTTCTCCTTTATTTCACCCAATACATTAGCACTTTCAATCATTTTTTTAGGCAAAACAAAACTAATATCATCATCTTCATAGTGCATATAAAAATTAGACATAGTTTCTTGATCTTGCTCGCTATGAAAATATGAATCAGTATGATTATAACTATTGAAATCAAATTGAAACTGATCACCACTAACTAAATCATGGATTCCTTCAATGAAAAACACAAAATTTTGGTACTCTACTCCATTCAACAAGTTACATGAGTCAAATTGTAACTCAACTTGTGCCTCCGAATGTGAAGAGTATGTAAAATCTGATTTCTCCTCATTTGTAATGTGAGTACCCCATAAATTAGACTTAACATTCACTACAACCTCTTTACACTCAAACAACTAATTAGATACTAAATCACAAGAATCATCATGAAATTGCATGTTCACAATATGCTGATCCATATCAATCCTTTTCTTAAATAACTCATTAGAATGAACTAACTCATTACTATTTCCTTCCTCATCACATGAGCAATCTAAATGTATCTCAGCCTCATGAGAACAAGAAAATAGTGAACTAGCAATAGACCCTATCTTTACATTTTCATTCTCAAAAAAGAAGTCATCATGTGCATTGATATACAGATTACAATCACATACACCTCGCAAACTTGACAGAGGATATTCTAGAACTATATCTTCTTCAACATGAAATTTAGGGGAAATGACTTCATTATATGAAATTGCAAAACATGGTAAAGCACAAGAATCCTTCGATAGATTAGCATACCTTTCAAAATCATGAACAAACAAATTGGAAATCTCATCAACACTTAACAAGACTTCATTACTAGTTTCTTTTCCTTGGCTATGGTCATTATTCAGATAGCTTGACACATTTACAACAGTAGACTCATTAGTATTATATTATGAAAAATCAAAATTTGGATTATACCATAGATATTCTTTAGACAATACCTCAACAATTGGTATTATAACACATTCACATTCATCACTAGAAGAAAAATTCTTACTGCTGTTATACTTTTCCTCCTCTTTACAATCATCATAATAAGATGAATCCACATTATGCATGTCATCAAACTGGTGATTACTATCCTCTAATTCATAAAACTTAGACTCTTCATCTTTACAATCACTTTCAACAGGCTCATTGCATCCACTATTATTTGCAGCATATTCATTTCTACTATCATTAGATTCATTAGCATTTAAAGAATTTTCAATCTCCATGATAAAATCTTGGATTTCATTAATCTTTTCTAACCTTGACTTGGCTAGCCAATCAACTGAATATGGTATACAAACTTCTAAGAGTACCATTGGCCATGAAGACTCCTTAGGTCTGAAAAACTCATCAAAATTCATAACTACTGATTTGAACTTCATGTAAATTTGAAATCCACTAAGACCCTTAATATCACCAATTGTATTTCTTATATTTATGATAGTCTTATCATGAATCTTTCTTTTCAAACTAGCAATATTTGCACAAACACCTTCAAGGGTTGGCACATCACATCACTTTCATACCTAGATTCTAAATCCATCTTATAAACTATCAAACACCTACCTCTATTTTCTTAGTGTTGAAACCACTAGATGGTGGAAACCATTTTGTTCATTCAATTTTATTGAGAGACAAATAAATGAAAATTGAAATACCTTTTATGTGTTGCTACATTAAACCTTAGATCTGCTAATTAGCACTAGTGCAACAATGAAATCACACCATAGATAGAATCCTTGTAGAGGCTCCACTCCTTGAAGAGGGAATTGAAATCACAACCGTGATTCAAATTTTGACATCGACAACTTTAGCAGATACAAGAAACCACATAAACCATTAATCAAGAAATTGATACTTCATATTTCTTCCAACAAACTAGATCTACTCTTAAATACTAAAAGCCTCTGATATTACAATAAACCATGTACTAGTACAGAGATTTGGACTAGAGTCATCACTAACACTTAGTGAGAAAAGATTTTAAAACTATTTACCAGTTGTAGATTCTGAACCAAACTTTCAATATGGGAAATCTTGCATATTCATAATTTTTAGTAGACCTATACAACCTTCTACTAAATAACTCTCTTCAAACACACTTCATAAACTTAAAAAAAACAATAGAAACTCAATCCAATGAAGTGTATGAAACCTTTTAAACTATTATCCTCCTCTTAGTGCTAAAACTTCACTTGATGGAGAACACATTATTTTCATGGAAAATAAATCACATGAAAGTGTAAAATACATCAAGATCTAGATGGCTAGAAGTTCTCTATCCACTACTTACAACAACAGACCCAAAACCTAATAAATTCTTTATTGAACATTTTGAACCAGCACATCACAAATCTAACCAAACTTTCGAATGTTTCAACCTCTTCGAATCTCTTTTTTCTCCTACAAAAACTAATCACAATTCATGCATAGAACTGCACTAGTACAGAGATTTACTTTGAGTCGCCACTCACATTAAGTGAGACATGAATTGCATTAGTCTTGAAGATACCACAAACTAATTTAAAACAATAGTAGATAGAAGACACCTCTTTAGATTTATATTGAATTTAAAAATCCTACACAAAGCTAAAACATAACTTTCTCGACTCTTAAATTAAAACAACAACTCACACCAAATTGAATTGATTGAAGGTATACTCATTTCTCAACACAATTTGCATTCAATTTAAGAATTGTTGCTATAAGAGAACAAAGCTTACTGGGAAACATGAAAATATAGTAAGGAAATGGACTGAACACATCAACTTATTGTTGTATAAAAACTTTCTCCATGTTGTTCCTTCTATTGTGTTGAATCTCTTTAAATTCTCGAGGTTTGTCTATCATGAATCTCAACACAAGTCCCTAGCAGAGTCACCATTTTAATGGCTCCTGATTTAACATTTTTAAAAATGACCAAGAAACTAGACCAATGCATCTAAGGCTAGAAAATTCCTATGATGGATACACTAGACCGCAGTCTTGGGCCAACTATAAGGCATAACTCCTTCTTCACTTCAGGCTCTACAAGACCTAGGTGGGTTAACTTTGAGGTTCTAACATATGGTACCAATGCAATTTAAACATAAATTTGAACCTAATAATTGAAGATGCAACCCTTATTTCTCCTAATACTTATGCAATAACATAGGAATGAAATAGCTACATATAATAACCTATGAACACATAACATGTGATTTAGTGATTAGTGCAAACCGGTGAATCGCTATGAAAAATCTAACCCCAATCTAGAAAAGTCACTTCTTCCCAGTTCCAATGGTATATTGCATTGCATATTTTGGATAAAAATTGTGCCTATTATGGCCATTTGAAAATTAGGCTCCTGGACTATGAACAGTCATTAAAATTCAAAAATTTAAAAATTTACATAGTATGAACTATATTAATCATTTAAATTTATTCATATCCTTCTTTTGAAAAAAGCATTCGATTGATTCATCTCTGTTTTTGAACTTGATTTTATATTTAAATCTCCTTGCCACTTGTCTACTCCTCATTTGCCATCTTTCATTTGAAATATCTTTAATTTATTAATTAATATTAATTAATTAAGTCTCTATATTAATCCTTTGAATTAATAGCTTTTGAAATGCCTTTATGCTTATATGCTCATGAACTTCCCATAGCATTAGGACCTCCTCACAGCTTCCTTTACGCTCACATGGGAATGATATCTTAATATTTTATTAATATTCCTAATATCCTCATAGCACCATGACCCCTTCTCATCTTCATTTACACTCATATGCTGGCCTTTGATATTTCAAATCCCTTTACGTGCATAGGGGGTACTCACATTTCATTTTATCTTTACGCCTTTATGAGTGTGTACCATTGGAGATGTTTAAAAATTGCCTCCCGCTTCTATGAGAAACCTTTCCTTCCCATAGCATTGGGAAAATTTTGAACTTTTCTTTACGTGCATTTGGTCTGAGTGTAACATCATAATACCTTTTGTTTGGCCTCCCTATTCATATGCTAGATTATGACACGTGTCACCCTTTTCTGCGGTTCAGGTCAAAATTAACCTCAATCTTTATGCCCAACTGACCAACCATGGGCCCCACAGCAAGGTTTGCACTTCAAAAGAACTTTTCTTTTAGACACTAAGCTATGTGTGCATGAGTATATTTAAACAATAAAAAATTCTATCCCACGACCAATGTCAGATAAAGCTCTATATCCCTGCCTTGCTTTTACCTGCCTCTACAACTTTTAGCTTTGGAAGCTTTTTCTTTCTTGTTCATGGCGATGCTCTGAACATGGGCCTTTTATAGTGTGAGCTCTTCTTTATGGAATGAAGTTACTTCAAATCCCCTATGGATTGCTTCCTATTTGTAGGTTCTTCTTGCTTACAGCAGCTTGGTTTCTTTGGTGGCTTCTACTCTGTTTGTATGGTCTCTTTTCAAACACAAGTCTATAAAGAGAACTTGGTGATTTTTCTACTAGAAGCTCCCCAATGTGGACTCCTGACTAGTGACATCATGTTGAGGGAGAAAAAAAAAGCATAGCATAGACCCATCTATGTTTATAGGGTACGTGGTCATCTCAAACATCTAGATCCTAGTTGAACAGTTAACACATGGGGTACAAGGAACCCATGAGATATCACTCCCTATGTCAATTGAAAGATGCTATGTCCAACTTGATAAATTTGTTGATGGCTTCCCACCATGTCATGTTGGGCTACCACTCTCAATGTGACCCAACGGTACTTCAATCCATGGCCCCAACTTACCACTTGGTAAAATACTCTTGCCATCCCCCTCATCTTTCCATATCCCTTGTCCACTAGTCCTTTTAATCATATGTGGACTCCCCTTTTTACATTGGGTAGCTTCTGCCTAAACCCTTCCAACTCACAGATTTGATGGGAAATCAAATAAGATTGATTACACTAGCATGCTGATGGTGCTTTATAATCTCCTACACTTGATGCATATTCAAATAGAATAGAGGAGGCATTCATCTTGCTATGATATGGTGATTGTTTAAATCACTGCAGTGAAGCACTCACAAAATAGATGTTTGGTTTTTTGAAAATGAAAATACTAAATCCCATATTTTCCTTCACATGACCTCCGTCCTTTGGATTTGGCTTGTAGCTTGCACCTTTTTATCAACATGGGGCTCCTTAATATTTAGAAAGCTGCCATTGACTCCCCTACTGTGGGCATCTCTCACACACCTACCTCCAACATTGGAACATTTTGATGTATCATTTTGCCATTGTGGGCCTCCTCCTTTAGTCTACAACTACATTAAAACAAATGATCCTTGATAGTGTCTTTTGTTCGTGTTGGCATAAAAAAACATCTCTCATAAGCAACACCCCATTCTACACAATATTGCATTTAATCCTCGTGGGAAACTCTTGATAGAATGAACTCATTTATCCCAATGACATTGATCTAGGATTGCAAATTAGTTATTTGGGGCAAGAGTACATCTTCTAATACATGTCTTCATTATATACCTTGGCCAATCCCCTTTTTTCTTTTCACTCATCCCGCACTTTACTTGAATGTGAACCATCTATCATCAAGTAGATATTTTTGTCCCTCATTTGATTTTCTATGATAATGCATCAAAATTTGAGTTTGAAACAATGTAACATCCTTTGGACACCCCCAAATCCTAACGTGTTGTCAATCTGATGGAATTAGTCAGGCCCAAAATGGGTCCAGCTAATTTTTTCTTTGTGTCTTAGACAACTGATTTATTAATTTGGCCTATTGATCATCACACTGACTGAAATCAATTTGCATCATGGATTCAACTTTCAAAAGTCATTTTTACCTCTTTCTACAAATTTCCAACTTCCTACCATAAGGTCCTTTAACTGGCCTTGAAAAATTGACCTAAACAAATAACTAGGCTCTGAAATTGGACACATTGATTCTATGTTCCACTGGGCTCTAAAATCAGACACATTGATTCTATGTTCCACATACTTTCACCCTGTCAAATCTTGTCTCATGATGAATTTGGCATCAAAAGACATTTACCGCCAAAGTTGACCTCTTAGAATTGCCTACATGAAAACATGTCAGAAAACTGTAAAATGCTTTTGGGTTTGGCTTTGAAAATTGGGAAAACAGACACTTGGGAAAACAAAAACTAGTGTGTTGGTTCATTGTCATGAGGAGAGTATAAATCTATAATTTAGGCTCATGAAAAAACATGGGGCACATTTTGCAGGTAGTCAAAGTGGGCTACTCAGAATTTCGCAGATTGAAACAATGATAAAAACATTTTTTTCAAATGGAATGGACCTGGGAAAGTGTGCAAACGAATTTGTAAAGATTTGAAAATTGGCACACTTAAAGTATTTTCAGAGGACAACATAGCGGTACAATCCATTTGATCTAAGAAGTCATAGATTTCAACATATAACATCACGAATAGGGGTTCCAACAAATATGCTCCTTTTGACACTAGTAAAAGTTAGAAATTCCATTTGGAATCACATTCGAAAACTAATCAAACAAATTCATCATAAGCTCAAACTTGAAACATAATAAGTTTCTATGCTCCAAAATGTAATGCAAAATGAAATTTTTCATTTTGGTTAACTGAGTCAAAGTTATAGTGAATCAAACAGGGCTTCCTAGAATTTTGAACATTTTGCAAATGCATGAAAACAATAAATGACCAACTTTGAGGGAGTCAAAACCAAGTCAAATAGACTCAAAAAAACACAAAATATAAAACATAGGTTCTCAAGTATGGATACTAGACACTGCCAAAGCAGCAAGTCATGAAACATCACTGGGTGTGAGATATTCACATGGAAACATATGCTCTTGTCACAATTTAACTTCATGGAACAAGTGGATATGTTGAATGAAAGGTGTTAGAAACATTAAACACCTCTTTGGCCTCAAATGGATAGTCGGGTACAAACTCATCAAAAGCATTTATAGGGCTTAACTTTCTCAATGGTACTCAAAATTAGGGCTACAATTTTGAGTGCCAACACCAGGGAGAAAACTCTGTAGTTAAGCGTGCTCAGGCTAGAGTAGTACTGTGATGGGTGACCTCCCGAGAAGTCCTGGTGCTTCACCCTTGTGAGAATCATCTAGATCCAATGACTGCTACGTGTTCCATTTATTCTCATGAGAGATGGATTCAATACTCATCAAACATTGGTCAATGAGTTTGACTCAAAAATCACACAGTTAAATATTGATAGCAATATCACAATTTGAGTTGTTGTGGAAATTATATCCTCCTTATCAATTGATGAGTTGAAGGGGCTTTCTAATGAATGGTAAATAAGGCACAATACTTGGTGAAGGTTTTGCAAATGGGGTTGCAAGCTTTGGGTTTAACCATGGAGTAAACTCCATAGTTAAACGCACTTAGGTTGGAGTAGTACTGGGATGGGTGACCTCTTGGGAAGTCCTGTTGCTTCAGCCTTGTGAGAATCACCTAGATCCAATGAGTGCTAAGTGTTCCATTTATTCTCATGAGAGATGGATTCATGTTTAAGCACTACTGATGAAACATGGGTCAATGAGTTTGACTCAAAAATTACAATGTTAAATCCTGATAGCAATATCACAATTTGACTTGCTGTGGAAATTATCTCCTATTTATCAATTGATGAGCTTAAGGGGCTTTCTAATGAATGGTTCATAAGGCACAACACTCAGTAAAGGTTTTTCAAATGGGGTTGCAAGCTTTGGGTTTAACCATGGAGGAAACTTCGTAGTTAAGCGCGCTCAGGCTAAAGTAGTATTGGGATGGGTAACCTCCTGGGAAGTCTCAATGCTTCACCCTTGTGAGTATCACCTAGATCCAATGACTGCTAAGTTTTCCATTTATTCTCATGAGAGATGGATTCATGTTGGATCACTACTCATGAAACATGGGTCAATGAGTTTGACTCAAAAATCACACAGTTAAATCTTGATAGCAAAATCATAATTTGACTTCTCTGGAAATTATCTCCTACTTATCAATTGATGAGCTTAAGGAGATTTCTAATGAATGGTTCATAAGGCACAATAATTGGTGAAGGTTTTGCAAATGGGGTTACAAGCTTTGGGTTTAACCATGGAGGAAACTCCATAGTTAAGTGCACTCAGGCTAGAGTAGTACTAGGATGGGTGACCTCCCGAGAAGTCTCGGTGCTTCATCCTTGTGAGCATCACCTAGATCCAATGAGTGCTAAATGTTCCATTTATTCTCATGAGAGATGGATTCATGTTGAATCACTACTCATGAAACATTGGTCAATGAGTTTGACTCAAAAATCACATAGTTAAATCCTGATAGCAATATCACAATTTGACTTGCTATGAAAATTATCTCCTACTTATCAATTGATGAGATTAAGGGGAATTCTAATGAATGGTTCATAAGGCATAATAATTTGTGAAGGTTTTGCAAATGGGGTTGCAATCTTCGGGTTTAACTAGGGAGGAAACTCCGTAGTTAGGTGCCGCAGGCTGGAGTAGTCTTAAGGGGCTTTCTAATGAATGGTTCATAAGTCACAACACTTGGTGAAGGTTTTGAAAATGGGGTTGCAAGCTTTGGGTTTTACCATGGAGGAAATTCAATAGTTAAGCGTGCTTAGGCTGGAGTACTACTAGGATGGGTGACCTCTCGGGAAGTCTTGGTGCTTTAGCCTTGTAAGAATCACCTAGATCCAATGAGTTCTAAGTGTTTTATTTATTTTCATGAGAGATGTATTCATGTTGAATCACAACTCATGAAAAATGGGTCAGTGAGTTTGACTCAAAAATCACACAGTTAAATCTTAATAGCAATATCACAATTTGTCTTGCTATGGAAATTATCTCGTACTTATCAATTGATGAGCTTAAGGGGCTTTCTAATGAATTTTTCATAAGGCACAACACTTGGTGAAGGTTTTTCAAATGGGGTTGCAAGCTTTGGGTTTAACCATGGAGGAAACTCTGTAGTTAAGCATGCTTAGGCTGGAGTAGTACTGGGATGGGTGACCCCCTGGGAAGTCTTGGTGCTTCACCCATGTGAGCATAACCTAGATCCAATGAGTGCTAAGTGTTCCATTTATTCTCATGAGAGATGGATTTATATTGAATCATGGGTCAATGAGTTTAACTCAAAAATCACACAATTAAATCTTGATAGCAATATCAAAATTTGACTTGCTATGGAAATAATCTCCTACTCATAAATTGATGAGCTTAAGGGTCTTTCTAATGAATGGTTCATAAGGCACAACACTTGGTGAAGATTTTTCAAATTGGGTTGCAAGATTTTGGTTTAACCATGGAGAAAACTCTGTAGTTAAGCGCACTCGGGCTAGAGTAATACTGGGATGGGTGACCTCCCGAGAAGTTCGGGTGCTTCACCCTTGTGAGCATCACCTAGATCAAATGAGTGCTAAGTGTTCCATTTATTCTAATGACAGATGGATTCATGTTGAATTACTATGCATGAAACATGGGTCAATGATTTTGGCTCAAAAATCACTCAGTTAAATCCTGATAGCAATATCACAATTTGACTTGCTATGGAAATTATCTCCTACTTATCAATTGAAGAACTTAAGGGTCTTTCTAATGAATGTTTCATAAGTCACAACACTTGGTGAAGGTTTTTCAAATGGGGTTGCAAGCTTTGGGTTTAACCATTGAGGAAACTCTATAATTAAGCACACTCAGGCTGGAGTTGTACTAGGATGGGTGACCTCCAGGAAAGTCTCGGTGCTTCACCCTTGTGAGCATCACCTAGATCCAATGAGTGCTAAGTTTTCCATTTATTCTCATGAGAGATGGATTCATGTTGAATCACTACTCATGAAACATGGGTCAATGAGTTTGACTCAAAAATCACATCGTTAAATCTTGATAGCAATATCACAATTTGACTTGCTTTGGAAATTATCTGCTACTTATCAATTGATGAGCTTAAGGGGTTTTCTAATGAATGGTTCATAAGGCACAACACTTGGTGAATTTTTTGCAAATGGGGTTGCAAGCCTTGGGTTTAACCATGGAGGAAACTCCGTAGTTAAGTGCACTCAGGCTGGAGTAGTACTAGGATGGGTGACCTCCCAAGAAGTCTTGGTGCTTCACCCTTGTGAGCATCACCTAGATCCAATGAGTTCTAAGTGTTCCATTTATTCTGATGAGAGATGGATTCATGTTGAATCACTACTCAATGAACATGGGTCAATGAGTTTGACTCAAAAATCACATAGTTAAATCTTGATAGAAATATCACAAAATCAATCTAGTTATGAAGGAATAGATCAACTTTTTGGATTATTTTGGATGAACAATCCCATGTTCATTGTGGGATGATTCTACATATAGTGATCATGTTGAATTCTGGTTGATTTATAGGCCATAATTAGGACTCACATTTCTAGCACTCACTGTGGGGCCAAGAAATTAGTTTTTTGGTCTCATTTGCTGATTTTTTCTTTTCAAAATTATGATGTTCTATTGTTTTTGTCTATACAATTCCTTAGTTTCTCTTGTGAAAAATTTAATTCTCACGTGAAGAAACTAAATTTTCTCTTATTGTGTTTTCCTTTATCATGCGAAATAGTGTATAATTGCATGGTTTCTCACAGGGGTCTGTGTAGAATCTTGTACAAAAGTCAACATGAGTAAAAGTAAATTTTAGTGTTCAGATTTAGTTTTCACAATTCTATTAATCTGACAATTATTTTTGATTTCTAATTTTTGACAATCTAATAGTGGTGTGTAGATCTCTTGTCAAAGACATCTTATGATGAACTCACAAATAGTATTGATGGTTTGATTGCAAGATGCTTGGTCAAAGATTCAAATGTCAAAGAATAAATTCATACCCACTCAAACATTGCGTTGTTTTACTACTTTCTTACACACATAGTTTAATAGGGCTTGTAAAATTCATAGGGCTCTAGACAAAGGAATAGGGAAGTATGCAATTTTTGTACTAGGATGTGATGCCCAAGAGTAAATCAGAAACCTAGACGCCTTTGGAAGATAGTACATGAGGGAGGCAGGAAAGTTATTGGTTCTCCTATATAAGTCTTTTTTATGAAGAGATGATGAATTCATTTTAGGAAATCAAAATCTTGAGAAAATAAAATTTGGGATTGATAAACTAACTCAATGATGAACATGTTCTATGTGTTTGGCTAAGGTGACAAGGTAGAGGAGCATGCTCTTTTTCATTTGGAAAAATTAGAAACTTTGACCATTAATTAGAACCACTAGCCCAAGACAACCTTTAGAGGGCATTTCGAAGCAATACAACCTCCAGGAATGACACAAGTGAGAACACACCTTTTGCTGGTGATTCCAACTCACTATAATAAAGAAGATTTGTAGAGTGAAAGACTCCAAATGCATGTTAATTTCACATATCAAGAAGAGGCTCTGTCTATTACACTAGGTGGTGCCACTCCCAGTTTTTCTAGTTATGTGTGTGCACTTTCAAATGTTGGTGTGGGTTGTTGGCCTCAACTTCATTCATGAAGCCATTAGGGATTAATGTAAACGGAAGCCAAGTAAAAGCTTTTAGATAGTTGCTACCTAGTTCACCTTTGAAAGGGGGCATAATATTTGTGCAAGGAGGGGGAAGAATCTCGCCTATAGATCCTCACCATAGGCATTTACTTGGATGTTGAAAGGTGGTATACACCCTTGACCCCTAACATAAGGGTTCTCATTGAGTGTATATGTTATTTAGTCCTTGGAATACACCAAAAACACAGACGCCCTCTAGTTGAGTGATATGACTATGTGAGGTGAACACATGCACATAAGTTGTGAGACAAAGGTTTTGATGCCTCTACCATTTTTGGTTGTAGGGATAAAGAGTGTCTTTTTTTAGTCTTTAAACTATTCAAAAGATCCAAACAACTAAAATTTCAAGACTCCTCCGTCCTTTCGAGTTGATTTGTCCTTGGTTGGATTTTTTAAGACTATTTCTTGCATCCCTTATCTAAAAAACTACTATCTACTTGAAAACCAAAATGATGTCCAAAATCTAAAAACAATTTCCATATCTACCTAAAAACTTTCAAACGCTATTAGTTATTGGTCAAAAACTGCTAAAACCATTAAAAATCTCTTCAAGTATAGTTCAAATATAATAGTTTGTCTTTCTCTCACTTGCAGTTATACACAATTTTGCATGAGAAAACTACTAGTTTTATTTTCCTCATGGGGTTCTCTATAGTTCCCCAAGTGGGTTCCTACAAATCTTCACATGAAACATTGCCAAAACTTTGATTTTTTGAGTCAAAAACCTATCTTTTCCAAGCAAATTGTCCTTTCCTTCTATGACTTTGTGCAAATTCTTGAGAGAGAAAATAAGTCTAAAATTTTTGTTCCAAATATTTGCTTTCTTCACTATGTTCTCTTGCGTGGCTCTCTATCAATCTTTGTGTGAGATTTTGTCCTAAAACTGTCAAAATTGCTCTATTAGAGGTGTTTTCTCACTTGGTTGTCTGTATTTCCTTGCCTTGGATTCATTTCCTTACGAGAGTTTATCAAAAATTTTCTGAAGCAATGAACTATTGTGTACCCCCTCATCAAAACTTGATCCAAGTCTAATTTGTCTCTGAAACATTTGGTCATTTCTCTATTTTTATTAATGCCAAACTATGATTTATTGCTTAATTGACAACTTGTAACTTACACACAATCTAGTCTCCTTACTTGTTTGTCCTATTCTATTATCTTGTGTTTGTCATACCTTGCATCATCATAGTCATAAATCTTGGCTATTCTAGCCATCTCTCAAACTATTCATACCTAGATATAGAACACACTTATATCACTTTGAGACAATGTTCTAGTGTAATCCTTGTTTAGACATTATTCTAAGTCATTGTCCATGACTATTGCCACAAGCCTATATATCATGACATGGTAGAGATAGAGGTCAAAATTGTAGTAGAGGTTGCTCCCAAGTTTAAACATAGTTTGAATCTAGTGAAGAGTCCTCGTGATCTCTTTCACCTATTAGTCCACCTAGTCTTCAAAGAATGTTTTCCATAAACTTTCAGCAAGCTAGGAATCCTTTATACCAAGTGAATCTTGAAATTGACACAATACTCAGACCTTGAAATGAAACAATTGAATTCTTATTCAAAACACCTTTTCAATAGACACACACTGAAATCTTCTACACTCTTAAAATGGCTGATCAAGAACAAGAAAGAGGTGACCATAATAGAAGTCATGATTACCCAAGAAATGAAAGACTAAAAGACCTTACAACTACACAAGTGAGTATGAAGATATTGAAGACATAGAAAAATATTGTAAAGATAAAAAATTTTAGAAGGTAATGGAGATCATACTCAATGAAGAGAAAGATAAATACTTTCTTAAGCTCACTCAATAAGGAGCAAAACTACCTCAAAACTTTAATGTCAAGACAATTGTTATACAAGAAGAGGAAATTGAAACATCCTAGTTATAAAAATAACTAAAGGCCATGCAAGAGAAATCTGCCCAAATGATGCCTGACAAGGATAAACCAACAAAAAAATACAACTTAGACACTCTTTGTCCATTTCCTTTCAACAAGAGTTTAGACATGCCTCCTTTTCCAAGAGGAGTTGAGCTACCCAAGTACAATAAATACTTAGGAACATTTGGTCCCCAAGATCTTTCAAGGGAATTTGGTGCTTTGTCTATTGAATTAATGCACAATCAAATGTATCTCATGTATTTATTCCCATGAAGTCTAAGTGGTCAAGCAATGGAATGGTTTTCAAGGTTACCTACCAACATTAAAACATTTGATGAGATTGCCAATCTATTTGGCCAACAATATAAACATAACATACAACATCCACTTAGAATGTGCAATCTATGTAACTTCATACAAAAAGTTGGAGAACCTTTCCTCACATTTCTTCTAAGGTGGCAACAACTATATACCAAATATTCATAAAAGATTCCTAAAATGGAAAAACTTGATATCTTCACAAATATTTTTCTTGACTTTGGGTATAAAGTAAAATTTCAAGGTCTACACACCTTTGAAGATATGATTACACAAGCTATCCATATAGAGGAGTTCATGGTCAAAAGGGATGAAATAACCCTTTAAAAATACATCAAGCAAGGATCTACCTTTAGTAAAGATAAATCCAAGTATGTGAACAAGAATCAAGAGGTAGTACACAATAGAGTCATTGCTAACATTACTCCCAAACCTACTAAAGTGTCTTTCAATCTCATAGATAACATCAAAGCATCTAATACTATTGAAAAATATCCTCCTAATAACAAAACATTTGGAAACATAATAAAAAACACATCTCGGGTTGTGCACCAAAAATGTGGGTACACACCTCTTGGTGAACCTCTAGATGTGGTTTATAAGACCTTTTTGCAAAAGAAGATCATCTCTCCATTGGATAATTCTTGTCCTATTAGAAATACAATGGGAAAAGTAAACTTTGTGGAGGGGGAGGTGAATTAGCACCTTAAACTTTCAACCTTAAAATCATTTACCACACATCCATCTCATAATCTATTCACATAAACTAAAATACCAAATTAAGCATATCCATCCATAACTTGAAAGTAGATAAGCATTCGACACATGTATGATACAAGATATTTGGTTACCTAGAAACCCTCCAATGAGAAGGTAAAACTCAGGTGGGAATGACACCCACAAATCTCCACTACTGCAGTAATAAAGTGTATCCAATGAAGGTTATGATGTTTGATCATGAAACATGATCTACCCTATGAAAGGTATGCCCTATTAAAGGCTTACAAGATTATTAGATCTTACCCTATTAAAGGATTTCAAGACCTTGTTAGAAGTGTGCCTGGTAAAAGGAATTTGACTTACAATAAAGTAAGCACCCTTTTAAAGGATTTTCAACTGCCTGTTAAGACTACTCTATTAAGAGATTTAACTGATTCACCTACTAGAATGTATCAACAATGATCCAATGGTTAGCACTCTGCTTCTAGATAATAGATCACCTCTTTGCATGTATCCTTGATCCTTTTGATTAGATGTATCTCTTCTATCCTCTAATTCCTTTCCTCTCTTCTCCTCTAACCAATTATGCAATGTGTCTCAATTCATAATACCTTAGTTACCATGAATACTATGTTTGTGGATGCAAACTTCTCTCTTTTCTCCTTCAACATTCATAAAAAGTTTAGGGTTTTTCCTCCTTAATAAGACCTAGGTGACTTAGGGTTAGGTATGAATCAACGATTATGATTCATCCTTCTAGCCACTTAATTCATCCCTTTAACTGATTGGTTGCATGTATTTCTTAGGGATTCTCAATTAAATTTTTTTTGATCATCTAGGATCACAAAAAATCCTCAAGTTAGCTCAAAAAATGGTTTAGATAGTAGTTTGTGCCATTACAAATAACTATGTCAAAACTATATTACTTAGCACTTGAAGTCCTTGATGCTCGACATCAACTGTAACTTCAATGATGTAACTTGGCCTCTAAATAACTTGAAATCCATTGATCACTTAGCATCTAAATTACTTGTCACTTACTATCTACTCAACACTTGAGTGACTCGACACTTACTAGTTACTCAACACATAAACTAAATCTCTCGCTTGGCATATACTATATGACAACTTATGCTCAACATGTATTACTTGTTCGGCATGAACTAAGTAAATGACTTAAGTGTATTGGTACTCATATGACAAAATCAATATGAGGTTAATAATCTCCCCTTTGAACATGAGTGGAAAAAACACTTGGTCATACATGAATGATCTTCACTTATGACTCTAACTTAAATACTCACCATCTCTTTTCGACATATGTACAAAATTTCAAAATTTTGCAAAAACTTAACAGTCATACCTCAAAATATTTTAACTCTCCCTAAGTTTATTGTATTGTTTTTAATTTGAACAAATACTCCTATTGAGTAAATATCCATATTTTGAACCATGCTATAGTCTATTTCTGTCTTTGACTCCCCCTTTGGTTGGTCTCCCCCAAAGTTGTATCTATTATTTCCTTGAAGTCATTGAAACTCTCAAAACTTAGTGCTCCCCCTTACTTAATTCTCCCCCTTTTTGACACTTATGTCAAATGGTTATACATGTATAATGTGTTTATCCAAGAAATATTTATGGATCTCAAGTATTAACTTCAAAGTTGCATCCTAGTAATTACAAGCTACCTCCAATGATTTAAATTGGATGGCTAATCTAGAAGCAAGATGAACTAAGCCTTCAAGTGTATAAAGATGGGGATCTTTATACATTAATGTCTTTGCAAAGGTTAACATGGATTGGATGATGATTAGTGTAGCTCGAATATTTTCATCTTGAGCATGCAGAGTTGCCAATTAACCTTGGGAATTCATCAAGTTCCTAAAGTGCTTTTGACTCTAAGCTGGAGAGTATGGTAGAGTAGTACCTATTAGCTTTATATCTCCCTCTATATTTTCAATATGACACTACACTTCTTGTGTGAATAGAGTTGTATCACACAACTTGGTGTAAAGTGAGAAAATATTCTCTAAGACTTTCTTTACACTATCAATCTTGGTTTCTGAGTCAACCTAACTAAGTGTAATAGCACTTGATATATTTTCATTTAATTTTCATTGAAATTTTATTTTAGACCATTCAAGTAACTTTACATTGGAATTTAGGTCTACATTATTGATTTGTTCTACAATGTTTACCAACTCTCCGTAATAGGCTTTTCTTCTTCAGGTATTGGAAGGATGAATGCATCAAGAAAAGAAATGTATCCTTGATGTCTTGCAATGCTTGCTTCTTCCTAAGCTCCCATTTGAGCAGTTCTTGATGATTTTTCTTGCAAGTGCATCCTGTAGTATGCCCATTTGTTCAATAGTGATTGTGGCAAGGTCAAACTTTGGTAAAACAATAACTTCATCCAAGTTTACATCACCAAATGATGTAGCCTCATCTACCTTGGACATACTAGGACCAGGCATTGATGTCTATAGTGGTATAGCTTCTACACTTTGCTTGTTAAGTTCTTGACTTGGAGGAGTAGCAGTTGTTGGCAAAGCAACCAATGTTTGTATTGTTAATTGTTACTTAGGTTTCATAGTTAAGTCTAAATCTTTAGTCCTCTTTTGATTTTAGTTGCACCTTGAACTTGTGTTATAGGTACAAGAATACCTACTCGACCTATTTGAACTTGTGTTCCATCCTATGCTTTTGTAGCAACTTCTAGCATTGAGACAATGTGCACCAATTTGCTAATGTTTGTCATGGATGTCTCTTTTCTTTGATACACTACAATGGGTAATGTAGGTTCTATCATCATAAATTAAGGGGTTTTTTATATGTCTTTTGTTTCCACCTCTACAGATGTCTTCTCTACCTTCTTAAGTTCATCTACACTCACCAATATAGGATGACTACATAGTTGTGCCTTGGTGGCGGTGACTAGCAATATCTTTTTCATGTCCTCCTCGATTAGGGGTTTGATGTTTTGAGTCAAATTATTAGAAAAATCCTTTATCTTTATAATTTTAGTGTCTAATTTTGTCACATGTTGTGGATTGGCACTCAACAAGGTCATAAGAATGATCGTTCTTCACTATTGTGTAGCCAATATCAACAACAATACAAGGTACACTGTTCAACTTGCTTGATTGAAAGAATTTGTGTGAGATAATCCTTACTGCAAAAGTAATTAGGGGATTTTTTATGGTGTTAATTTTCATTTGTCTCTTGTTCTACACTACCCCTATGTTTATCTCAATAACTTCTTTTGCATCACTTCTCATGATTTTGGGTCTATCTAGGGTTAGAAACCCTATTACCCTCCTCACAATCTTCTTTATAATCCTAATAGGTCCATTCTCTAACCATACAAAATTGTCATGAGTTCTTCTCAAAAAAATCTTTATCCACTCCATCTTAAATACATAGGGGAAATCTAGTGCATGAGTTAACCCTTTTCTTTCTACAATTTTATTCCTCCTTTAGTATTTCATTTTCACACAGTTTTCCATACAGGTCTTTGATTTCCATGTCATCTATGCTACCCATCTTTCATTTGTAACAACATCTCATGTCTTTAATCATTAAAACTTGCGGTGGTATCATGGATAATGCACTAGACAGATCTTGTTTATAAGAAATGTTAGGAATTTCCTTGAAATTGTGTTGTCTACTCTCATTGTTGATTAATTGGACATTTAAAAATTTATTTCCCTCTTTGACCTTAGTAGTAGAAGAACTAGACACTATATTTAATACCTAGGGTTTGCACAAATTCAAATAGCGTAGCTTAGCAAACAATAAATACCTTCACAAATTTGATGAATAGTGTAAAATGATGGTTGAATTCACTCTTCAAATGCTTGGAATGATTTCATCAATTCTACTTTAGCTCTTCATGCTCTCTCCAAATTTGAATGATGTCAAATGAGTCAAAAATTGATCATATAGACCTTAAAACTTCACAATTAATGCTTAGTGCTTACACAACGGTAAGATTGGTCGGAATAGAAATTTCTATTCACTCAACTTCCATATAGTTTCCTTCACACTCAAAAAATACTATGAGATCAATCAACACCATCACTTATGATAGCTCGACATTAACTACATTTCACTTGGCAACTTAAGTGAAACATTTCATGCTTGAAAGTAACATGAAAACTCACAAAACTAAAAGATTTCTTCTAGATTCCAAACAACACTTTGCATATTTCTTCATGCAAATATAATCCTTTTAGAACTAAATCCTTGGAACTAATTTATAGTATATCTTTCCAATATTATTCCCAAACATACCTCTTGATTGCTTAATAGGAGGCGGTGTGAATACCTGACCTATTGGGTGAAGTGATCCCATTTGAACTTGATGTGCTACAATCTTCCTTTCTCTTCCATGTCTTGTTCATCTCATCTCTAACATTCTCAACATATGCCTTTCCTTTTCCTTTTTAGAACACCCTAATTGGTGCTCTTGACCTTGTTGGACAATTCTTGCTTATGTGACCAATCTTTAAGTAACTAAAACATGTAGTTTGACTCAACTATCTTTTGTAGTCACTTATAAAATGTGTTCTTATGTATTTTTCAGCAACATGTCTACACTCTTAACAATAGTGACAACTATACCTAGTATTATAATACCAATTATAAGAGTTGTCATTGTGCTTAACCTTTGTCTACTTGTTTGATGACTATTTGGGCTTGGGTCTTCATTCATATGCTCTATGTCCATAGTTCTTATAGTTATAGTAGTATCTTTCAAATCTTTGTTTTCTCAAGGTCTTGGTTATGCATTCATGTGCCTGATGTCCTTGTTTGTTGCATTTTTGGTAATGAACCATGAACTTCTACTTAGGATTTTGATTTATAGTCTTGCTCCTACAAACATTGGTAGTATGACCTATCTTACCACAATTATGACTAGTAGGTTTGGATTTCTTACCTTTGTTACATCTCTCTTTATCACTTTTAAAAGATTCTCCTTCTTTAGTTCTGGTGTATCTAATCTGGTAGTATCATTGTTGGATCTAGGAGATCTCATCAGTTGCTTAAAATACTCGATAGCTTTACTAGGTCTATTGAAGCTTTCAACAAACTCATTTTCTCTATTGAGATCATTTCTTAGTTGTTCATTCTATAACTTTAGTGTTGTGATATTAATATCTTTTCCATTCAATTCATGATTGGAAGTAATCATTTGATTTAATATTTCCAATTGTATGCTAGGATTTTTTTGTACTTCTGATGTCTTTTCTTCTAGTTTATTAGTTAGTAATCTTTTGTCATCTTCAATCATGACTTTTTCTTCCTAAACTTTGTTTTTTTGCTTAGTTAGCTCACATAGTAATATTGATTGGAGTTCTTTTTTATTTTAAAATTTCTAACCTCTTCAATTAGGGTTCCATTCTTTTCCATCAGATCTGCAACTGCTGCATCAAACCCACTTGTGTTTCCTTCTATAAATAGTTCAACAGTGTCAATCTCTTGGTATTGTGTGTCAATATTCCCAATGGCTATATCTTTCCTTCTCTTGAGTGAACACTTTGGATTATCTCTTGCTTCATTTAGCTAATGTAGGGAAAGTTGTATTTCAATCTTCTATTTCTCAATAATCTTTCCCAACTTGTAGAATTCCATCTCCAAGATCTTTCCTCAAATCTACAAAGCTTTACTTTCTAGAGAACTAAGCTCTAATACCAATTGTGGGAAATAAAATGGGAAAAGTAAGCATGGCGGGGGGTGTTGTTGTGTGTGTGTGAATCAACGCCTAAAACTTTCAACCTTAAATCATTCACCACACATCTATCTCATAATCTATGGATGTAAACTGAAATACCAAATTAAGAATATACATCCATAACTTGAAAGTAAATAAATATTCAACACATGTATGACACAAGATATTTGGTTACCCAGAAACCCTCCAATGAGAAAGTAAAACTTGGGTGGGGATGACACCCAAAAATCTCCACTATTGCAATAATAAAGTGTATCCAATGAAGCTTACAATGTTTGATCATGAAACATTATCTACCTTGTTAAAGGCTTACAAGATTGTTAGATCTTACCAAGTTAAAGGATTTCAACATGCTGTCAAAAGTGTGCTTGGTAAAAGGAATTTGACTTACAATAAAAAAATCACCCTGTTAAAATATTTTCAACAACTTGTTAAGACTACTTTATTAAGATATTTAACTAATTCACCTGCTAGAATGTATTAGTAATGATCCTATGGTTAGCACTCTACTGCTAGATAATAGATCACCTCTTTGCACATATTATTGATCCTTCAAATTAGATGTTCTCTTCTATCCTCTAATTCCTTTCCTCTATTATCCTCTAGGTAATTTTGCAATGTATCCCAATTCAATATAATTTAGTCACAATGAATACTCTATTTGTACATGTAAACTTCTCTCATTTCTCCTTCAACATTTAGAAAAAGTTTAGGGTTTTTCCTCCTTAAGAACACCTAGGTGAGTTAGGGTTACGTATGAATCAACAATTTTCATTCATCCATCTAGCTACTCAATTCATCCCTTTAATTGATTGGTTGCATGTACTACATAGGGATTCTCAATTAAGATTCATTCTTATCATCTAGGATCGCAAAAAAATCCTCAAGTCAGCTCCAAAATAGTTTACATAGTAGTTTGTGCAATTACAAACAACTATGTCAAAACTATATTAATGGCACTTGAAGTCCTTGATGCTCAGTAGAAACTATAACTGTAATGCTATAGCTCAACCTCTGAATGATTCAACATCCATTGATCACTTGGCATTTAAATGACTCAGCACTTATTATTTGCTTACACTTGAGTGACTTGGAAATTACTAGTTACTTGACACATATTGTATATCTCTCACTCAACATGTATTACTTGTTTGACATGAACTAAGTGAATGACTTAAGTGTATTGTCATTCATATGTCAAAACCAATCTGATATTAAGATGTCCTTATGATCCACAACCATGACCCACATGGTGGAATGAGAGTGTATTTTGTGAATAACATTAGAACAAGGGTCACAAAACCAACAATTGCATTAATTTATGTCACAAAGTTGAAGATTTAATTGACAATGGTGAAATTGTCATGGATGGAAACAATAAGAATTTGGATCACAAAGATTTTAAGGATCCATTTCCACCATATGAGAAAGGAGAAATCTCTAAATACAAAACCAATAACAAGGTCAACTATACATACATTTACAATGATGATGTGATCAACATGGTTAAACCCATGGACATTGAATATTGTGATGTTATCAAGATTAAAGGAAAAAAAGACAATATGAAATTGAAAATTCCATTTGTCTTAAGAGGTGCTACATATCCTACAACTGATCAAGAACCATTACAATCTTGTGCCAATGTAGTAATGTGCTCTTGTGCTAGATAGTACTTAACGGCCCTATACCTTCTACTCCTAAGTTAGATCGAAACAAAGAGAAACCTCTTGTTGGTCCATCTAGAAAAGGTACAAAAATTACAACATCTTCTATAGTTACCAACTATAGTATCCTTGACCAATTGTAATGGACAAGTGCTCAAATAATGATCTTTGAATTACTCAAAATCTTGCCTCTCATAGGTAGATTCTCAACAAAGCCCTCAATGAGGAAAATATACCTCAAGATCTTGATCTTGATATGTTTCAATCCATGGTGGGTCACCTAACCTCATCTCATTAATTGTTCTTCTCTCAAGAGGATGATAATTCATTGAGTTATCCACATAACCAACAGTTGCACATTAAAATTATGATGCATAAAAACTGTGTCTGACGCATGCTTATTGATAATGGAGCTAGTGTAAACATATATTTAGCTAATTTTCTCAAGCAATTGGGCTATTCCAAAGAGTCTATTGATCCTTGTCACAAAATAACCATCAAGGAATATGATGAACTTGAGTGTAAATCCTTAGGTCTTGCTATGTTGCCACTTCAATTTGGTCTAGTAGAAAGAGATGTCACTTGCCAAGTCCTTGACATTCCATTAGCATATAATATTGTGCTAGGGAGACCATGGATACATGAAATGCAAGTTGTACCTTCAACTTACCAACAATGCATCAAGTTTCCATTCCAAGGCTCTAAAGTTACTATACCTGTTAATATTAGTTACACCTATAACATTCTAAAATTTGTTGAAAGATTTGTACCTGCTAATAGGGAATCTATGGATCATCACATTGATAAGCTAAAAGAAATGGAGAAGTCACTCGAGTTGATAAAAATTGGGATGGGTGAATATCACATAGAACCTATTCTATCTCTGACATCTGTTCTTGAGTCTTCCCATCATTATGGGAGACCATTTAAAGTGAATAAAAATGTTTTGTGATATCACCTTAGACTAAGTTTAACAATACCTTTGTCAAAGATATTGTACCACTAGAAGAGGGAGATGAAGATAGAGGCATCATTGCATGGATATATAGAGAGGAAACTCCAATAGATCTCACAGAATAGTCTCATGATGTTACTCTTGAAAAGAATGGTCCAAGTCTTAAACTCATGAATTGCTTTGGCTACAACCCTATTAAAGGTTACAATACACATTGTTAAATGTGACCTTGTTAAAGAATTTCAATCACCCTATTAGGATTGAGCCTTGTTAGAGGACTTTAGACCATTCACTTGGAATGTCACCTAGTTAAAGGATTTACAAATGACTGTTAATTCAACCTTAATCCAAAGGATTTACCCTAGACTAATACAATTGTTAGAGAGTAATAATAAGGCTTGATTTGATAATAGCTTACAACTCCATTTGTAGATTATAGATCTCTATTTCAATCCTCCATTCTGCTTGGTTTTCACACATTTTAGCTTTGATAGTTTGTTCACCCTTCAAGCATCCATACCCTTAAGCCTTCTTGCTTAACATGCCAATGTAGACTCTCAATTAGGTCACTGAATAAAGAAATACCCTTGGCCCCTCATCTTACTTAGGTTCTCACACATGAAAACCCTTGTTTCTGACTAGCCATTCCTTTAAATAGGAAATTGAGATCTTTTGTCATTCATTCTACATTGTCTAATTTAGGGTTAGGATAGATTAGGTAGGATTCAATGAATATACCCCTCATTTCATATCACTTCTAGAAGCTTCTCCTTCAATCCTCTTTGAATTTGCCTCAAAATGATTTACCATGAATTTTGTGCCACGAGCTCATCAATGTTATCTTCCACCTGGTTCACACAATTCAAGAAAAAAAACTTGTCGGCTTAGATCCATTGAATTCATAATCTTTCAAATAATGATGACACTTGGTATTAACTTTCTTCTAATGCTCAACACATGCTATGTTGCTCAACATCCTTTGTAAAATCACTCGGTATGAACTAAAGTTTACTGGTGCTTGGCATCAACTAAACTTTACTTGACATCCACTATTTTGCTTGGCATACACTAAAATAGAATTTTACTCAGCTCCAACTAATTTTTTGTTCAACTTGCATTAACTTTTCTCAGCACCTACTATCCACTCGGTCAAACTTTGTTATACTTGTTCCTCTGAACTTGCTTAGTGTAACTAACCTTTTGCAACCTTAAGTAGATTATCAATGCACTATGTTACCACTGTCTTAGCTGATTCTTGTACTCCTTTTCATATCATAACTCAACCTTTCCTCTAGGTTCTATTGTTACATCTTTTGATCAAATCCTCTTCACCAATCAAATAAGTGATAGTACTTGAATCATGTAAGCAATTGTCTTACTAGAAAATAGCAGGTTTGACATCAATGACAAAAAAATGATTGAAACACATTTATCATACTTGTATCAATCTTTTTTCAACAATATCTTCTTTCAACAATATAAAAATAATTGAGAAGATGAAAATGAGATCTGAAAATTGAACATACAAATAACTCAATATGTAGGAAAAATTGGAAATCTGGAATAAGAAAGAAGGAATGATAGTATATATAATTTATAACTTATATTTTTCCTTGTCTCAAAGATGGATTAGAGTGTGATCCAAAACAATGATATTAAAAAATAAACCTACACAATTTTTTTTGAGAAATATACTGCTAATATAAAGAAGTTGAGAAGATCAATTTTAGATTTGAAAATATACATACTAGTGACTCCATCAACATGATAAATTGGAAGTCTATAATAAAAAGGATATGTTTGATAGGATTCATACTCTTCAGTATAGATATATATTAGAAACAAATGACAATTATTTTTAGAAATATTATGAATGGGCACACTTCTTTATTTTTATCAGCACCCTAGAAAAAATTGAATAGTGCATCCAAGTATTTTATATAGTTTATTAATTATAAAAAAGTTAAACCAATATAGCTCCAAATTTTTAACAAAATAAGACATGATCCCACTCATTTGTTTATGCATTTATCACATTTTCAACTCTAGCCATCATTAAAGAAGTTTTTCTTTGAGTATTACATAAAATCATAGAGATGCGTACAAATAATACCTAATGTGAAAATAAGAAAGTTAATAAACATAACAATTAAAAGAAATTAAATAGAAATTGATGAAAAATGTAGTTAGATTTAGCACCCATCTTGAAGTTCTCAAAACTAGTGAAATGAGCATTAGATTTGGCACTTCATACTGCATTCTTTAAGCTTAAAATCTAGTACTATTATCCTATTGGAAATTTTAGAATGATTGGAAATAAAGCAACAAAAAATCTTTTTTCCATTACAACATTTCATGATGTTCTCCAGCTTAACCCTCTTGATACACACTTTTGAGAAGAAAAAGGAGTGTAGAATAATGAAAGGTATATATCAATCAAACTATTTGTTCTTTCTTAGTTATCCATCAGAGGCTAGTAGTTATGATTTCATCAGGAAGAAATGAGAAGTGTATCACATTGATTTCTAAAATTCACTTAATGATAATAATATTTATTTAGGACATTAATGCCTAAAATTATCAATGTTAAATTTATTGTTTCCATAGTGTTAATGGGGAATGGGTAATGGGTAGGAATCCATGGACATCACTAGTCTGTTTAGCAGTTAGTAGTCACAACACAAGAAAATTCCCTAATAAATCATTGAGTATAACCTTTTTGGCTGATGGGGACATCTTGATGAAGCAGAGGACTTTATAGAAAGGATGCCACTAAAATATGGGGTTGTTGTGTGGAAGAGTTTACATGCTTCCTATAAAATTCATAATAATATGGAGTTGGGAAAAAATGAAGCCAAACATGCTTTAGTGTTGGATCCACAGAACAATGCAACATGTGTTTCTCACAAACATCTATTCTGCAACTAGGAGGTGGTCTAATGTAGTAGATGTTTGGATTACCTTTGGAAAATATTTTGATATAGTCCAAGGAAACATATCAAAATATACACGAACAATAATAGGTATGTTAATTATTTCAAATTCATTTTCTTCAAATTTGGTTGTAAATTTCAGACACATCAATTTTTGTTGTAAAGTTCTCAAATATGTAGAAGTCTCCCATTATAATTACTATTATTCTTCACTCTTTTGTTAGAAAAGTTTCACATTATCTTCAGCCTTTTCTTTATAGCATACAAATGCTCCTATTCACATTTATCCATGTTTCCAACTTCCTCTTCACATGTACATGAATTTTTCATATTTTTATTGTTATTTGTTCTTGGTTTCTCTGAATTACTTACATTATTTTATGTGTAATAAAAACATAAAAGCTGGAATAGTAAATCTTTTTCATCTAGCTACAGTTAGAATATATTATATGAAATGAATATATACAATTTCCTCATAAGATTGGTATTAATTTGGCCTTAATTTTATTAAATGTCAAAGTGATATGTGAATCCTAATTTTTGACTTGAAGGTCTTTTTCTCCTACTATTTCTATATGTGGTTGTTGAGGATTCAATGATTCAATGTAATAGAAGGTGTTGTTCTTCCTTTCATACTCTATTTTGTTATTTTGGAGTAGGATCTTCTACTTATATTGATGTAAGTCATTTCCAAATACATTAGGCCTTGTTTTCTTCTTCTTATCCTCTACTATTCTACTATCTAGTCTCAAGTGCTTCGTCCCTCCTGTATATTGTTCAATGACTCTATTTGGTCATTGGCTAAATTATTGTTTTTCGTCTTCATCTCTACATATTCTCTATGAAAGAATTACTTTATTTCTAACATGTCAATGTTTCATTAATGGTGTTAACTATATCGATTTGAGCACATTAGTATTCCTTTATCTCCATGCTTGGTTGCTTTAATGGAAATGTCTTCTTGCATAGTTTGCATACTGCTATGATTATCATTGCCTTTTATAACTAATTATTACCACCTTTTATGGATAGATGATAACTACTATTCATTTCCACCAAAAATTATGGTTCTATATATAATTTCTTATATCAGGCACAATTGATTGTAGAGACAAGAATTATATTTCAGATTTTTCTTTAGTGTACAATCAAGTGATTCATCTCCTTTGTATTATTTTGTCATCATATTAGTCTATATTTTTCCTCTTCTAATGTGTGCTAGAATTTATCTTTAGGTTATATTAGATTGTGGGAATGCTAGGTGCCATTTATTTTTGTTGGATCTAAAAAGTGGTCCTGATTTACCAATTAATGTTGCACAGAGGCTATTGGGTGCTTAGGTGATATGATATATTGATATGACCATGTACTTATGCATATGATGCTATCCTTGTTTATTATCTTTCACTGTGTAATTGATATACATAAAAATGAAAAAAATGGAGGGAAGAATACTAATCAGAAATAAATAATGAATGAGAGTAAGGGATCATATATATTGCAGATATTGAATGGGAAAATACAAACAACATATTGGGATTTCTAATTGAATATATATCTTGATGGAATCAAAGGACAGGGAGGAGCATTTGAATATGATAATACTCCTACTAATCACTTTGGCCTCTATAATTCATGGTTTTCTCTATTGGGATACTCACATTTGTCTTGCATGGCCTATGGCTCAATATCCTAGACTAGGATGCTTCCCCTTAGCTTGTCAAAGTCCATGGACGAAACACTAGGTATGCTTATTTGTAGTTGGACTATCAATTATTATTATGCTTATTTTTAGTATGATTGTTAATTTATCTCTTTGGTTAATGTTCAATTAAGAGTCACCCTTCTTTTTGGAGATTCATTTCATTCTCTTTTAAGAGTTGAAATAAACTATTTTCTCGGTGTACATGGCTTGAGTAGTGAGGGATCTATTTTATGATCATTTCATTCCTTGTCTCAGTTGTTAACAATAGTCTATAGTTTTGCATCCCAAACATCACAGTCATCTATAGGGCTAGCATGCTGGTTAACTCAAACTTTCTATAGCTCTAGAGTTTGTATGTCTAATTTTATCTACCAAGAAAGGATTTTACTACCCTTGTATTTGATTGAGTGATATGATCAACAATGGCATTGGATTGTACTAGAGTAGAATGAATATCAATTTTTTGCAAGGTCTCCAAAATGCAACTATCCTCCACATTCCTTTTGCATAGCTCATAAATAGATGACATTGGTAGAATAGATGATGCATTAATCTACATTATCTCCTCCACATACTAATGCAGTTGTTCTAACTAATAAAGAGATTAGCTAGAACATACCAAAAAAATCAACAAACACATCTAATATTACAATCTAGATGTCACTCTACCACATTGATATTACATTCTAGATGGAAGGGGTAATTTGATTTGGACTTTGAATATTTTGTACATCATTTTTTTCTTTTTGTTTATGCAGTTGATAATTTTATGTTAAGTGGGTTATCTTGAATGGGATATAGATGGAAATATAGTGAGCATTCTCTGAAAACCCTAGTTTTTCCCCCAAATAGACAAATTTTGGATCCAATAGCTATTATTATTTTTTGTGGATGAAGATGACTATTGGGAAGTGCCCAATTGTGATAGAAATGTAAGCTACTTATCACATTTCAATTTTTTAAAATCTTTATGTGACTTAATTGACATGTTGTTTAAAAAAAATCTTTGACCATTTATCTCCCTATAAATAGGGAAGATTAGTCACCTCTAATTAATAATTCCCATATGGAATTGGGATTTTAGTTTATTATGTACACAATAAAGCATTAAAGCATAGAATTTATTTAGATTTAGGGTAGGTATGAGATGTCTGCATAGTTCTATAGGAAATGATATTTCAAATGCATTTTATGTATGACATTGGCTCTATAATTTGATCCCAAATGAGATTTTTTTGTTGTTCTTATTGGTTTCTATGTTCTGCTACTTCCCTATATTTGGATACACCAAGCTCAGTTCTGTGACAACTTGAATACAATCAAGATGGCCAAGTATCTTGTATAACATGTGCAAGCCTAGCATATTCCATCTCATTTCTAGTTGAGAAAAACATGGAAAGAAGTTAGAGTTTTTAATAACATGGCAAGAAAAATGATTGACAATAGTTTAATTTTAGAGTTTTTCTCCACGGTTAGTATTACTATTATATATTTGAATGATGAGACACACATCTCTACATTGATCCTTCTCCTAACAAGAAATCTCCTCATAAGCTAATTATTTTACTCAAGAGCAGTGTGTATAAAGGACATTACAAACTTTTTTAGAGAGAATTTCTAATGTTTCAAGCCATTGGAGCTTATCTTCTCAACCCCAATGTACAATTAGACATTGTAGACCATTTGTCAAGAACACTTTTTGATTTTAGAAAAATTATAAATATGATACATTTTAAGATGCAACAACTTCTTATTTAAGCTATGTATAGAGGTGCATAGTCATGAAGAGGGAGAAAGACAAATGAGAAGGAAAAAATATTACCTGGTAGACAAAACCTAGAGGGTGAGGTCCATCATCAACAAGAGAGGAAAAATGCAAAAGTCTCAAATAAGAAGCTATCTCCAATCTAGAGACACATAGTAGCCAACATGAATTTTTAGTTTGGACACATTTTTTTAGCCCTCAATTGTTAGCAGTTATCAAAAATAAACAAATCAGTGTTCTTCTCCCCCTCTTGAATTATTTCAAGAACTGTTCAAGACACTTGTAGACACCATACTTTATTCTATCGTTATTAGTTGTTGAAGAAACCTTTAGAAACTTTATTTGCCTAGCCCACACCCAAGGTTCCTACCATTATCAGTTGTTGAAGACATCTATAGATACTTTCTTTTCCTAGACTGCACCTAAGGCAGGGATTGGAGTTGTGCGCAACCCTTGTTTTTTGTATATCCTTCTAATCTTGGTTGACTCTTCTATATATATCCCTTTGAAGCATCATGACTAAGTACATGAAACTTTATCATATTTTATGTTTGTTATTATTTTATTTATAATGATATGTTATAGTTTTATATTTATTATTATATCTGTAATATTAGAATATTGACCTAGGATAAGATTACAATCATAATTTAATATTTTTATTTAATCCTATTCATCATCTTAAAATAGATGATTCATAATATTATGTTATATGTTTCTTCTTAATCATATTTGTAATAATAAGTTATACTATTTAATATTATTAATAATATTATCTTTCTTTATTATAATAATTTGAATAATAATATTTCATAGTGTATTATTATTTATTTGATTAACATGATTATTATTATATTTAATTTATTTATTTTGTTTAACGTTGTATTTGGGCTCTATTATCATTCAAATCTAGCTCTATAAAGGGGACATTACATTATGGTCAAGGATATGAAGTCTATGGTTATGATCAACCATCTCAGGGTCCATCAAAGTATGGTTCCGAGGCTTATCCTATAATTGGGGTTATCAAAAGGTGAAGCATAGCCATTACCTACTAGACTTTACTAGTCCATTATTTCCTTTTGTTATAGGTTTTTTTAAGCAATTTATCATAAACATATTATTTAGTTTGTTGTTACATTTATGAATTGGTACCACTTTTCCTATTACTAGGAATAACTTAATTATAGATCATTGATGAAAAAAATTCTTTTCATGTGCCTTACTTTTGTCAAATTCCTATTTTTATGTTGTTTTTAGACTAAGGTTCAATAAATGTCAACATTAGGTGTAATGAACACTTTTAGCACCCACCTGAGCATAAGGAAGAGGAAATATTTGAGCCTTTAGCACCTCCATATGTTAAAATGTGAGTATTTCAATTGATTGTGTTTTGTAGCTTTTAATAGATGTGATTTTTTAATGAGGTTTTATGTTTTTATTTAATGTAAAGGTCTATTTGCTTGACATAAATTAGATAATCATTTGTATATTTTTTCTGAGAAGTTAACACAAGAAACAATACTTGTGTGTGGCCAAAGTGCTCCAAATTATATTTTATAAGAGTCTATCACTACAATAATTTAGAGAAGTGTAATTGACGTGAAATATAATTTCAAAATGCTTGAACAAAAGAATTTAAAATTGTTGAAATGTTACTAATAAAGATTTAGATTGTTGTTTTTCATAATAACTAAAATTTGTGTTCTTTGAGAAGAGTATATCATGTTACAGTGACCATGATCATGGTAGACCTAATGTTGGGAAGACAACTTTGTCAATTTTTTGCATAATTCTTTAAAGGGTACTAGCTCAATGGAAGAACACCTGCTTTATAAATAGGATGGTGGTTCAATTCCATCATCCCCTAATATGACTAAATTAATTTTTAAATAAACTACCAAATATATTTCCAAATATACTACCATATATACTACCAAATGAACTATCAAATCAACTACCAAATATACTACCAAATAAAATACCAAAATTATCAAATAAACTATCACATAAATTACCAAGTAACAAAAATAAATGACTAAATCAATGGCCTAATCAATGATCAAAAAGTTTAGTCATAAATTTGGTTGGGAGATAAATGTCTAGCAATAAACTACCATTGGTCATGTGATCAAAATTAGTCACATATCTATAATTTTTAGTACTTTATTTAGTAATATATTTTTGTTTTTGTATTAGTGTTAACAACATTTGGGAAGACTCATAATAGGCGTCTTAACCTTTCAAAGATGCTCTCAAACTCAGAAATACTAGATCTGAGATATTTTTGATGTTCTAGCACTTCTGAACACTGTTTTAACAGTTTAGAATTATCTTATTATGCATTTGAAGTGTTTTATAACACATTTGCATGATCTGATAGCGCATGTATAAGATTTTCTAGCGCATTTACAAGATACTCTATCTCATTTATAAGATTCTCTAGCGTGTTTATAAGATTCTATAAAGCATTTGAGTAATATTATAGAAAATATGTGTAATTTTGTAACACATTTTTTCAAACCTAAAATTTTTCATATTTAACTTGAGGATCTAGTTTCTGGGTGTTTATAGGTCTCTTCTAAACCAAATAAGAATGCCTAGGTCATTGAAATTGTAGGAAGGGAGTGAAGATATTTAAAAATGCACCTAGCATTTTCTAGCATCGAATCAGGTAGGCCTAAAACTCTTGTTCATTAAACTACAACTTTTTAAGGTTCACAATCTAGTTTAGGTATGAAGTCAATTGGTTTTACCTACTTGGAACTAGGCCTATCCTCTCAACTCTTTCAATTGATCAAAATGCTAAACCTTCCAAAAGGGTCAATAGGAAACAATTCAGGAATGATAAAACATATAGACTAATTAGGAGCATCTTATTCTCCTAGTTTAATGGCTCATAATTGAAAATGTTGCTTGTTGTGTTTGAGAAGTTGGAGCAGTAGGGATAATATTCTCACCCTTTTAGTGTGATCAAACTCCCTGACATTCTCTCAATTTCTATCTCTCATGCTCTTCCATAGGTAGTTTACTCAATTGTAGAGAGGGAAAGCCTTGCAACTTGTATTCTTAAAATCTAATGAAAGCTTATTGTGTTTGAAACATAGCCTTCTTCTAGTATTCTCGAAAGAGATTGCACCAAACCTCCCTAGCATTGGTGGGAAGATCTCTTTCACAAAGACATAAATTCGAACATAATCAGATAAATACTACAACCTCATAGTCACCAACCTTAGCAAGTCATTACTAGGAAGCCATTTTTGCATTCTAGGTTTATGCATGGAATATATCATTTTGTTGTTGTTGTGATTGAATGTGCTTGTTTTAATACATGGTAAAGAACTCAAGATTACAAAACTTTCAAGCAAATTAAACATGATTGCAAACTAACCCTAAATCATGTAAATGTTGTTGACCTTGAAATAGTGCATCTAAAACTTGAAATAGTGCATATGTGCACTTCTATAATGCATTTACCAATTGAAATAGTGCATTTGAACAAGAAAATGATGCATTTGAGCACTATAATAGAACATTTTCATTTAAAATAGTGCTTCCATAGTATAGAAGAGTGTCTTGCATAGGATTAAATAATGCATCTAAGTAATGGACTAGTGCATACAATTATTTTTGCAGTGCATTTAACAGGATTTGTAAAACAGTGGCTACTTGTGCATAGAATATCCCAAAACAAAGAAACTCTATAAACTCGAGGAACTCTAAAAATGATCACTCTAGCCTTGTACATCAAGTAAAACATGAAAGGACACATACATCCTTTCATCACCTGACTTCACAAAGCTAGATCCTACCATAGTTTGTATTGATAGAAACTATTTAAAAGATAGCTTGATACTTTATTATAACTTAGTGTAAAAATCATCTTCACAAGATGAAAACACAGAAGGATTAAAGGGTTCTGTTGTCACAAAAGCTTACACCCTTTCCTAAAGTTTTTACCTAAAGGAAACCTTATTTCTCAAAGTTGTGGGACTTGAACTGTGAGATTGAGTCTCTAGAGAAGGCCAGATTCCTTGCTATTAGGGTGCACCTAACTACTCTTGAGAGGAAAAGGAAGAAAGAATTCATGAAAGAAAACTACATAATCTAATCTAAAGGGGTGATACACCAAAATAGTATTTTTGATCTTATCTCTACCCAAGAATGCACAGTTAACCAACATAATCTCAAAGCATACAACTTCAATCTTTGCTTAATCCAACAACCACATATAGATCAGGCACTAAATGAGATGCTACAAGGAAGAAACTTCATTATATAACATTCAAGAAGAAAAAGAGATATAGTCATGCTAGATTGAAGAATAAAAATAATACATTAACAAGAGGCAATAAGGTATTGAACAATATATTAATGGATGAAGGAGATACAACAAAGAATTATGATAGTTGAGAGGCACAAGAAATTACAGTAGTAAGGTAGATAATACAATACTAGAGAATCAGAGAAAAACTGACCCTAAGAAGGGTTACAAAATCTTCTTTTATAGTGCAACCATAACCTAGATAAATTCTACCCTAATTTAAAACTCAACTACTACCATTAAAAACATAGAGAACAATCACTACAAATCTGGAGAAGATCTAATCCTAGTAAATGTCTAGATGTAGGAAATGATATATTTCATAGCCAATAGAGCCTTGAGAAGACATAAATGGTGGCCACTAATGCATGGTTGAGTAGATGAATAACTAGGTGATGAGTGTGTCCTCCTTTTATTTACTAGGCATGGAGAACCTTGAAAGTGGTTACAGATGGTCAAAAGATCTAATCCGCCATTAAAGAGCTTCTTCTTCTTTGTTCTCAGTATGCCAAGTTGAATATATTAGCAAGTCAAACATATTCAACCTCCCCGTGTACCTTCCTTGTAATTTGATTGGTAAAAGATCCTTTTATTTTCTAGCTTAGAGAAGTAGAAAGCTTTTTTATATCATGGTCAACCTAAGAACCTTGTGATCATATAATCATCAAATAGTCAAAACCCTCGTATCATCTTTAGTTGGAAACCCAGGCTTTATGATCTTACGATCACCCATATATCTCATGATCAAAGGGACCCTTTATAATCTCTATGATCTTATGATTGTCAACCTATTGTGATATTGGGCCCTCCTTGAAACTCTTTTACAATCCTTTGACACACCATTTCTTTATGATCTCATGATAGCATGTTGACACGACAACACCTTGATGTAGGGTCATGGGACCATCAATTTTCCCTTATGATGTTATGGGTGCGGTTAATTGACCTTAGGATCAATGTTTGAAATTTCCACATATGGCTCAAGAGGTAACCATACTCGGGGACCAAAACTACATGCAATATTGCAATTCCCTTATTCCTCATAATAGGGAAGAAATCATCATCATGAAAAGAAATGCCAATTGATCTATACCAGCAGAAGCTTCAACCTCTACAAGTCAAGACAACAACCACTTTTCCACAATGAATAAGGGAAAAGTGAAAGTGGGTTTTTCTAATTCTTCAGTCCCATTACCGCTTCTACCAAAAGACTCCAGAAAATAACATCATGAAGAAATGAGTTGTTTAATGAAAGAGTTCAAAAAAAAGTGAAAATTTTAATGTAAAAGGGTAGGTGAATATTTAATTTCTTTTTTTCACCCACTGATATCTCCTAAATCTCATGGAAGACCAACTTCAACCACTCTTCCTAGACCCTACAATCAACACTTTGTTAAAGGAAGCAATATATCTCCGAGCACTATAGAAGAGAAAAATAAGAGGATACAAAATATTGAAATTTCCTCCCACCTTTTTGGAAAGGGGTATGACTTAATGAAGAAAATTGGTTACCTAGGTGAAGGTCCTTTGGTAAGAGGTAAACGTATTGTTGAACCACTAGCAATACATTTCAAGCCCAATAAATTGAAGACATAGGTAGGCTATTCAAAAAAAGAAAATGAAGCTTTTTCACCCTATCCTAAACCACCACATCTTGATAAGTCATGACCCAAATACAGAGATTCCTTCTCCTCCACTTTGGTTTGGATACCAAAAGAAAAGGATGTCATAGATTAGAGGGCATCCAATCTAAAGAATGTAAACCTATCTTTCCCTGATCTACACCTTGTAGAATAACCATTCATGGATACCATTAATAATGAGGATGATGATGATTCCTCCAAGTGGTAATTAGATTCATTATCTGAGGAATCTACTCATGATAAAGAATGTGATGTAATTAACATTTCTACAAAGAGCATTGCCACAAAATACTAATCTCCTTTTAGCTCAAACCCCACTTCACTAGAAAGAGTCAATTCATGCCATAATGGTTTAGAAGCAAGTATAGCACAAATACATGATCTTCCATCACATGGTCATGATGAACCTAATGAAGGATTTTAGTTCCAAATCCTCTTTCTAGATTTGTTTTTTGCAAAAATTGAAAATGAGGATGGCGAGAAGCTAAAAGACTCTAGTTTCCTAGATAACTTAGATGAAGTACATGACATAGACTTACTTGATACAATGTATGACCCATTAAACAAGGTCATGTCTTTGAACCCAACCGAACCATATCCATACCCTAAGGCATTATCCTTGACCTATCCCAAGCTTATTAGTTGGGATACAACTAAGCCTCATAACATTCCTAACTTTGACACCGATCGAGACATCTTCATATACCTCAATGAAATTGAATCATCTCCAAGGATGGAATCAAATGAAGTAGCTATGGATGAATCAAGTATCAATTATCTCAATCACTTGAAGAGAGGTCAAAAATATAAAAAATCTAGCAAACCAAACCATGCAGTGACAAGTCTTGATTAAAAAATAGAAGAAAACAAAAGTGACATATCTAAGGGTGACAACCAAATTGTGGCATCGAATGATGATATAATTGATACATTACCTAAGTATTTAGAAGAGAGGTCATCTATTCTAATCAAGCCAATGGATAAAGCTAACATTGGGAGAGAGCAAAAGCCTAGAATTATTCACCTACCTCAGTCATTAACTTCAAATGAAAGAAGTGAATTCATTCACTTTTTCAAGGAAAGGCAAATTAATTTTACATTATTCTATGCCGACATGACAAGTTTACAACCTAATTTGATTCTTCATCATCTCAATATTGCACCAAAGGCTAAACCAGTCAAGAAAAAGCTCTCAAACATGCATTTTCATATAGCACTACTAGTCAAAATAGAATTGGAGAAGTTACTTCATACAAACTTCATTAGACCATTGACCTATGCTTCATGGATCTTAAATATTGCACCTATTTCAAAGAAGGATAGTAGTATATGGATAAGCATTGATTTCCATGATGTCAACAAGGTATGTCCCAAAGATAAATTTCCCTTACCAAGAATTGATGTTGTTTTAGAGCTAACAAAATGACATTCTATGTTCCCTCTTATGGATGAATTCTCTAGTTATAACCAAATCCAAATAGCACCCAAAGATTAAGAGAAAACAACCTTCACTTGTGCATGGGGAACATTCTATTGGAATTTCATGCCCTTTAGTCTTAAGAATATAGGAGCCACATATCAACGAGCTATGACCACAATATTTCATGATATGATGCACACATTTATGGAGGATTATGTAGATGACATTCTAGAAAAGTCGTATACTTGTCAAGATCTTCTGCCAATTCTAAACAAAATATTTACTTATCTACAAGCTTTCAAAGTTAGACTAAATCCTAAGAAGTGTGCTTTTACGGTATAATCTAGAAAACTCTTGGGCTATATTGTCTTTGCCAAAGGGATAGAGGTAGATCTAGAAAAGGTACAAGCTGATTTTGACATGAAAGCTTGCAAGAACCCGAGTTAGCTACATTCTCTCAAAGGGAGACTTCAGTCCATCTAAAGATTCATATCTGAGTTGGCCAAGAAATGTGTGCCTTTCACCCACCTCCTCCACAAAGATGTAGTCTTTAAGTGGGATAGTAAGTGTCAAACAGTTTTTGACCTCCTTAAGAATTATCTAATGAATAAACTTGTCTTGGTACCTCCTCTGCAATATAAACCTTTATTGTTGTATACCTCCCTCACAAAAAAAATCAATAGGAACCCTATTGGCACAAGAAAATAACCAAGAAAAAGAATGTGTCATCTTCTACATTAGTCAAACTTTGGTTAATTATGAGCTCAATTACACTTTCATTGAGAAGGCATGCTTGGTAATAGTTTTTGCTTCCCAAAAACTACACCGCTACCTCTTAACCCATAAAGTAAAGCTCATAGCCAAAATAGATCCTCTCAAGTATCTTTTGAGAAAAACAACATTAACATGCAGACTGGCTAAATGGGTAATGATTCTAAGTGAGTTTGACATAGAGTATGTTGATAGGAAGGCCATCAAAATATGATACATTGTAGATCAGTTTATGGATGCACCCCTAGAAAGCTCGAATCATATCTTAGTAGATTTTCTAGACATACACATCCTTCAGACAAAACTAGTCACATGGAAGCTCTATTTTGATGGTTCGTATACACATCATGGTTGAGGCACAAGAATTTTGTTCATCACACCTTTAGGTGTGACCATTCCAAAGTCATACAAACTACTATTCCCATGCACTAATAACATGCAAAAATATGAAACCTTAGTTCTTGGCCTCAAATTAGTACTAAAATAAAAATTAATAGTGATAGAGGTATATGGAGATTCCCAATTGGTAATCAATCAGATTAATGGCACATATTAAACCAAAGATTTAAAAAAATTCTACTTTAAAAACATTTGGTTGATACACTCAAAGAATGTTTTGTTCAGATTACATTTGAATAGATTCCCAAAGATAAGAATAGGGCAGCCGATGCTATGGCTACTGTGGCCTCTTTGCTCAAGCTACCGAACCAACACAAATGCTATCAATTCTTAGTAGAGGGGGTGCTTCAATCTGCATTTACTCAACTGGAATCCCACATCATTTTCTTCCTAGACACTCCCAACTACCCTCGGTACAATTTCATTTCTACCTATTTGCATGATAACCTTATGCCTCCTGATCTATCCAAAAACCAAAAATGCAACTTTGTTCAATAGACCTCACATTACTCTTTGGTGGCTGATACATTGTATCAAAAAGTTCTAGATGGAACTTTATTTAGATGTCTAGAAAATGATGAGTCTAGGGATTCTTTACAATACGTTCATGTAGGTCATATTCCAATAGGTTCACCCTAGCTAAAAAAGTCCTTCGAATGGGATATTTGTGGCCCACCATGGAAAATGATTCTATGGACTATGTCAAAACTTATAAGAAGTGTCAAATCCACCATAATCTCATTCATGCACCATCTCAGGAACTCAACCCATTGGTTGCATCATAGCCTTTTTATCAATGGGGTTTTGACTTGATAGGCATGATTAACCTGCATTCCTCTACTGACTACAAATGGATTCTTACAGCAACCAAATACTTCACCAAATGGGTCAAAGCAGTGCCACTCAAAGACACCACCAGAAAAAAATTCTCCTCGTTAATTTACCCTTAACTACATCATTTGTTGCTTTGACATACCTCATGTCATCCTAACGGATAATGCCTTGTACTTCATAAACCAAATAATGGATGAGCTATGTGAAAATTTTCATATCATTCACCATTCCTCTTCAATTTATTATCCCCAAGGTAATGGCCAAGCATAGGCCACCAACAAAAACATCAATAAAATCTTCAAAAGAATCATCAACAACATTGGTCAAGACTAGCATTTATAGTTAAATCCTGCATTGTAGGCCTATAGAATAAGTATTCAAACGCCTACTAGGGTGATCCCCTTTTCTTTGACCTATGGTAGTGAAACAATTCTCTGTTTGGAGGTTGAAATCCCATTGTTGAGAGTCACCCTACATGATGTCATGATAGATGCAGACTACAAAGTGACCTGCTTAGAACAATTGGAATTTCTAAAGGAACATTAGCACATAACCCATGAACATCTCAAAGTGTATCAGAATAAGTTGTTTAGACACAATAACAAGAAGGCAAAACCGCATGTCTTTCAAATCAAAGATTTAGTCCTTTGTGAGAACCCCAAAAATTAAGCAAATCAAGAAAAGAAAGGAAAGTGGGAAGCAAACTGGATTGGCCCTTATATTATTACAGAGTCTTTTGGGATAGGTACATACAAACTTTTTGATTGTGATGGGAAAGAACTAGCAAAATTCTATGTCTAAAGTCTTGAGGAAATAGCTCATGCCTGAAAACATCAAAAATATAAAAAACAACCAGAAAACATTTTTTTAAAAACAAAAAAAAAAAACCCAGTATAAAAGAAGTGAGAGATAACACCTTTGGGCTTCCCCAACAACAAAAGTCTTTCAATGAGAAAACCAACACAGCAAAGGCCATGGTCAAATCATCCACACCAATTTTTCTTGCTTGTGGTCTTTTCATTGCTTGCTTCAGGACCATCTAATGCACTTAATAGAAGATAGCAAAAGGGGGCAAGGGGTGTTGAATGAGAATTAATTATGTGCATACCAAATTGAGAAACACTTGTGGATTATAGTTCAATGGTTTCTCAGTATTAGAAATAGTTCACGATAGAGACAACCAACATGAAACAACAAATAGGGTAGTAGCTCTAAGGAAACATGGAGTCCAATTATGTTTTAACATACCAGAGGCATGAATTAAAAGAACATCAATGCATATTTCAAATATCTCCTACCACCTTGTGGTCCCATTTAGCCTTCATAAATCCATATGTGGTCCCAAAAAGCTATTTTCACCTTCATAAATCCATCGTTGGTCCCACAAACCCACTTTTCACCTTCATAAATCCACATGTGGTCCCAAAATCTCATTTTCACCTTCATAAATCCATATGTGGTCCCAAAAATCCATTTTAACATTCATAAATCCATATGTTGTCCCAAAAACCCACTTTTAGCCTTGATAAATGCACACGTGTTCCCAAAAATCCACTTTTAGTCTCTATAATTCTTTATGTGCTCCCAAACACATAAAACAATGGTGAATCTCTCCACTTGCCCAGGGTGCCTCCCTAACAATGGTCGACTATAGAACATGTATGCTAACTCATCCCTAGCTTCCACCAAGTCATCACACACAACATATGATATCCAATCAAATGAGGCCAAGTCATCCAACAATTTCTAATAGTAGGGTGTCTCTACAATATGTGGTTATACCATGAACCTAGAGTGCCTATATATGTATGGTCTCCTCCTCTAGCTTGGTTAAACTTTGGGGCACACCACAATGATGTTCTCACATGCCCACACCTATGCAAGGATAGCTCCACACACCAAGCTTTTTACCCTCCTGTAGACTATATCGTGCAACTCATGCTACATGTCTAACAAGATGTTGAGTCTCTAAGTCATCCATCTAGGTCTATCAATAAGATCTATAACTAGTCTCCCCTATCCACATGGAAACCCCTTTGGACTCCTATCGGTAGCCAAAAAATGCCAAATTAGAGAGCTCACAATGCACACCCATGGATGTTCATCCCCATAGTGCTATATCATATACTCCCACATGATGTATCTATCTAGTATCATGTCATTTAAAAATATTTCCTAGAACATGACCCAACTGTCCTTGGGAGATTGATCAAAGAATATCAACAATAGAAGGTTGTTGCATCATAAGTAATCCAAAAAAGACTAAGGGGCATATAATGACAAATGGAACTTATTAATGATACTTACTAGATCTCTATTGTACTAAATGTGAAGGATCCTATAAACATCCTTAAGGGTGATGGTTTCCTCTCTTGTTAATAGATGAAACATACTATTCTCACTATGCCAACTCTCGCTTAAAGAGGTCAATAGGCCATGGTTTTCCCAGATATGGAGCAACTACAAAAACTCTCCAAACCCCATGGCTCCAAGAGTGGCGCTTTGTGCAACATCTAATAGAGGAACAAGCCTCAATCCAACTACCTTAGGTGCTCTGATGGAAAATTTTGCAAATGATTCCTGCGTCACAAACACAGACAAATGTATTAGTATTTGTCAATGTAAATCAAAATGAAACTAAGGATCTTCATACTCAACTATGCAAGCAATCCATTAAGTATTGATGATATTAACTGACTCAATTTCCAAGTGCAATTAGTTTTTGGTTGAACTAGTATCGTGCGATACTTCATACTATACTAGTATGCTACTTGACTCCAGTATGATACTTCATCCTATGTTTCACAACTAATGGGTATGTCCGAAATGATAACCTATATAACTATTGGACACTATTTCACTAACAAAACTATTGTATGAAAGTCCATATACTTGTGGTAGAATACTCTAGTAGTATCATTCAACTTTCTTCCTAAAACTACCAAAAATATGAAAACCATGCCCAAAGTCACTCAACAACAAGATTGGATGTTAGTTACTTACTAGGGTAGCATACTGTCTGGGCTGATTGTGCACTCAATTGAGCTCAAATTGATGTTTATCGACTAGGATCCTCACTTCTTCCATGGCACTCTTTCTCTTTTCTTTGAACTCTAAAATTCAAATGAGATAAATGATTTGAAAATGACCCCTTTTTCCCCTTATATATCGGGTGACCGCAAGAAGTTGGGTCACAATTTTTTAGAAGTCAGATCTGTGAAATTGTACTTCTCAGAAATAGGTACTCGATTTTTTTAAAATTGGGTACCCGATTACTTACAAATCAGGTACCCGATTTGCAAAAGTTTATTTAACCATTTTTTTGGCATTTTTGAGGTCATTTTCATGACCTCAAAAATAGGAGCCCGATTAGAGACGCATACGAGAGCCCAATTTTCAGCCCTACCGACTACGCCCTTGCTGCTAGTTTTCGATACACTAGGTATTTTAATATGTTTTATACTATTTTACTATTTTTTTTCAATTTTCAATTTAATATGTATGTTTTTTCACTTTTAATATGTACGTAAAATTGTAAATTTACATTGTTAATGAACTTAGATGTTTAAATTTTTGTATTTGTTAATTAAAATATAGTTTTGTAAATGTTTATTTAAAAAATTATTATTTTAGATTTTTTTTTTTAGACTGCAGGAATCAGTGGAACACAGCCCCCCTATAAACTGTAGTGTGCCTAGTAAACTTTTTAACGTGACCGGTAGTGTTGGCACAACACGCCCACCGGTACCACGAGGATGGGGGAGACTAGAACCCGTGACCAACCCCCTGCAACAGGGAAGATTTAGCCAACCGAGCTAGGGACCCCGCCCTATTTTAGATGTTTTGAAATGTATTTAATTTATGTATTTATTACAATGTTGAATGATTAGATTAGATGTAAATTCATTGTTTAAACATGTAATTTTACAAATAAATATAACATCGACCTAAAACCATATAACCTCAACCTTGTTTTAACTATAACATCAACCTAAATTCATTGTTTAAACTATAATCTCAAACTAACCATATAAATAAAACCCTCAACATATATAAAGTACTTAATCACATAACAGCCTGCCAAGGGATCAAAACAAAAAACTTATAGTATTTAAAATGATTTTACTTAAATTTTATTGTACTTTGTTTCATGGATCGAAAATGGATGATGTAAACTATTTTATAAATGTATATTCTTTCAGCCTTTCATACCCTGTGACATGTATAGTGGATGATTGTGCATTCCGAATTAATTTGCCAAGTGGCATTCATAACAAATGTATATAAATTATTTAAATGGATTGAACTGAAGTAGTTAATATTCTTTCATGTGGATGTGTCATTTATTTTACTTTTAGTAGTTTATAATTATTTAAAAATGCAATGTAAATGTGCTCATTAAGGAATGCAATCTCTTATGTTTTTTTATAAATGTAAATTATTGTATGTATGTTATTGCTTGCTTAGTTTAACTTTTGATTAGTTCTTTGGATCCCTTGGTTGGGTATCATTTAGGATTAACTATAATGTCAATTTGTATTGAATTTAACTCTAATCATAACCCTTACTATCATCTTAACCTTAATCTTAATTTGCTAAAACCTACACCAGGTAATATATAAATAATTAAATAACTTTCCTATCTTACCTAGAGTACTAATTTTATAAATGTCAAACCCTAAGATTGAAAGGTAACCCTAGCCCTTAACTAATTAATATTATACTTATAAACCATGATCATAAACCTAATTATATATCCCAACTTAATAGTAGAAACCTTGAATTTAACCTTAAAAATCCTTTCCCCAACCATTAACCAAATTGAACCATTACCCTAGAAGATTGAACCAAGTTAAACGTTGACCTTAAGACTAAACCAAATCACCCTAAACTAGAACTCAATAATATATTGAACACTTTAAAATAAAATTCAAACCTAAATTTTTTGAATTAATGTTGGTTTTTAATCTAAAAGCTCTAACTATAATTCTATATCTAAAACCAAATTTAGCACTTTAAAACTTAATTCAATTTATTAACTCTTGTCCTAATTGAAACCTAAGCATGTAAACCTAATCAAACAATACAAACCAAATTGAACCCTAATCCTAAAACTAATTAAACATTGATATCAAGGTCTCAAAATGATACATCATAAAAAAATTAGAAGAGACTTGAAATAATTAGGCATCTAATTAAGTAACCCTCCCTAACTATCAAGAGGTGGAGGTTTCCACATCAGTGCAAGTAGGAGCCCAGACTAGACCCTTGGATGCCTAAGAATATATCTAAAGAAGTGAATAACTTGTCTTTCCACTGGATTCCTAAACCTTTATATCCTAAGTGAGTATTCATCATGTAATATCTAATTAGGAGGGTATTGAATCACTCTAACACCCCAATCCCTAACTAGATAATTATGTTAGGGTGGACTAATTTCTATTTATCTTGGGTTGGAAGTGCCTAAAAGCTTTTTTTGGAGACTGGAGATTCCCCTATTTGTTTCCTATTTTCCTATATGGGTAGCCTAAATGTTTATTACCTTTGCAGAATGGAAGGCCACATAACAAAATATTGCCTTATTCTATAAAAAGAAATACCCACCCCCTAGTGATATATATAGTAAGATCTTTTTCCTAATTTTACTATCAATTTTTTTGGTTAGAAGACGATGATAGTTCAAAATGATTTAGAAGATAGGGATAAAATGAGAACCATCATTCCTAGAATGAAGATGCATTATTCCAAGTGATAAACCCATTTCTATCATAAATCAACTCCTCCATCCAAAAAATTAGTAATGAGAAATCCCTGCATCAAGTAATCAATGGAGGGCTCATAAAATTGATCAAGTAATCAACGGAGGGCTCATAAAATCCTTAGGTCAAGTAATCAATTGATCCCCAAGGGGAGATAAGAATCTAATTAAAAATTAGAGATAGGACACTCCTAAATACATATCATACAAAAAAATTATTGCCAAGGTCTTAGCCTCTAGACTAGAAGATATCCTACCCAAGATCATTAACCCTACACAATAGTGTTTTGTTAAGGATATTTATGCATATTGGAGAACTTGATAACCTATTGGAAGACTTTGGATTGAGAAACATTTCTAGGATAGAGTGTAGGCATGCTCAAGTAATTGATTATGAAAATGTCTACAAAAGGGTGGAATGGAGTTTCACTATGATGATGTTGCAAGCCCTCCATCCAATATTAAATGTCCAATGGTGTCCTCTCTTATGATTGGTTTTGGGGTTTTAGTAAAGAAATTAATGGGGTTAGATCATAATTTTTAGGACTCTCTAGATCAATTATGAAAGGGTGTCCTCTTGCATCCTCTTTATTTTCTATTGTTGAACATCGACTCATTACATTATCTCCTTAGAGATAACCAATTGTCTCTAAAATTTAGAGGATATACTCTCCAAATAATTAATAAGTATCTAATGTACATAGTTTGTTGATAATATATTTGTATTCCTTTCAAGCTAGAAGAGCAACATGAATCATTTAATGATCACATTGGACCTCTTTTCTTTGTATCGAGTAGTAAGATTTATGTCTCTACATCTATCTTATTGGAGCTAAATATTGAGTCCCCTACCTTGTGTAGTAAATATGGTATTGGATGGAGATTTCATAATTAGGTGGTTAGGTACCTAGGGATTCCATTTGTAGTAAACCCTAACATATAAATGAAATGCGTCTTTATATCAACAAGAAATTCTTTCAAAAAATCAACAACTAGAACTCTAATTATCTCACTTTTGTTGGTAGAATTCAAGTATGTTAAAAGATTCTCTCCTTGAATATTGGGTGTAAGTTTCTCTTCTTCCTGCTCATTTTATTTAAATCAATTTGGTCTTCTATATAAATCTATTAGGAACATTTTGTGGATAGCCAAGGGATTACTCTGGCAATTAAATGGATAGCCAAAGCTTCATAAGGTAATGAATTATGGATTATGATTAGAATTAGGATTATTATATGGTTAGGGATAGGGTTCACATGTATTAGTTCATTACCTAACATGATCTACACTTATAGTTTGCATTAAAAAGCGAATAATAGTTAGGATTCAAACTACAATCATAAATATTTTTTAATCAAATCATAATTTTATCTCTAATCTTTCATTAGATAATTGTAACCTTAACTCTCATCTTAACACCATCTATTATATATCTTATAAACAATAGGACCATAATAAATATCCAAAACCTAAATATAATTTTAACTAAAACCATAATCCTAGGTAAGTTCCCTAACATTAAAGGATTGCAATCATTATAATAATCTTAAGCTTAGCCATCATGAAAACTATTAACAAAACAAAATTGTAAACCATAACCTTGTCATAATCTTAACTTTGTTTCATCCTAAGATGAACATGTATAATCCATAACGAGTTCATACAGTCCCCCAGTGTCACAAAATAAGTGTACATGAAAGCAAAATTAGCTTGGTGGCTCCTATTTTAAGAAAAGAAACCTTGAACTAACCTAGATATATTTTTTTGGACTATTATTTTATAATTAGACTTAAAAATTTAGTATTTAATGTTTAATTTGGCTTAAGTGTTTAACTTTATTTATTTAATTGATATGATTTTAATAAAGATATGAGCATTTATATAGATCTAGTTGATAAATTTTAGATTTAAATTTTATTAAATAGTAATTTTGTCATGTTTTATGTTTTATGTTGTTTAAATATATATGCAGATTATATTTGATGGACCCACCACCACCCCCTCCCCCTCCCATACCCCCACCTCCGCCCCCTCCATCTCCACCTCCACCTCCACCTCCACCCACACCTCCACCACCCACTGCAGATGAGCTCTGCGAGACCATGAGGTGTAACCTCAACGACATCATGAGTGATATAGAGGCTATCTGACATGAGAGGCACCCGCCCCTTCACCTACTATGTCTTGCAGATAGCATGCAAGGCATGGTTGACTCCATCCATCATTTTGATTTAGACATTGATTCATTTAGATCATGGATGGAAAGCATGTGTGCCTTCTACTCAGATGGCTTATCATAGAGAGAGGTTTATAACCTTAAATATAGGTAAAGGGAATTTTAAACATTATTTTGTAAACCCTAAGATGGGTGAACCAATTAGTGATAAGAAGCCTCACATTTCCATTAGGTGGTGTACACATCCATGCATAACGACACATTTTTGGGAGCGGTGGTGGATGGTATTTGACCATCCACCACATGCTAACCATGAGGTGCCCATGTACTTCCTTAGGAATTAATGGGCTGAGTTTGAGTTGGGTTTGAAACCCAACTATTTTGATATGAAAGCATTTTAGGGGGTTGGTAGAGGGATGCCTCAGGATAGGCCTAGGGCAAATCTGAGTGATAGAATGAGAAACCACAGGCGAGCTAAGCCCCTTGTACCTCTTCATGCACCTGTTGTGCCTGCTCCTCACCATCATCATGTAGTTTCATCTGCTTTTACCCATTTGAGTGCCCTTTTGGGAAATTTAGTGCAGCAGTGGACGTAGGCGGTACATGCTCCTCCACTTGGACATGTTTGTACTAGTTGTGGAGTCATATGCATAGGCCCCTAGAGCGATCCTGGTGCAACACACAATGGCCATTATGCTGAGGGTGCAAATTTTGAAGATGATGCATACGCTACCCATGGTGATGGTAGTGACAAGATAAACGTGTCATCATTTGTCGACCTCATGCAACAGGGAGAGTCTGGAGATAGTCAAGAGCAGTAGGTAAAATTTTAATTTCAATATAAAAATAAAGTGCACATAATTATTTATTATCTACATACATGTGTAATTATATTAACTATATTAATTTTTACTTTTCAAATAACAGAGGATGGATGATATTGTTCCTCCTAGGAGGCAGTATAGTCTTTTTTCGAGACCTACATATGTTGGCGTCCCTTATACAATATGCACTTTGAATTACACTGTAAAAATGTACATTCAAATTCAAATTTAATAACATGTGCTCATGTATTCTTTTTATTTGATTTTGTAGGGATTTTCTACATCTACACATATTGATGTTAGTACAAGTCCCACTCTAGTTACCACTGAGGCACAGCCTCAAATACATGCGGTATGAAGTTTTGACTGAAGACAAATAATTTTTATTATTTTTATGTATGTACATTATTATTAACTTATAATCTAAACAATTTTGACTCACATGTATATATATTTTATGTGTTTTGATTTTACGAACAAGAGCCATATCATACTCATCCATACAGGCCTCGGTATAGTTTATTTTTGACTCCATCTTATGATTATCATGCTAGCATACCTGTAGACACATCTATGACATTGGCTACCACTCAGGTATGATATATACACTATATATACATGTTAAATTTATAGTGTATAATAAATGTAGTGTACAAATTATGTACTTTGTAATTATTCATGTATATTTAATTTTGAATAAACGTTTATGAATCCATAATTTTAGAATTGCGTCACCATGAGTGTTGCTGAGAGCATAGGACTTAGCCAGATGGAGGTACCTACATAGTCATTTGAGGTCAGTATTGTGATTTATGTACATAATGTATAGTTTATTATGCTCTAAAATCAGATTAAAAATTTGTATGTATTGTAAATTACAGGACCTCACCACTGCTACATTTGGTAGATTTGACAGTGTGCCTCCTCCTGTTACTGAGGGACACCCATCTCATGTGGTATAATTTATTTTATTATGTAGTGAATACTTAATTTATTTGCAAGCTAGATTTTGAGACCCATTTCAATTAAGCATGTACATGATGAGATGTGCCTCATGTTACACAGGGTGATACATCTACCTCATGGGGTGTCCGACATGACAAGATGACTCATATTACACATGATGATCCATCTGAGTCCTCTTCACATGGAGCAAAGAGGAAATTCAATCAGATAGATTAGGTCTTGTTGCCACCTATAGATTGTGTTTTTATGATGTATATTATTTATGATGTATACACTTTGTGTTAGGATAGTTAAAATTGTATGTTAGACCATGTATTTTTTCACTTCATAGATCATGTTATGATGTATGTTAGACCATGTACTATTTTTTTATGACTTCTTATCATGCTTGTGTATGTAGTACATATATTACTATGTTTCACCATGTTTTAAGTATATTCAAACCATTTTCTTTATTCTGACATATTTTATTCATGAACATATGACACATTTTGTAAGTATATATGCAAGATGAACAATAATTTTAACTATCTATAGAGCATTATTGGATAAATATCACATCAAATTTATGCATTGAGATTCATACAAATAAAATTGACCTACTAGATTAAAAGATGTATTGATAACGTACCTAACAATGTATCATAAGTGATCTTAATGTGTTGTTTGGTAATGTAAGACTCATTATCACCTAATAAGACCTATTATGTGGTAGTAAACATATGAATACCTATCATAACCTATTATAGACATAATGACCTATTAGGACTCCCATGTCCCCTTAAGACACACATGTATGGATAACATACCTAACAATGTATCATAAGTGATCTTAATGTGTTGTTTGGTAATGTAAGATATAATCAATACAATGAATACAATGAGTAATGATCTTTAAATTATCATGTGCAAGTGACTTGGTTTTAATATTACAATCAATAGTAATTTGAAACTTCAAACAAACATTAATTTAAACATGCTTGAATGTAAAAGTAATGGAACAAAATAGGAGGTCATCAGTTAAATTGACAATTAATTTATAATTTATCAAGTGCACATACCTTGAACTTTCAAATAGAAGTAAACTCTCATTTTTGAATTAGTTTGTACAACATATTTCACAATATATGTAAGACAATGTCAATGATATATTTATAGTTTAGTGAACTCATTTGAAACATAAAATTGGTTGAATACATCTCTTCAAATGAGGTCCTGTAAAATAAAAATGTAAAACAAAAACACACATGTTAATAAACACATAAATTAATATTCAAGGTATCTGATCTATGTAAATATATGTGTAATTTGTATGTACTTACTATGTGAAATTGCACAAGATGTTGATGTTCGATCCACTTTAACATTTAAATTTGCATAAATTGTAATTGAGACCTGAATAAGAGGTATATAAGTTCTTTGAATTGGTATTAACAACACAAACATACATGTAATTAAATTATATAAGTACATATATATAAAAATAATACAATAATGAAAAAAATTACATGTGTTTGATTTAAATGTAGTCATCCCACTGTACCATCTACATCCTCTCTCTTTTGCAATGCATCTATGATTGTCTTGTGCTCGTCCATTGAAATTGTGCATAATACCTTATTGGCAGGTCTCCCTTTGTATCTTTCTAATTTTATATTTGTTGTCACAACCAAATGAGAATAGTGTAAAATCTTCTTTTCGGTTTGGTAGTCTTCAAATGCTGGCAAACCATTTCTTCTTGTTAGGTATCTACATAGTTAGGTGCCAGCTACAACAACAGACCTGATTGGATACTCAAAACCATCATCGTCTACTTGATGACATGTCAATTTTTTCTTAGGTTCCACACATCTAGCTAGCCAATACTCAGTCATCATTATCACTAGGTGCAATAACAACATAAACATGTCCTACAAGATAAGATAAAGTATATAAACACTTTAATCACATGAGTATAATATGCAAATTATATAAATTGAAGCATGAGATCGCAAAAAAATCTAATTAAATTGTGCATACCAAGTTCTATGAGGTCTGAAATACGATCATAGTCTTCTAATGCAAAAGTAACATTCTGGCCTTCATTTACTATATCATCTTCAAAATGCATGTCAACAGGTGCTAATGATCTTTGTTGCCAATCTTCAACCCATTCTGTATTCTCACATTCTTCCCATTCACCTGCAAGACAAAATTGACAAAAACAAGCAAGCTCCCTAATCCATATAGTCCAAGTGTTAGAATTTGAGCTCCTAAATGAATGCCATTTAGCTGACCCACTAATTATATGACAATCATATCTTGAAGAGATATTATTTTCTTCAACTAGGTAGAAGAAATGTTTGATTGTAGAGTTTGTACTTGATCCCGTGTATAAATATTTCTTACACCATTCGACAATCTCATGTACATTTTTGAATTTAGCTTTTTTCTCAAATTTTAATTGCTCTCTACTAAGGTCTTCACACATGCACCAACACCATCATGTCTCCTTCACCATGTCCAACCTCAAAAAAACTCCACACATGTTGGATGTTAGTTTTCTTATGTGTCCTACTCAACCAATAGAACATTCTAGCATTCTTGAATTGTCCTATACAATTATCTGACCATATCCAATGTTGTGTCATTTGAATTTGTCTCTCTTTTAAATTATCATAAAAGACCTTGAAACAATATTGGACAAACTCAGACGAATGGAGTTTATTATCACTTAAATAAAAATGGTACTCTCTCAATATTTTTCGATCCTCCTCTGTACTATCAGGTGCATGCCTATAAACTATATGAACATAAATTGTTACTTGCAATGAATTGTAATATTGTGGTTGTACCTCTTCTTGCAGTGCAAGCATGTAGTTCTCTGCAAAGTCAACAACTGAAAGTATAGTACCAATTGGAAATGTATTCTTACATACATGCGAAATTGTCCATCAAGCCATCTAGAATATTGAGAGTGTTTAACATATTTTGGTATGATCACACTCTTAAACTCATCCATAAATGCATGACAACTAACTTTATCTATAACTAGATCACACCTTCTTCCAATCTTCCCATCCTTCAATGGATATTCAATAGTTTTGAATCTTTTTACCTCAACTAATTGTTGTCCAAAAGTAGTCAAAGCATTTTCATGCAAACATTCATCTAACAAAGAAAGATTGCTGCACATATCACATGTACTAGAAAGACATGCATTGAAAAGAAAGTATTGATCATTAGGTGGCTTACAAAACAAACCTGATATGAAATCTTTTATAGTTTGAGGTGGTATTTTTATACCACATTCTTGCAACATTTCTTTACTATGCATGGTACCACTTATAGATTGAAATACATCATAATGGTAACGAAATTGAATATGAGTTTTACAACATGTGATTCTTTCCTTGTTAATCCTTACATACTATGGTTTACACTTTTCAAAAGATCTTTGACTAATGGTAATATTTAATACCTTACCATCTACAATTTTTTTAAACAATTCAGTTTAAGTCATGTCCAAAAGGTGTTTAGGATGTCATTTACCTATTTTTGACCCAATTCTCAATTTAAGAACATCTCTTGTATTATCATGCCAAAAAATTTCAATCAAACTTTTGATTTCACTAGCAAGTTTCATATCACATCTCGGGAGTCTACCACTAGAATTTCATAAAATATTTGTTGGATCACATTCAAAGTTAACCCTTCTCTTTACAGCTCTTTCTAAAGTCTTACGATTCACATTAAGATATCCACTTACGTTTGTAATCAATCTTTTGTCAGATGTTGATTTGTTAACTAAAGTTGTTGTTATTTCTCATCGTGCTACATTCTTATCTTTAGACTAACTTCTCTTTCTGATAACATCACAGGCACTAGCAATAGTGGATACAACTTGTTTTAAAGACTCATTTTTATTCTTTGGTTTTGCATGCATTCCCAACCTTCTCATTACTTTTCGCATTTTAGATATTTTAATTAGTTGCAACATTAGTTGACATTGAAACCCAAATTTCTTATTATAAAAAAAAATGCCTATACAATCTATTAGCATGTGTCCTAATTTGTCTCCATGAAACCAATACCTCAAGATTATCTAACACATCATTAGGAATATGAAAATTATGTTTAGACACTTTACTATCATCCTGACATGTTTGTTTAGTAGTTGGTGTTTCTATGTCTGCATTCATGCAATTTTTATTTTTAGACACTTTACTATTTTCACTGTTATTTGGGATTTGAATATCATTTTCAAATTTTCTTGGTATTTCTTTTGGGGCAGGCATTTCAATTGGAGTGTTTTGTGCATGATCGTTTGACAATTGCTTCTCATGAAGAAAATCTAAATCATTTAAATTGTAACCTACTTCTAAAAAATCACCAATTTCATCACGAGAGAAAATTCAAGGGTTTGGAGACACACCTGTATTGAACGCATGATTAGAATGTGCACCTGAATTTTCTTGTATTGGGTTCTCTTCTTTGACCTCTTCATCCATCATGGTATCCTCAATGTCTTTCTCCTTTGAAACATTGTTCAAGTCTCTAATTCTCTGTCTTCTCTCTCATTGACATTGTGCTTCATTCTCTTTATTTGCTGCAATCTCCTCATCTGTCAAAACTCTTGCTTTCTTCTTTCTTCTTTGATTTGATCTCATGTTTGCACCAATTTTGAATTTGAATCAGTAGCTTGCAAATTGTATAAGAGGACAAGAAAATAGAATAAGCGTGACAAAATTTGGTGTTGCAGATCGAAACTGTTGTTCAATCATTTCAATCATTGAAATTGGGTCGCTGGGGCAACTTTTGGGACCCAACGTGTACATTAGAAATAGGCACCCGATTGCTTAAAAATCGAGCACCCGATTCTTTAAAAATTAGGTACCCGTTTACAAATTGGGTACCCAATTTTTAAAAGAATTGGGTACCTGATTTTCAAAAAATTCGGTATAACGGTTCAAAGCAATCGGGCACCCAATTTTTGAATTACAAAACGGGTGCCCGATTCGTGAGACATGAGCGAGAATTTGGTATGGCTCCTGACTTTTGCATGGGGTTTTGCCTTGGGGAAAGGCATGGAATAGGCTTGGTCCCACCAAGCCATGCCTTTGTGATCCTTTTTTTTTCTAAGGCATTTAATCAACAATTTTTGGTATTGTCATAGTTTTTTTATAGTCATTCCTATTGAATTTTTTGACGAGACAAAAACCCATTATAGGTCTTATTGTTCTGATTTCAAAATTGTAAATTTTATAGTGTTATTAGTTTATTTTCTATTTTTTCATTATTTATTAATCAAAACTATCTCCTAAATGTTAAAAAGTGACATTCACTAAAAGTTTAATAACTTTTTTATTTTATAATTTTTCTTAAATTAATTTATATGTCATCAATCTACATACAATTCTTTTGATGTTTTAAAAAAAAAATCCAAAAAAGTGAGATTTTGATCAAATTATGTGGTCCGTACACGAGAGCTTTTAAAATTTACCTTTATAGCCAATTAATAATTAATAATAAAAAAATTATTCAATAAAAAATTAAGAAAAAATATTGTCATCAATCTTAGGTGTATTAGGTAACTCCCTTTAAAAGGATTTGCAAAAATTTATTTATTTGTGTCAAATTATGGTGTCCGTACACAAGCATGGTATGGTCCTGAAATAGGCATTTTGAAAAAGTGGTTTTCAAAGATCCATACTAGAAAAATAATCTATCATATGGGCACACAAATAAATTACATATTCAAAAACTAGATTCTAAACACTAAAATTTTTATTTATGGATTTTTTTAATATTCAATCTCTAAATACCTCAAATTTTGACATCAATTGACAAAAAATTTCAAAAACAGGAAAAACACTTCCACTTTTTGGCCAAAAGTGAGACCCAACTTCTTGCACTGACCCTAACATCATGACCTATTTTTGACCCACTTTTTGATCACTTCATATTTCTGTGAGAATTTCACCCTTACCTAATTTTGATGTCTTGGATTCCTTTTTAGGATTGAAATTGAAATCCAAGTTCATCTTGATGGTCAAAATTGTATCTTAAAATTATGTCTTCTTCAACACAATTGACTGACCTTTTGAGGCATAATCTCTAGATCTTTTCAGACAACCATCATTTCTTGATTTCTTCACCATTTCTACTCTTCTTACTTTTCTTCTTATTCATTTCACCTTTCTTCTTTCTTTGACCTAATTCTCACAATTTACCCTCTTGGTCAAACCAGGGCATATTATCAATGCTTGGTGGTCAATCTTTGGTCTTAATCTCTTATCTGTCATCATGGACTGTATCTTATCTCAATTATATCTTATATATATCATTTATGCATCTCCCCTATATCATTTCTATTTCAATCCCAAGGCGGCAAGAATAATATATTTTCAATTCTTCACATTGATTCTAACTACATCTATCTTCTTTGGACTTGTGAGTACTCATCTTATCATTATGGGTCCTGATTCATCTTGACTTATCTACTTACTCTTGACTTATATAATTTTATGTATTGGGTCCCATCTTATCATTATGGGCTCCAATTCATCTCAACTTATCTAGCTATCTTATACATGTGAGTACTCATCTTATCATTATGGGTTTTGATTTGTCTTATCTCTAGCTGCTATATTGACATCATCATTCTTTGACCTAAGGTATCCCTAGGTCGCTCACACATTAGTTAATGAGGGTCAAATATAAATCACTCAAAAATTATCCCTTAGACCATGAGCCCCCTTTTCTATAGATTTCTGCATATTTATCTATTACATATTTGTTTATCTAATCATCACATTTTATTTATTTCATTTTAACTATCCTTTGACCGCCTTATCCTAAGTTTTATTTAACTAAAGTAACTTGTCCCCTTTTAATTAAATAAAAATCCTCAAGTCCCTCTTATCCTAAGTATACAAGTAAATTATGACAATTGCGACTAGAGTCAAGGAATAGTATCAAAGCCATAAATGTATAGCCAAAGATAGATAGACAAGTGAAAAAATTTCCCAATCAAAGAGTGTAGTCAAGAGATCATAGTAACCATTTCAGCCAATAACAAGTAAAGTTTTTAATATTTTATATTTTTTTGGTTGTATGTGACTTTTATTTTAATATTGTAATGTATATTTTAACTATATTGAGACACTTTATGACCAAAGATCTAATCTAGTAATGTTTGAAAAATGAATTTAAACACTATAATGTATTCTTAAGGGCATAATTTTTAAAAATTATGTTAAAAAAATTATTTTTTAAATGGTAAATTACCCTTGTAGATCAATTGTAGAATAACTTAAAATGGCATTCATTCATTCCACTAGTCTTTATTTCCTATGTAAAGTCTAATTAAGAATGACACATTCGGTGAAACTACAAGCTAGAACTAATCAATATAACTTTCTAAGTTATTGGATTTATAATAATAAAATTTTAGAGGTTGTGATATATACACTCTATTTGGCTATGGGCTCATCCTAGTATTTGGGATTAGACTTTCTCTAGGAGTTTGTACTTTGAATTTATGGAGCTTTAATTAATGAGTTTGTAATTATATTTTAACAAGTTACTAATTATATTTGGAAGCAATTAGTAGTGACACATGTTAATTTAGTGCAATGAAAATGAAATCTTGTCTTATAGTCTTGTAAGGTATTTATATATAATTTTATCATCAAGGGGTTGATTAAGCAAAAATGCCCTCACATCTCAATTATAAAATAACCAAACAAGTTATTTATTATAACCATTGTTCTCACTTCAAGTACACAAGATGGTTTCTCATTCAGTAGACTCATATGATAAATCAATACATACCACACCTTTCATCTATACTTGTATGTTATTCCCTTTTCTATTTGGTGTCAATGGTGCCTTCTTAACTTTTTAAACATGAATTCCCAATATATTTTAATATTTTATTTTAAAAACTTATCATGAAATATAGGATGATCCACTATATTTTCTTAATGAGCTAATTTTATTGTACACGTTGATAAAATGTCTAAAAAACCTTTGACATTGTGCTCTCTACTTGTATGATATTCTCCATTTTCTCTTTGGTGTCAATGATTCACAACTCTTTAAACATGAATTCTAAATATATTTCAACATTTTATTTTTAAAATATATTACGAATATAGGAGGATTCACTATTTTCTATTTATGAGATAGTTATATTTTGACACATTAATTCCAAAAAGCTAGCAAAAATTTCAATATTGTAAAATCTTGAACAAATCTTCAATTCTAATATATTGATTTCACCTCATATTTTGAAATCATATTTTGATTAGATTGTGCATTGTTTAGTACTTTTGATAAAAATATTTTCTCGGCATTGCATTCATTTCTAGATGTCCTAAACAGTTCTAAGATCATGCATATATATACTATTTTGTGTAACTATTATTTAAGTGGCACACTTCCCCACACAAAGTTGGACCAATCCTCTCAACAATAAATCAATCTATGAGAAGCATGTTGCTCATATTATTTGGTTACAATACAGCTAAGAATTACTTTAAATTCCAAATTAAAAGTATATTATTTTTCTTTCCTAATTAAAAAAATCAAAACAAGTACCTATCTTTTAATCAAACATGTCAAAGCAATTCTCGTGGTCATTCTTGTCCTTCAATGTCTCTAGCAAATTTGTTTAAATTCTACTCTCTTCTCTATTATTCTACTCTTATGGACCTTCGTAGTTTAATTAACAAATACACAAAACTAGTCACTCACATCAACAAACCATTCATCACAAAGCCTATCAACATTGATGAGGATGATAGTTGGCCAAAGTAAACTACTCGGCTACCTCAACAATTAACATTCCCAATAATATGTGCAAAGTTTTCCCATCATAAGTCAAATTACTATATTTGATTGTGTAATTCAAATTTTATGTTCAAGATATAATTATAATATTTAGTTTATATTATTTTCCTTCAGTGCCAAAATATTGTTTTAAATGGAGAAATTGTACTACACAAATTTCTTCTGTGAATGTCATGTTGGAATTATTTTCCTTTGCAAATCAATTTATGGCTACATTATAAATGCACAATGTCTTCTTCAAAGTCATTATGTTCGTACTCAAAATTTTCATACTTGTACTATATATTTATCATACAATATGAAAAATAATTTTTTTCATCCAAATTTACTAATTAATTTTAACTTAAAACTAATAATGCCCCATTCAATATGACTGGGGGAAGAGACCCAATAGCTGTCGAGGCTAACTTTTCACACCTAAATCTCCTAAACTATAAGTCAAATTATGCCAATTTTTTTGGTGTACTTTTATAGGTGACTCAAGAGCTTAAAGCTAAGGTTACGACATTTGGGCATTTATGAAGCTTTTTCTAGAGATCGTGGAGTGTGAAGTGGTTGAAAAGCATCATTTTAAAACACTTGCTTATAGCTATTATGTTCACCCCCCAATAGTTGCTCACCAAAAAATACCCAAAAACACTAGTATCGTTGGTAAAGTGGCCCACCAGTCATTATGAAATGTTCCAATAGTGGTATACAAAGGAGTCAATCACCAACCAAAAAAGCTAAAAAATGATCAACTATTAGAAGTATCTATGACATCTATTATATCATGATCATTGAACCCCTAATGACTATTGGTCTCTTCCCCGATATGGCTTCCATATCTTAGCATCAAACCATTACACTTTAGAAATGAATATCGACACTTACATCTCTTATTAGTTCCTGCCAAGGCAGGAATATTTATGCATTCATGTCAATCCAAATATAACATTAACACTAACCAATCAAATCTAAAAATTCAAAAGATTATATGAGATTTCAAATGTTTATATCTTTTTCTAATTTTTCATTATTTTATAAATCACATTTTTCATCTATTCTATTGGTCCATACTATTTTTGGTGGGGGAGAAAATTAATTGTTTTCAACAAAAAATACAAATATTTTCTAACAACTTGATCTTGCATTAATGAATGTATTAATTATAACTTTATCTTTTTCACATTTGTGATAAGTCAATAAGATTTTGTTTTTTCAATCATTTTATCTTCCACCTCACACAACATGTCTAATCAATATTAATTATCACAATCTATTAAATATTTTTAATTTCTTATTTTATATATATATATATATATATATATATATATATATATATATATATATATATATATATATATATATATATATATATATATGTCTTTTTAATATAATTTTAATATGTTATATCTTTGTATTTGAATTTCTTATTTTTTTTAAACTTTTCTTTTTTAATAAAAGTAGTTAAATAATCACTATTATTTTACTTTTATAAAAATAAATTACACAATTTTTTTTAATTATATTTTATAATAGTGTTTGTAATATGTATAATTCATAAGTGTTACAATTTGTAAATTATATTTTATTATTATTAATATTTTTTATTTAAACAATTTATCATTTAGTTTAATTATATTTAAAACTTAAATATATATTATAATATTAAATTAATAATTATATTGTATATAAAAAAAATAAAGAAATAGCCATGAAATAGAAATAATTCAATTCTAAAAGATATATAAATTATTATTAGGTTTTTATAAAATATGTATTAAAATTAAATAGTTATATTTTATTTCTTATTTATTACATCATATTTATTCATCAACATCAAACTTATGTGTATTACATCTATTTATTATTTACAAATGTACATATTAAATTATATAGATATTATTTCATAATTAAAAATTACTTAATTTTATGAAAAAAATTGGAAATACAAAACATTAAATAGTAAACCTTCTCTAATTGTGTAAAATTAAACAATTAGTTTTACTTATAAAATATTTTTATATTTCAATACATTTCATTTTTTCTTATAGAAATGTGAGTTTTAATATAAAAATTAAATTCTTAGTTTCATTAATTAAAATATAATATATTTTAATTCTTTATTATAACCATGATTTTATTTTGACTATATGTTTTATTAAGAAAAATAATTATATTTAATTCTCTCTCACACACACACAACTTATGTTGGTATCACTCTATCTTACTATTTTATCTCTTTTCCTTTTCCTCCTCTATATTATCTATCCTTTTTCCCTCTGCATATATGTTTATGTTGTTATTGTTGGATACTATTATTTATCTCTATCCTAGTTTTTGTCCAGTGCTAATAATTAAAAATGGTGTGAGTTCCATTTGATAATCAAGATAAGAATAATTTGAGGGACTTATTCCAACTACCTATGGTTGTCTAGTAGCATGCATGGTATACTTAAACATATAATGTGATACTCCAAATGCTTCATCAATTGTTCGAGTTCTATAATTCAAATATTGGTATTTATATCTTTCCTCATTGCACATAATTTAAGATGTCAATGTAAAAGGTGCAAATTTGTCTAAAGCATATGTATTGATCGTAGTATGATATTAAGTACATAGTGCCATATTGGGGACTTTGGCCTCTTATTCTTGGGCTTAAATGCCCAAAGATATAATAATATAGCACAAGAACTTAACAACAAAATATGAGCCATCCCATCAAATCACAAGCACATTTCTAGGACAAGAATTTAACAACAAAATATGAGCAATCCTATCAGATCACAAGTGCATTTCTAGGCAAAAACTAATGCGTTCATAATGTTAATTTAGATTCTCACTCATCTACACCTCTACAACCATTATGCGTTAGGCAGGAATTATGATGCATTACGTCTCTTTTTTCAATATGTGACAAGAAATGGAAAAAGTATTGACAGCTAATTCTTAAATCAGATCATAAACTTCAAATAAGAAATGCCTAGCTACTCCATAATAAGCAAGACAACAATAAAATTGAATGTGTGGACTAAAAATTGAAACGTCATGATGAAGATAAACATTCAAATTTTTGGGGTTGGGGGAGGAGGGCACTGGCTAAATAGCCATGAAAATGCACCGGGTTGTCTATTTCTATTAGTCTATTTCCTCTGACATGTATGTTGCTTCCTCTTTCGTAGTACGGTCTGACGTTGGCATACTGTGGTCTGTGATCCGCAGTCCGCACGTGGCTTACAACCTGCGGCAATTATAAGAACCGCATGATATTAGCGATGTGCAAAAACTCAAAACAAATAATTTTATTTTATTGTGTTACTCATTTATAAGTTGTCATGCTTATAAATAATGTAAGCAATGTTCTATTTCTAAAATATGGAAGAAACATAGAGTGTGGTGATTTTAAGCATAGAGTGTGGTGATTTTAAGCATCTTTTATGTATGTCTAAGGTGTTCCCGTATTTGAAATCTATTAGATGCATTTGTAGATTTTTTATATTTTATAGATATAATGTACTTTAATTTTTATTTAGTATATAATTAATATATTATATAATATTTTATTGTTTCTTATGTTTATATTCAAGTTATACTTCTTATATTATTTTTTTGGTATTCTTGTATGATATATTATTATATACAATGGATATTTTACACTACAATATTTATAAGTTTAAATGTAATTTACATTAATTATTAACTACGGAAAACTAAAATAACTTAGAAAATTAGCAATAATGGAATATTAAAAGTTAGAGAGGTCAATGCATAAAAAATTAAATTCTTTATTTTATGTTTTATATTAGAATTAAAATCTAATTTAATTTTAATTTTTAATTTAATTACATAATTAGAGTTAAAGTGAATAAATATTTATAAGAAATTTTTAATGAAATAAGATGGAATTAATCTTATTTTTATAATGCTTTTATTTATTAAAATATAAAAAAGTAATTATAAGTTTAAATAATATTATGCTTAAGAATTATATTGAGGTTCAAGTTTAATATTATATTCAAAATAAATTTAATGGAAGGTTATAATTAAGAAGTAAAATAATGAGTTAAAATTAGTATTATATAAAATAAAAATATGTATTTTATTTAAAGTTAAGTTTATTATTATATTTTATTATCAAACTTTTAGCTATGTAGATTAAGTTATAATTATTGAAATTATAACTATTATTGAAATTGGTTGTATTCGTCCATAACACGAAAGGCCTTACAACCAGGCATGTTGGATGTAAGTCTTATGACTCTATTTTAAGAATTAGTGTTATTTTGGATCTAAATATTTTTCTTATTGTTTATATTCAACTGTGTAGTTATTTCTTAGCGTTCACTTATAACTGTTGAAAAAAACTTTTGATTTAGAAAGATAATAAAACTCGATGTGTGTGTGTGTGTGTGTGTGTGTGTGTGTGTGTGTGTGTGTGTGTGTGTGTGTGTGTGTGTGTGCGCGCGCGCGCGCGCGCGCGTGCGTGAGAGAGAGAGAGATTCCTATTTTAAATCTAACCTAATTTTAACTTAGATTCACCTAATCAAATCATATTTAAATTAATCAAACACATTCAAATTAATTACTAAAAGGGTTCTAATTTAGATAAAAATCATATAATCATAATTATAACTTAATCTAAATAACTATAAGTTTAATAATAAAATATAGTAATAAACATATCCTTAAATAAAATACATATTTTTATTTTATATAATACTAATTTCAACTCACTATTATATTGCTTAAATATAACCCTCCATTAAATTAATTTTGAATATAATATTCAACTTTAACTTCAATCTAATTCTTAAAAATAATATTAGTTCAACTTATAATTAATTTTTTTTATTTTAATAAATAAAAGCATTATAAGAATAAAATTAATCCCACCTTATTTCATTAAAAATTTCTTATAAATATTTAATCACTTTAACTCTAATTATATATAATTAAATTAAAAATTAAAAACTAAATTAGATCTCAATTATAATATATAACATAAAATAAAGAACTTAACTTTTTATGCATTCACCTCTCTAACTTTTAATATTCAATTATTGCTAATTTACTAAGTTATTTTAGTTTTCCTTAGTTAATAATTAGTTGGAATCATAGACTACTTAGCTAGTAATGTTTTCTTTTCAACAAAAGTCTAAATAAAGAAGTGATAATCGACTATACATTCACTTGTAGGGGCTAAAGACTACATCAAAGAAGTTTGAAATGTTAGGAAGTAAAAAAATTGGTGTGGTTATTTCATAGATTTTTGTAGTTGGAATCATTGTCTATTTAGAAAGTATTATGTGTGTGAGAGAGGGAGAGAGAGAGAGGTTAGTTTTATATGTATACAAAAAAATACTTCTTTATCACCAACATGTAATTTTTTTTTTCTATTTTAAATTTAACTTGATTTTAACTTAGATTCACCTAATCGAATCGTACTTAGATCAATCAAATACATTCAAATTAATTATTAAAAGAGTTCTAATTTAGATGAAAATCATATAATCATAATTATAACTTAATCTACATAACTAAAAGTTCGATAATAAAATATAATAATAAACTTAACTTTAAATAAAATACATATTTTTATTTTATATAATACTAATTTTAACTCATTATTATATTGCTTAATTATAACCTTCCATTAAATTTATTTTGAATATAATATTATACTTGAATCTCAATATAATTCTTAAGCATAATATTATTTAAACTTATAATTACCTTTTTTATTTTAATAAATAAAAGCATTATAAAAATAAGATTAATCCCATCTTATTTCATTAAAAAATTCTCATAAATAATTATTCACTTTAACTCTAATTATGTAATTAAATAAAAAATTAAAAATTAAATTAAATTTCAATTCTAATATAAAACATAAAATAAAGAATTTATTTTTTTATGCATTGACCTCTCTAACTTTTAATATTCCATTATTGCTAATTTGCTAAGTTATTTTAGTTTTCCGTAGTTAATAATTAATGTAAATTACATTTAAACTTATAAATATTGTAGTGTAAAATATCCATTGTATATAATACAATGTCATACAAGAATACCCAAAAAATAATATAAAAAGTATAACTTGAATATAAACATAAGAAACAATAAAATATTATATAATATATTAATTATATACTAAATAAAAATTAAAATACATTATATCTATAAAATATAAAAAATTTACAAATGCATCTAATAGATTTCAAATACGGGAACACCCTAGACATACACAAAAGATGCTTAAAATCACCACACTCTATGTTTCTTCCATATTTTAGAAATAGAACATTGCTTACATTATTTATAGGCATGACAACTTATAAACGAGTAACACAATAAAAGAAAATTATTTGTTTTGGGCTTTTGCACATCGTTAATATCATGCGGTTCTTATAATTGTTGCAAGCTGTAAGCCGCATGCGAACTGCGGATCACAGACTGCAGTACGTCGACGTCAGACCGTACTACGAGAGAGGAAGCAACATACATGTCAGAGGAAATAGACGGCCCGGTGCATTTTCGTGGCTATTTAGCCAGTGCCGGGGAGGAGGGGATGCAATAATTCTTGTTATCTTGGACCAAAAATATCACTGAAAGGGAAGAAAACGTTCTGTTCACATGATTTGTGGAAAGTGTGATTTGAAAATTAAAACTAACAGATAAATTGAAGTACCTAATTGCTTACCATCTTACCCATTTTCGCACGGATCTCTGTCGCATGGGTGATGTTGATCATTTCAACATTTTCAACATCGACAGAGCACTTGCCACGCAAAGTCAGAAATGAAGTCATGTCATAATTTTCCTGTCCACTCGTTATTTGAGCCACCGTAGGCAATTATGTCAAATATAGAATTTCACAGCGAGAAAGACAGAAAACATGTGGACACTTGAATGGAATCTCCTTTCTGCTTTTCCTGCCCTCTCACAATTTCTCACTGATAGAATAGTGTCGTATGTTTAGGGTTTCTTACTTTTCCTTCTAGGGGAGAGGACCCAGTACTTGAACACCCTAACTTCGCGCTTATCAAAACCCCACGTAAAAATTTCAAATCGCTCCCAATTTTTTACAGTAGCTTACTTGGTGAGTCGCCTACTTATAACTAAGGTTTCAAGTCCACATCACCTGTTATGATGCCACATCAGCATGCTTTTTGCCAAGTTGTCCAAACCAGCCCAAAAAAAAAGTGAGACCAATGGTCATGCATAAAGGGTACCCATAGTTGAACAGCTGATGTGGCATCACATCATTGGTTAATTTTTATAACTAAAGGTACATTTTATTCAATTTTAGGTAGTTAGCATTGTACTAACAACTTTAAAGTCACAAGTATTGGTACAATGTTGTCAAAAAAATTGGACACTAAGTCAACAAGTGTAGGTATCAAGTGAACAACTCCATTCACAACTATTGGAACGCGTTCAAGTACTGGGTCCTCTCCCCTAAGTATATTTCAACATTTTATTTTAAAAATCTACTATGAAATATAGGAGGATTCACTATTTTCTGTTAATGAGATTGTTATATTTTGACACATGGATTACAAAAAGCTAGAAATTTTTAAAATTTTGTAAAATCTTTAACAAATCTTCAATTCCAACATATTAATTTCACTTCATATTTTGAAATCTTATTTTGATTAGATTGTGCATTGTTAGTAATTTTGATAAAAATATTTTCACGACATTGCATTCATATCTACATGTCCTAAGTGATTCTAAGATCACACATGTATATATTATTTTGTGTAGCTATTATTTAAGTGACACATTTCCCCACACAAAGTTGGATCGATCCTCTCAACAATAAATCAATATATGAAAAGCATGTTGCTCAAGTTATTTGGTTACAATGCATCTTAGCATTACTTTCCATTCCAAATTTTTAAAAAATCTTATTTTTCTTTACTAATTAAAAAAAATAAAAGTCCACAACAATCACAACAAATACCTATATTTTAATCAAACTTATCAAAGCAATTCTCATGGTCATACCTATCCTCCAATGCCTCTTGCAAATTTGTTTAAATTCTACTCTCTTCTCTATTATTCTACTCTTATGTCTTCATAGTTTAATTAACAAACACACAAAACTAGTCACTCACATCAACAAATCATTCATCACAAGGCCTATCAACATTGACAAGGACAATAGTTGGCCAAAGCAAACTACTAAGCTACCTAAATAATCAACATTCCCAACAATATGTGTAGAATTTGCTCATCATAAGTCCAATTATTGTATTTGATTATGTAATTCAAATTTTATGTTCAAGATATAATTATAATATTTAGTATATATTGTTTTCCTTCAGTGCCAAAATATTGCTTTAAATGGAGAGATTCTACTATGCAAATTTTCTTCCATGAATGTCATGTTGGAATTATATGCCTTTGTAAATCAATTTATTGCTACATTGTAAATTCACAATGTCTTCTTCAAAGTCATTATGTTCATACTCAACATTTTCATTCTTGTACTAGGTATTTGTCAAACAAAAATTCTTTCTCCAATTTTTATTTATTTATTTTAAAGGTGGTAGAGCCACTTGAAGAAATACACCGATTCTTACATAAGGAGCTCCTAGAGAAAACAACCAAAAAGAAAAAATTATGTTCATTACCCCATCAAGAAAAAACATCCTAGATATGCAGGATTGCTAATTCAGGTAATAGAATCCCAAGATAAGTTCCTCCAATTTACAATTAATAGAAGAGAGAAAAGAAGAAGTCTACAACTACTAGCAGAATCCTATATACTAAAGTCCCAAAACTACCTTTCCCCATATTCTTCCTCCAAAATTACAAATTAATCTTAGCTTAAAACTAATAATGCCTCATTCAATATAACTAGGGGAACAGATCCAAAAGCTTCCTAGGCTAACTTTGCACACCTAGATCTCCTAGAATGTAAGTCCAATTATGCCCATTTTTTTGGTGTGCCTCCGTAGGTGACTCAAGAGGCTAAAGCTAAGGTTTCAACATTTGGGTATTTACGAAGCTTTCTATAGAGACTGTGGAGTGTGAAGTGGTTGAAATACGTCATTTTAAAACACTCGCTTGATACCTATTATGTTAACCCCCCAATAGTCGCTCACCAAAAAATACCAAAAAATACTAGTACTACTGGTAAAATCTCCCAATAGTCATTATGAAATGTCCCAATAGTGGTACACAAAAGAGTCAATCACCAACCAAGAAACCTAAAAAATGATCGACTATTAGTATATGTATAATCAGGTATTAGAGGTATATATGAAATCTATTCTATCATGGTCATTGGACCCCTAATGTGATAATTTTATTTTGACACATTGATAAAAGGTTCAAAAAAAATTTGGCATTGTGATCTATACTTGTATGGTATTCTCCATTTTCTATTCGGTGTCAATGGTTCACAATTGTTTAAACATGAATCCTAAATATATTTAAACATTTTATTTTGAAATCTATTATGAAATATGGGAGGATTCACTATTTTCTATTAATGAGATAGTTATATTTTGATACTATTGATTACAAAAAGCTAGAAAAAATTTCAATTTTGTAAAATCTTTAACAAATCTTCAATTCCAACATATTAATTTCACTTCATATTTTGAAATCCTAGTTTGATTAGATTGTGCATTGTTTAGTGCTTTTGATAAAAATATTTTCTTGACATTGTATTCATATGTACATGCCCTAAGAAATTCTAATATCACGCATGTATATACTATTTTGTGTAGTTATTATTTAAGCGACACACTTCCCCACACAAAGTTGGACCAATCCTCTCAACAATAAATCAATCTATGAGAAGCATGTTGCTCAAGTTATTTGGTTACAATGCATCTTTGCATTACTTCCGATCCCAAATTTAAAAAAATCTTATTTTTCTTTCCTAATTAAAAATAAATAAAATCCACAACAATCACAACAAATACATATATTTTAATCAAACATGTCAAAGCAATTCTCATGGTCGTTCTTGTCCTTCAATGCCTCTTGCAAATTTGTTTAAATTCTACTCTCTTCTCTATTATTCTACTCTTATGTATTCATAGTTTAATTAACAAACACACAAAACTAGTCACTCACATTAACAAATCATTCATCACAAGGCCAATCAACATTGGCAGGGACAATAGTTGGCCAAGGTAAACTACTCGACTGTCTGAACAATCAACATTCCCAAGAATATGTGTAGAATTTCCCCATCATAAATCCAATTACTGTATTTGATTATGTAATTCAAATTTTATGTTCAAGATATAATTATAATATTTAGTATATATTGTTTTCTTTCAGTCCCAAAATATTGCTTTAAATGGAAAAATTCTAGTGAACAAATTTGTTCCATTTATGTCGTGTTAGAATTATATCCCTTTGCAAATCAATTTATTGCTACATTGTAAATTTGCAATGTCTTCTTCAAAGTCATTATGTTTGTACTCAACATTTTCATACTTGTACTAGGTATTTGTCAAACTAAAATTCTTCCTCCAAATTTTATTTTATTTTAAAGAAAGGTGGTAGAGCCACATTATATATATATTTTTTTTTACAAATACACTGATTCTAACATAAGGAGCTCCCAGAGTAAAAAACCAAGAAGAAAAACTCTGTTCATTACCCCACCAAGAAAAAAAATCCCATCAATGCAAAATTGCTAATTGTGTAGAATTTCCCCATCATAAATCCAATTACTGTATTCGATTGTGTAATTCAAATTTTATGTTCAAGATATAATTATAATATTTAGTATATATTGTTTTCTTTCAGTCCCAAAATATTGTTTTAAATGGAAAAATTCTAGTGCACAAATTTGTTCCATTTATGTCGTGTTAGAATTATATCCCTTTGCAAATCAATTTATTGCTACATTGTAAATTTGCAATGTCTTCTTCAAAGTCATTATGTTTGTACCCAACATTTTCATACTTGTACTAGGTATTTGTCAAACTAAAATTCTTCCTCCAAATTTTATTTTATTTTAAAGAAAGGTGGCAGAGCCACATTATATATATATATATATACATTTTTTTACAAATACACTGATTCTAACATAAGGAGCTCCCAGAGCAAACAACCAAGAAGAAAAACACTGTTCATTACCCCATCAAGAAAAAAAATCCCATCAATGCAAAATTGCTAATTCGGGTAATAGAATCCCAAGATAAGTTCCTCCAATTTACAATTAATAGAAGAGAGAAAAGAAGAAGTCTACAACTACAAGCAATCCTATATACTAAAGTCCCAAAACCACCTTTCCCCATATTCTTCCTCCAAAATTACAAATTAATTTTAACTTAAAACTAATAATGCCCCATTCAATATAACTAGGGGAAGAGACCTAGTAGCTGCCCAGGCTAACTTTGCACACCTAGATCTCATAAACTATAAGTCAAATTATGCCAATTTTTTCGGTGTACCTCCGCAGGTGACTCAAGAGCTTAAAGCTAAGGTTTCAACATTTGGGTATTTACGAAGCTTTCTATAGAGACCATGGAGTGTGAAGTGGTTGAAATGTGTCATTTTAAAACACTCGCTTGATACCTATTATGTTAACCCCCCAATAGTCGCTCACCAAAAAATACCAAAAAATACTAGTAGTGCTCATAAAATGTCCCAAGTAGTCATTATGAAATGTCCCAATAGTGGTACACAAAGGAGTCAATCACCAAACAAGAAAGCTGAAAAATGATTGACTATTAGTATATGTATGATCAGCTATTAGAAATATATATGACATCTATTCTATCATGGTCATTGAACCCCTAATGACTACTAATCTCTTATCCATATCTCAGCATTACAACCATTACAGTTTAGAAATGAACTTTGATACTTTCTCTTATTTCAATAGCTGACAAGAAACCCAAAATAGTATTGACCCTAATTCTTAAATCAGATCATAAACTTCAAATAAGAAACGCCTACTTCATAATAAGCAAGCCAGCAATAAAATTGAATGTGGACTAAAAATTAAAATGTCACGATGAAGATAAACATTTAGATTTTTGGGATTGGGGGAGGAGGGGATGCAATAATTCTTGTTATCTTCTTGGACCAAAAATATCATTGAAAGGGAAGAAAACGCTCTCTTCACATGGTTTGTGGAAAGTGAAATTTGAAAATGAAACTTGCACAGAAATCGAAGTAAAATTGCTTACCATCTTACCCATTTTTGCACGGATCCCTGTCACATGGGTGATGTTGATCATTTCAACATTTTCAACATCGAGAGAGCACTTGCCATGCGAAGTCTGAAACGAAGTCATGTCATAATTTTCCTGTCCACTCGTTATTTGAGCCACCGTAGGCAATTATGTCAAATGTAGAATTTCACAGCGAGAAAGACAGAAAACATGTAAACGCTTAAATTTAAATTGGTATGATTATATTCTAATCGTGCCCATAATTTGGTGAGGAGTTTGTGTCATCTGTCCCAAATGGAATCTCCTTTGTGTCTAATCGTGCCCATAGTTTGGTGAGAAGTTTAGGGTTTCTTACTTTTCCTTCATCATACGGTGCCTACTGATCATCCTTCTAAGTGTTTCATAAGGGTAGTGATGTTTTTCTGATGAGATATATATGAGAGCAGGAAGAATGGAGTGAATTTAAGAGATACCTTGAAAGAAAGCGTGTTAAAGTGGCTTTGTGAAAGTCCAGATCAGTCTAGTTATCTATATTCTTCATTCTTTATCATAACGCGCTTGAGTTCATGGCGTCTGCCTCCTTATCTCACAAGCGTTCTTTCAGTGATTTTCAGAGGGAAACGCCTGCTGTCTCTAGAAAAGTATTTGATGCATTCATCAACCACAGAGGCCCTGACGTCAAAGAAACTCTCGCTTTTGCAGCGAGTACATCAGCAATAGTGAAGAAATCAAGTCTTCTGCCCAGAGACTCGCGTCCAGTGGGTATAGAAACCAAAGTTGAAGACATGGTAGGCTTGTTGGAAGACCCAAAAGTTCAAGTAACAGCCGTCGTTGGTATGGGCGGCTCAGGGAAGACATTTCTCCTCCAAAATGTCTACAGAGCCGTGAAATCCAAGTATGCTCATTCTATTTGGCTCTCTATTTCGAAATCTTTTTCTCTCAAAAATTTGCAGCGTGATATAGCCTCCCACATAGGAATAAATAGTGAAATTATGAGTGAAGAGAGAGCCGCTGAATTGATTTGTGACCGCCTTCAAGGGAAAAGATGTCTTATTGTGCTGGATGATCTATGGACGCTCTCTACCGAAGATTCTCTGATTGATAAACTTGGTCTGCCAGATGACAACGATTGTAAAGTTGTGGTTACCACAAGAAATAGGCAGGTTGCCCTAAATTCTGGTGCTCGAATTTATGAGATGAAAAATTTGTCAGACGAAGACAGTTGGAGGCTGTTTTGTATTTATGCATTTCCAGATCGTGTGCAAAACAGAGCGACACTGCACATGGAAGAAGAGGGTCGGAAGATTGTCAAGCAGTGTGCTAATTTACCCCTTGCTATAAAAACGATAGCAGCATCTCTGGCCAACTGCAGAGTTCTCAGTAAATGGGAGTTGAAGCGCCGTCAGGTTGAAAGAGTAGTTACTCTCATTGGTGACCCTGACCCTATCTGCACACCTTAAACCCTGTTTTGCGTATCTTTCCTTCTTTTCAGAGGATGAATATATATTTGCAGACTATTTGATAAATCTGTGGATAGGAGAAGGATTTATCCTAGCAGGAGAGGACCAGTGGGAAATAGGTTGGGATTGGTTAGATCAACTTGCCCAGCTGTGTTTGCTTCAGATACACGAGGGACATGGGAAGTTTTATTCAAAAGAAGATAAATGTGTATTTTCCCATGAAGAGGTGTCTTCCCATACAAGTGGTGCCACGGGCTCATGGTGCCGTATTTTACTGGCCAAAAAAGGTTTGGATGATTCGGTCATCTCAGAGATCCATCCTGTTTATCTCCGAACCCTCTCACTGTCTCAAAATGAGACGATTACAAGCATTCCAGAAAAGTTGTTCACAACTATGAGAGGACTACGTATTCTGGATTTGAGCTCCACAAACATCTCCTGTGTCTCTTGGAAAAATGATTCTTCTTAAACTCTTGAATTTAAGTGGGACAAAGATTAGGGAGGTACCGGAGCGTGTAAGAAATATGAAAAGCCTCCTGTTTCTTGCTTTACCTCACTATTGTAGTCAATTACCATTATGGATAAGTGAACTTAGATGTCTTCAACATTTGGAATGCTGGGATATTGATCGCATGCCAAAAGGGCTATCAAAGCTAACCTCTTTGAGAACACTGCGATCAGATTCCTTGCACTTCTCCATAGAGGCTGAATTTATGAATCTAGATGATTTGGTTGATATGCCTCAGCTTCAGGAACTATTCTTGATTGTTAAGCATCAGATGGATTTGAAGAGGTTGCAAGAAGGGGTCCTTGCCCAGTTGGTGAAGATGCGTCATCTTGAAATAAAAAATAGGGTGTCCTCTACAAATGAGAAAGAATTGGAGCTTCCACATTTTCCTGAGAAAATGCGAGCAATGAAACATTTGAAAACTTTTACTTTAGAAGGGTTTGTAGTGCCAAGCTGGATATGCGAGTTCTCAAATATGAGGGAATTAGAGATAAGTCAGTTTGAATTTAGTGATTGTCCAGAGTTGCAAATATTGCCTAATTTAGTCAGGTTGGTGTTGGAAGGGAATGAGAAATGTGAAGAATTGCCGAAGGCATTTGGGAAGTCAGGAGGGTTTCCACAATAGTTTTTCTACGTTAAGGGCATTTCCTGAATTGGAGGATGGAGCAATGGAATGCCTTCAACAATTTAATTTATGGTTTTGTTCGAATGTTAAGAAAGTTGAGGGATTAGAGCGATTGAAAAAACTAGAGCATTTTAATTACTATGATTCGGAGGAATAAATGAATGGTGCGAGACTTTAAAGGAAGGTGGAGAATATTGGAATAAAATCAAAGCCATAGATCCTCATGTAACAATTACAATTGCTTATTAAAATTATTTTTATTTTGTTTATATTACAATCAAATTGATCTATGAACAAGATATCTATCTTTTAAATAGAGAAATATTTTAAACAGACATTTGTGTAACTATGTAACGGAGAGGACCTAACACGTAATCATGTTCAAATGGTTGCTATACTAGTTGTTAACTATATACTCACACTTATTGATTTAATATCCAATATTTTTGATAAAATTGTATAAATAGTCGTGACTTTAATTTTTTTCTTGTTAATGAGACTACCCATAATTGAATGAAATGTGTTCCTTTTCCAAAAAAAAACCAATAGTGTGATGCCACATCAGTTGCACAAGTATGGGGGTCTCTAATGCACTATGATTGGTCTCACTTTTTTTGAGTGCTATTTTGGACACCTTGACAAAAAAATGCTGATGTGGCATCATATTTGATGATGTGCCTCTAAAAACTTAGTTATAAGCAGGGGACTCGCTAAGTAAGCTACTGTAAAAAAATGAAGTGATTTGAAATTTTCACATAGGATTTTGAGAAGTGTGAAGTTAGGGTGCTCAACTACTAGATCCTCTCCACTAGTGTGTATGCAATCATTTCTAATCGCTACTCATGTAAGAAAGTTAATAAATGAAAAAGAGTTCAAGGTGGCTCCTTTTTGGTTTACCTAATTCCATCTACATCCTAGTCCCATTATTACATCACCCTTAAACCATGTATCAAAAAAAATTATCATAACAAATTATTAAAAGGTGATTTTAAATATTACATACCTTGAAGTCCTATGGTTTTTTTTTGCCATGGTTCCACTAGAGGATATAGATTCATTAATAATTATATTTTTATATTAGTGATCCAAGGAGGATTACACACCCCTTGAATTTTAACTCTACAATGCCCCTTATTAATCCTTAAGGATTTATAGAGATGATATCACATATGCTATTTGTGTAGCTTTATTAGGCATTAGATGTAGTAGCCTAATCATGAGAACATTTCTCATGATTACAAGCCAAAAGCTTCATATATATCATAGCAACCTAATCATGAGAACGTTTCTCATGATTACTAGCCAAAAGCTTCATATATACCATACCCTACTATGTTTTTCAATGTTACCTCCTCTTATTCATGTTTACTAACTATATGAAAGGGAAAATATACCATTTGAATCAACATATGCCACAAATGATTCAATAAATGATATTAATTATTTCCACATCATTGTACATTCTTAAGAGAAGGATTCTATCTAATCAATTTATCCTTTATTAAAAGACAAAACTTGTAAACAAGAAAATGTTGTAGGGAAATCCAATAATTTAGTTGTTATTTTCTATGTCACAATGGGAAGAAAAACAACATATCAATTGATCCTAATCTTGCATATAAACAACTCAATTTATTCTAATTAATAAATACAACTGATTTTCTATTTAATTCTAGTAGAGAAAAACATCATTTCAATTATTTTAGAGAAAAGTGAGATAGATTTAATTACTACAAAATTATATTTTGAAGAATTCATAAATGAAATAAATATGTGTTTGTTTCAAATGATCAATACTTAACTTTAAATACCAAAGATGAGGTATTCTAGAGTCTTATTAATCAATTTAGAGTAACACAGCATAATTTTATACTATTATGTAGGCATTAATATGAAAGGTAAAAAATATGCTGAAGTAATCTAGTCAATTTTAACCTAGAAATTTTTTTGTTACTAATTACCTATCTCAATTGGAATAAATTCATCATAATTAATCACCTAGCTTTGCTTAGATTAAGTCTTCCTTCAATATTATTTTTAGCAATAAAAGAATATCTATTTTATAATTAAACATTATCTGTATTTTTTCACATATACCTAGTTATTTATTTTATATTTATGTTCATGTATAGGGTGACACATTCAATTATCAAGACTGACATAATGGTAGTGCTTCAAGATACAAGAGATAAAATTTTGTATCTTTCTTCTCATAAGATTAAATAGATGCTCACTTTTTTTTGATAACTTAACATCTCTATTGTTTGTTTGGTTAGCATAGTTACACTACATTTTTTCTAAATTTGTTTAGTCTTTTTATCCCTTAGAATTTTAGACTTTCATCCCATGTTTAGCCATCCTAAGTCTAAATTATATTATATATTTTTATTTTATTGTTCTTGAAAAATATGTTTCATAATAGAATATCTTTCTATAAAAATATTATTCAACCTCCTTATTCATCTTTTGATTTTGTATTAATAATTATTCATCCATTAAACATGTATTGTATTATTTTACAAACATTCATCCACTAAACTTGTATTATATTATTATTCTATCTTGAAATTCACACATTACTTGATTGTATTTTAGAAACTTGTATTATATTGTTATTCTATATTTTAATTCACGCATTACTTGATTCTATTCTGAATACATCCTTTCTATTTAATATTGTATCTATTTTCCTACTATTAAAGAGCACCTTGATGATGGATTCCAATAGATCTTATTATTTCCTTTGAATTCGTATGCTCATGGATATTGATGTATTTTCTAGGCCACTTTAATATTATTAAAGGAAAGAGTAGTTAGTTCTTGAAATGTTAGGCATGGTCAATGTTAGGCATGGTCAATATTATAGGATCAATTTAGACGTAGTTATTCAATACTTCATTTTTGTAGTTTATTGTTTGCTCTAAGATCAAAGATCTAGTATTTCAATAAAATATTGACAAATGAGTTTGGCATTGATTAAAAAATTGAAAGTTAAAGTTAAGACATCACGTAAAACTTTTTTCTTGAAGAGTTTTACGAGATGTTTTTCAATGATGTGCAATTAGCTAAAACACAATGATTAATGTTGATGAAGTAAAGATGAATTCTCATTAAAAAAATCAAATATATACTTGACTATGTTGACACCTTAGCATTAATTTATAACATAGAGCAATGTTTGATAGTGAAAAGAGAAAATTGTTCAATATCATCTATGATCACAATTTTATTCAATTTTCCTATTTAAACACAACACAACACACACACAGAGTAACCATACCATGTATAGTTAAAAGATCTAGTATTTGTACATACCATATCTTTTGACTATGCAATCTACAATGACAAATTATATATATATCTTAATTGAAAAATAAGCATATGACATGTAATCTATTTGAATGTAATAGAATATTTATTTTTCTTCATACTAAGTAAAATATAATGTTACCACATTTTATAACCATTACCTTTACACAAATGACAGACATTATACTATCATATTTCAAACTCTAATTCTAAACATTGATAGCATTACCATCTACTACCTTAGCACAAACCACAATACCATCTTCAATGAGAATAATAAATAAACAAGATTGTTTACATATTTACTTATAATTTTTATTTTCAAAATTAAATTATAGGATTTTGAAATCTTGACTTTCAAAAAGATTATAAAAAATAGTAGAAATGTACAAAATTTCTCTTTTTTTTTTTTTGCTTATTTTGTACTGACAATATAATACATTTTTTAGATTTTTGAATGGAAAATAAAAAAAACCATAGAAAATTTGAATAGCCAATGAAAAAAGAGAAATATTTAATGAAAAATTAAAATTAAAACATAATCAAACAATAGAATTGTGGAATGAAGCAAAACAAATGATAATAAGAATTTGAGGTGAAAACATAAGTCTGTGTCTATATATAGACAAGACTAATAAACACGCAACTAGCATTTTAACTATATGAATAAATAAGAAATCAAATTGTATGTACGGACTCAAAATTGAAACGTCGTGATGAAGATAAGAAAGCCATTTTTTCCACATAAATTTTTTTATTGGAAGATTTTCTCCTCATTTTTCAACAATAAAGTTTGAAAATGAAAACTGAGACAGATATTAAGTTGCTTGGTTACAATTTACCCAATTTTATACGAATCCCTCTCACATCTGTGATGTTGATCATTCAACATTTTCATCATTAACAACCCACGTGCCATGTGATCTCTCAAACGAAGTCACCTCGTAATTTTCTTGGCCATCTATTCGATATAGCTGGATAAATTTCCATTGCCTAAGATCCCAACACCATATTGTGTAAAGAAATTACCACTAAAATACGAACTACCGTGCAATTTGGGCTATCGGACAATTTCAAAAGCCATGCAATTTAAGAAGATTGAAAAATTATTCAACGGAGTTTTAGAATTACACACTTTGATTAGATTTCTACATGATATGGTTATATTTCAAACATATAAATGTTTATAAGTTTAATTTTTATTTTTATTATTCTTTTTTTTTTAATAATAATTATACAATAACATATGATTTGTAATTTATTAATTTTATAATATATTTATGAATATCTTAACAATGTTGTTGTTTAATGTTTCAAAAATATTTAATATTTTTTTTTAAATATTAATAATTATTCTATAGTAGGGTGACCGTAAGAAGTTGGGTCGCAATTTTGTGGAAGTCAGATCCGTGGAATTGTACTTCTTAGAAATAGGTACCCGATTTTTAAAAAATCGGGTACCTGTTTCTAAAATTAAGCTTTGGGCACCTGAGCCTAATTTCAAAAATTGGGTACCTGATATTCAAAAGTAGATCGGGTGCCCGAGGCACTCAAATATCAGGCACCTGATTACTTTTAAAAATAGAGTGTCCGATTTCTTACGAATCAGGTACCCGATTTGGAAAACTTTATTTAACCCAATTTTTTGGCATTTTTGAAGTCATTTTCATGACCTCAAAAATGGGAGCCCGATTAGAGACGCATACGGGAGCCTGATTTTCAGCCCTACCGACCACCACCTTGCTGCTAGTTTTCAATATACCAAGTATTTTAATAAGTTTTGTACTATTTTACTTTTTTTTTTCAATTTTCAATTTAATATGTATGTTAATTTATTGTTTTTTTTTTTCATTTTTAATATATGTAAAATTGTAAATTTACATTGTTAATGAGTAGATGTTTAAATTTTTCTATTTGTTAATTAATATATAGTTTCGTAAATGTTTATTTAAAAAATTATTATTTTAGATGTTTTGAAATGTATTTAATTTATGTATTTATTAAAATGTTGAATGATTAGATTAGATGTAAATTCATTGTTTAAACATGTAATTTTATAGATAAATAAAACCTTGACCTAGAACCATATAACCTTGACCTAAATTCATTGTTTAAACTATAATCTTGACCTAACCATATAGTTATGTACAATAAAACCCTAAACATATATAACTATGTACTTAATCACATAACAGCCCACTAAGGGATCCAAACAAAAAACTTATAGTATTTAAAATGATTTTTCTTAAATTGTATTGTACATTGTTTCATGGATTGAAAATGCACGATGTAAACTATTTTATAAATGTATATTCTTTCAGCCTTTCATACCCTATGACATGTACAGTGGATGATTGTGCATTCTGAATTAATTTGCCAAGTGGCATTCAGAACAAATGTATATAAATTATTTAAATGGATTGAACTGAAGTAGTTAATATTCTCTCATATGGATGTGTTATTTATTTTACTTTTAGTACTTATAATTATTTAAAAATGAAATGTAAATGTGCTCATTAAGGAATGCAATCTCTTATGTTTTTTATAAATGTAAATTATTGTATGTATGTTATTGCTTGCTTAGTAAAACTTTTGATTAGTTCTTTGGATCCCTTGGCTGGGCGTCATTTAGGATTAACTATAATGTTAATTTCTATTGAATTTAACTCTAGTCATAACCCTTACTATCATCTTAACCTTAATCTTAATTTGCTAAAACCTACAATAGGTAATATATAAATAATTAAATAAATTTCCTATCTTACCTTGAGTACTAATTTTATAAATGTTAAACCCTAAAATTGTAACCTTTAAACTAAATTATCCTAGAGGAGCATCATATCTACATCTACATGTCATGTACATGTGAATCTAAAAACATTTGTACATATCTAATTACATCATTTATTGCATCGAAAGGATTTAAAATTTTCATTATATATATTATCCATGCATATCATATCAAAAGAATCATATAGAGGTATGTCATTTATGACATGTCCATCATAGATAATCAAGGAGGGTACTTAGGTAAATTTATATATATTTAACACTATATATTATAAGAAAAGAAAAACACCATATATAGGAGCATCTCATGTACATAAACTAAAAAAAATTACCATGACACATGTAATGAGATTAAATAATATGTGTAAGATTCATCGCATATAATTTATCAACATGTATAGGGGTGATATAATCAAAATATCAAAAAATGAGTGATATCAAAGCATTATATCTTAATATTTAACACTAAAATAAACTAAACCCTAGGTTAACCCTAAACCAAATTGAATATATCAAACTAGATTGAAAGGTAACCCTGGCCCTTAACTAATTAATATTATACTTATAAACTAAATTGAATTAAACCATGATCATAAACCTAATTATATATCCCAACTTAATAGTAGAAATCTTGAATTTAACCTTAAATCCTTTCCCCAACCATTAACCAAATTGAACTGTTACCCTAAGATTGAACCAAGTATTCATCATGTAATATCTAATTAGGAGGGTATTGAAGCACTCTAACACCCCAATCCCTAACTAGATAATTATGTTAGGGTGGACTAATTTCTATTTATCTTGGGTTGGAAGTGCCTAAATTTTTTTTTGGAGACTGGAGATTCCCCAATTTGTTTCCTATTTTCCCATATGGGTAGCCTAAATGTTTATTGCCTTTGTAGAATGGAAGGCCACATAAAAAAAAATTACCTTATTCTATAAAAAGAAATACCCACCCCCTAGTGATATATAGTAAGATCTTTTTCCTAATTTTACTATCAATTTTTTTAGTTAGAGGACGAAGATAGTTCAAAATGATTTAGAAGATACGGATTAGATGAGAATCATCATTCCTAGAATGAAGATGCATTATTCCTTGATAAACCCATTTCTATCATAAATCAACTCCTCCATCCAAAAAATTAGTAATGAGAAATCCCTACATCAAGTAATCAATGGAGGGTTCATAAAATTGATCAAGTGATCAATGGAGGGCTCATAAAATCCCTAGGTCAAGTAATCAATGGAGGGTACATAAAATTGATACCCTAGGGGGGATAAGAATCTGATTAAAAATTAGAGACAGGACACTCCTAAATACATATGATACAAAATTATTGCCAAGGTCTTAGCCTCTAGAATAGAAGATATCCTACCCAAGATCATTAACCCTACACAAAAGTGTTTTGTTAAGGATATTTATGCATATTGGAGAACTTGATAACCTATTGGAAGACTTTGGATTGGGAAACATTTCCAGGATAGAGTGTAGGCATGCTCAAGTAATTGACTATGAAAATGTCTACAAAAGGGTGGAATGGAGTTTCACTATGATGATGTTGCAAGCCCAGGATTCCATCCAATATTATGTCAAATGGTGTCCTCTCTTATGATTGGTGTTAGGGTTTTAGTAAAGAAATTAATGGGGTTAGATCATAATTTTTAGGACTCTCTAGATCAATTATGAAAGGGTGTCCTCTTGCATCCTCTTTATTTTTCATTTTTGTTGACTCATTACATTATCTCCTTAGAGATAACCAATTGTCTCTAAAATTTAGAGGATCTACTCTCCAAATAATTAATAAGTATCTAATGTATAATTTGTTGCTAATATTTGTATTCTTTTTAAGCTAGAAGAGTGCAACACGAGTCATTTAATGATCAAATTGGACCTCTTTTCTTTGTATCGGGTAATAAGATTTATGTCTCTACATCTATCTTATTGTGGCTAAATATTGAGTCCCCTACCTTGTGTAGTAAATATGGTATTGGATGGATATTTCATAATTAAGTGGTTAGGTACCTAGGGATTCCATTTGTAGTAAACCCTAACATATAAATGAAATGTTTCTTTATATGAACAAGAAAATCTTTGGAAAACTAAACAACAAGAACTCTAATTATCTCACTTTGGTTGGTAGAATTCAAGTATGTTAAATATTTTCTCCTCATATTGAGTGTAAGTTTCTTTTCTTCCTACTCATTTTATTTAAATCAGTTTGGTCTTCTATATAAATCTATTAGGAACATTTTGTGGTCACATGGAAAAGGAAATATGAAGAATCATGCTACCAGGAGTAGTTCACATAAAGAAAGGAGATTAGTAAGTTGGAATGAAAACTTTAAGAAAGTTCAAGGGATTACTCTGGCAATAAAATGGATAGCCAAAGCTTCATAAGGTAATGAATTATGGATTATGATTAGAATTAGGATTATTATATGGTTAGGGATAGGGTTCACATGTATTAGTTCATTACTTGACATGATCTACACTTATAGTTTGCATTAAAAAGTGGATAATATTTAGGATTCAAACTACAATCATAAATATTTTTTAATCAAATCATAATTCTATCGCTAAGCTTTCATTCTAATTGTAACCATAACTCTCATCGTAACGCCATCTATTATATATCCTATAAACAATAGGACCATAATAAATATCTGAAACCTAAATATAATTCTAACTAAAACCATAATACTAGGTAAGTTCCCTAACATTAAAGGACCATAATCATTATAATAATCTTAAGCTTAGCCATCATGGAAACTGTTAACATAACAAAATTGTAAACCATAACCTTGTCATAATCTTAACTTTGTTTCATCTTGAGATGGACATATAATTCATAATGAGTTCATACAATCCCCTAGTGTCACAAAATAAGTGTACATGAAAGAAAAATTAGCTTGGTGGCTCCTGTTTTAAGAAAAGAAACCTTGAACTAACCTAGATATATTTTTTTGGACTATTATTTTATGATTAGACTTAAAAATTCAGTATTTAATGTTTAATTTGACTTAAGTGTTTAACTTTATTTATTCAATTGATATGATTTTAATAAAGATATGCACATTTATATAGATCTAGTTGATAAATTTTAGATTTAAATTTTATTAAATAGTAATTTTGTCATGTTTTATGTCGTGATGTATTTTTGTCATGTTTTATGTTTGATATTGTTTAAACATATATGCATATTATATTTGATGGACCTACCGCCACCCCCTCCCCCTTCCATATCCCTGGCTCCACCCCCTCTAGCTCCAGCTCCAGCTCTAGCTCCACCTCCACCCACACCTCCACCACCCACTGCAGATGAGCTCTGCAAGACCATGAGGCGTAACCTCAACGACATCATGCGTGATATAGAGTCTATCTGACATGAGAGGCACCCCCCTCCCCCCCCCCCCCCCCCCCCCCTCACCTACTACATCTTGCAAATAGCATGCAAGGCATGGTTGACTCCATCCATCATTTTGATTCAGACATTGATTCATTTAGATCATGAAGGGAAAGCATGCGTGTCTTCTACTCTGATGGCTTATCATACAGAGAGGTTTATAACCTACATATCTAGGTAAAGGGAATTTTCAACATTATTTTGTAAACCCTAAGATGGGTGAAGCAATTATGATAAGAAGCCTCACATTTCCATTAGGTGGTGTACACATCCACATATAGTAGCACATTTTTGGGAGAGGTGGTGGATGGTATTTGACCATCCACCACATGCTAACCATGAGGTGTCCATGTACTTCCTTAGGAATTTATTGTCTGAGTTTGAGTTGGGTTTGAAACCCAACTATTTTGATATGAAAGCATTTTAGGGGGTTGGTAAAGGAATGCCTCAGGATAGGCTTGGGGCAAAGCTGAGTGATAGAACGAGAAATCGCAGGCGAGCTGAGCCCCTTGTACCTCTTCCTACGCCTGTTGTGCCTGATCCTCACCATCATCAAACAGCTTCATTTGCTTTTACCCATTTGAGTGCCCTTTCGGGCAATTTAGTATAGCAGTGGACGCAAGTGGTACATGCTCCTCCATTTGGACATGTTTGTACTAGCTGTGGAGGCATATGCACAGGCCCCCAAAGTGATCCTGGTGTAGCACACGATGGCCATTATGATGAGGGTGCAAATTTTGATGATGATGTATATGCTGCCCATGGTGATGGTAGTGACAAGATAGACGTGTCATCATTTGTTGACCTCATGCAACAGGAAGAGCTTGGAGAGAGTCAAGAGCAGTAGGTAAAATTTTAATTTTAATATAAATATAAAGTACACATAATTATTTACTTTCTACATACATGTGTAATTGTATTAACTATATTAATTTGTACTTTTGAAATAATAGAGGATGGATGATATTGTTCCTCCTAAGAGGCAGTATAGTCTTTTTTTGAGACCTACAGATGTTGGCATCCCTTATACGATATGCACAACATTATTAAAAGGTACATTCAAATTTGAATTTAATAACATGTGCTCATATGTTTTTTTAATTTGATTTTGTAGGGATTTTCTGCATCTACACAGATTGATGTTTGTACAATTCCTACTCCAGTTACCACTGAGGCATAGCCTCAAATACATGTGGTATGAACTTTTGACTAAAGACAAATAATTTGTATTATTTTTATGTATGTAAATTATTATTAACTTATAATCTGAACAATTTTGGCTCACATGTATATATATTTTATGTGTTTTGATTTTACGAATTGGATCCATATCATACTCATCCATACAAGCCTCGATATAGTCTATTTTCGACTCCATCTTATGATTATTGTGCTAGCATACCTGTAGACACATCTATGACATTGTACCACTCAGGTATGATATATATATTATATATACATGTTAAATTCATAGTGTATAAAAAATGTAGTGTACAAATTATGTACTTTGTAATTATTCATGTATATTTAATTTTGACTAAATGTTTATGTATCCATAATTTTAGGACTATGTCACCATGAGTGTTGTTGAGAGCATAGGACTTAGCCAGATGGAGGTACCTACATCATCATTTGAGGTCAGTATTGTGATTTATGTATATAATGTATAGTTCATTATGCTCTAATATCAAATTAAAAGAATGTATGTATTGTAAATTACAGGACCTCACCATTGCTGCATTTGGTAGTTCTGACAGTGCGCCTCCTCCGGTTACTAAGGGACACCCATCTCATGTGGTATTCATTTTATTATGTAGTGAATATTTAATTTATTTGCAAGTTATATTTTGAGACCCATTTCAATGAAGCATGTACATGATGAGACGTGCCTCATATTACACAAGGTGATCCATCTACCTCACAGGGTGTTCAACATGACGAGACGGCTCATATTAGACAAGATGATCCATCTGAGTCCTCTTTGCATGGAGTAAAGAGGACATTCAATCAGATAGATTAGGTCTTGTTGGCACCTATAGATTGTGTTTTTATGATGTATATTATTTATGATGTATACACTTTGTGTTAAGATAGTTAAAACTTTATGTTATCATGTTATGATGTATGTTAGAACATGTACTATTTTTTTATGACTTCTTATCATGCTTGTGTATGTAGTATATATTATTATGTTCCACCATGTTTTAAGTATATTCAAACCATTTTCTTTATTCTGGCATATGTTATTCATGAACATATGACACATTTTGTAAGTATATATGCAAGATGAACAATAATTTTAACTATCTATAGAGCATTATTGGATAAATATCACATCAAATTTATGCATTGAGATTCATACAAATAAAATTGACCTACTAGATTAAAAAATGTATTGATAGGGTACCTAACAATGTATCATAAGTCATCTTAATGTTTTGTTTGGTAATGTAAGACTCATTATCACCTAATAAGACCTATTATGTGGTAGTAAACATATGAATACCTATCATAATCTATAACAGACATAATGACCTATTAGGACTCCTATGTCCCCTTAAGACACACGTGAATGGATAACGTACCTAACAATGTATCATAAATGATCTTAATGTGTTGTTTGGTAATGTAAGACTCATTATCACCTAATAAGACCTACTATGTGGTAGTAAACATATGAATACCTATCATAACCTATAATAGACATAATGACCTATTAGCACTCTCGTGTCCCCTTAAGACACACATGTATGGATAACGTACCTAACAATGTATCACAAGTGATCTTAATGTTTTGTTTGGTAATGTAAGATATAATTAATACAATGAATACAATGAGTAATGATCTAACATATAATCAATACAATGAGTAATGATATTTAAATTATCATGTGCAAGTGACTTGTTTTTAATATTACAATCAATAGTAATTTGAAACTTCAAAAAAAAATTAATTTAAACATGCTTGAATGTAAAAGTAATGGAAAAAAATAAGAGGTCATTACTTAAATTGACAATTAATTTATAATTTATCAAGTGCATACCTTTAACTTTCAAATAGAAGTAAACTCTCATTTTTGAATTAGTTTGTACAACATATTTTACAATATATGTAAGACAATGTCAATGATATATTTATAGTTCAGTGAACTCAAAACATAAATTTGGTTCAACACATCTCTTCAAATGAGGTCCTGTAAAATAAAAATGTAAAACAAAAACACACATGTTAATAAACACATAAATTAATATTCAAGGTATCTGAACTATGTAAATATATGTGTAATTTGTATGTACTTACTATGTGAAATTGCACAAGATGTTGATGTTTGATCCACTTTAACATTTAAATTTGCATAAATTGTAATTGAGACCTGAATAAGAGGTATATAAGTTCTCTAAATTGGTATTGACAACACAAACATACATGTAATTAAATTATATAAGTACATATATATATATATATATATATATATATATATAATACAATAATGAAAAAACTTACATGTATTTGATTTAAATGTAGTCATCCCACTGTACCATCTACATCCTCTCTCTTTTGCAATGCATCTATGATTGTCTTGTGCTCATCCATTGAAATTGTCCATAATACCTTATTGGTGGGTCTCCCTTTGTATCTTTCTAATTTGATACTTGTTGCCACAACTAATTGAGAATAGTGTAAAATCTTCTTTTCGGTTTGGTAGTCTTCAAATGTTGGAAAACCATTTCTTCTTGTTAGGTATCTACATAGCCAGGTGCCAGCTACAACGACAGAACCGATTGGATACTCAAAATCATCACCCTGTACTTGATGACATGTCATTTTTTTCTTAGGTTCCACACATCTAGCTAGCTAATACTCGGTCTGTTCATCATTATCACTAGGTGCAATAACAACATAAACATGTCCTACAAGATAAGATAAAGTATAGAAACACTTTAATCACATGAGTGTACATATGCAAATTATATAAATTGAAGCATGAGATCACAAAAAAATCTAATTAAATTTTGCATACCAGGTTCTATGAGGTTTGAAATATACTCATAGTCTTCTGATAGAAAAGTAACATTCTGGCCTTCATTTACTATATTATCTTCAAAATGCGTGTCAATAGGTGCTAATGATCTTTGTTGCCAATCTTCAACCCATTATGTATTTTCACATTCTTCCCATTCACCTGCAAGACAAAATTGACAAAAACAAGCAAGCTCCCTAGTCCATATAGTCCAAGTGTTAGAATCTAAACTCCTAAATGAATGCCATTTAGCTGACCCACTAATTGTATCACAATCATATCTTGAAGGGATATTATTTTCTTCAAACAGGTAGAAGAAATGTTTGATTGTAGAGTTCTGACTTGATCCCATGTATAAATATTTGTTATACCATTCGACAATCTCATGTGCATTTTTGAATTTAGCTTTTCCTCAAATTTTAATTGCTCTGTACTAAGGGCGCTCTTCACGCATGTACTAGCACCATCATGTTCTCCTTTACCATGTCCAGCCTCAAAAAAACTCCACACATGTTGGATCTTAGTTTGCCTATGTGTCCTACTCAACCAATAGAACATTCTAGCATTTTTGAATTGTCTTGTACAATTATCTGACCATATCAAATGTTGTGTCATTTGAATTTGTCTCCCTTTTAAATTATCATAAAAGACCTTGAAACAATATTGGACAAACTCAGATGAATGGAGTTTATTATCACTTAAATAAAAATGGTACTCTCTCAATATTTTTCGATCCTCCTCTGTATTATTAGGTGCATGCCTATAAACTATATGAACATAAATTATTACTTGCACTGAATTGTAATATTGTGGTTATACCTCTTTTTGTGGTGCGAGTGTGTAGTTCTCTACAAAGTCAACAACTGAAATTATAGTACCAATTGGAAATGTATTCTTACATATGCAAAATTATCCATCAAGCCGTCTAGAATATTGAGAGTGTTTAACATATTTTGGTATGATCACACTCTTAAACTCATCCATAAATGCATGACAACTAACTTTATCTGTAACTAGATCACACCTTCTTCCAATCTTCCCATCCGTCAATGGATATTCAATAGTTTTGAATCTTTTTATCTCAACTAATTGTTGTCCAAAAGTAGTCAGAGCATTTTCATGCAAACATTCATCTAACAAAGAAAGATTGATGTACATATCACATGTACTAGAAAGACATGCATTGAAAAGAAAGTATTGATCATTAGGTGGCTTACAAAACAAACCTAATATGAAATCTTTTATAGTTTGAGGTGGTATTTTTATACCACATTCTTGCAACATTTCTTTACTATGCATGGTACCACGTATAGATCAAAATACATCATAATTGTAATGAAATTGAATATGAATTTTACAAAAACATGTGATTATTTCCTTGTTAATCCTTAAATACCATGGTTTACACTTTTAAAAAGATCTTTGACTAATGGTAATATTTAATACCTTACCATCTACAAATTTTTTAAACAATTCAGTTTGAGTCATGTCCAAAAGGTGTTTAGGATGTGGATCACATATTTTTGACCCAATTCTCAATTTAAGAACATCTGTTGAATTAGGTGATACTCTTGTATCATGCCAAAAAATTTCATTCAAACTTTTGACTTCTAAGTTTCATATCACATCTCGGGAGTCTACCACTGGAAGTCTATAAAATATTTGCTGGATTGCATTCAAAGTTAACTCTTCTCTTTACAACTCTTTCTAAAGTCTTATGATTCACATTAAGATATCCACTTATGTTGCTAATCAATCTTTTGTCAGATGTTGATTTGTTAACTAAAGCTATTGTTATTGCTCATCGTGCTGCATTCTTATCTTTAGACCGACTTCTCTTTCCGATAACATCAAAGGCACTAGCAACAGTGGATACAATTTGTTTTAAAGACTCATTTTTATTCTTTGGTTTTCCATACATTCCCAACCTTCTCATTACTTTTCACATTTTAGACATTTTAATTAGTTGCAACATTAGTTGACATTGAAACCCGAATTTCTTATTATAAAAAAAATGCCTATACAATCTATTAGCATGTGTCCTAATTTGTCTCCATAAAACCAATCCCTCAAGATTATCTAACACATCATTAGGAATATAAAAATTATGTTTAGACACTTTACTATCATCCTGACATGTTTGTTCAGTAGTTGGTGTTTCTATGTCTACATTCATGCAATTTTTATTTTCAGACACTTTATTATTTTCACTATTATTTGCGATTTGAATATCATTTTCAAATTTTCTTGGTATTTCTTTCGGGGCAGGCATTTAATTTGGAGTGTTTTTTGCATGATCGTTTGACAATTGCTTCTCATGAAGAAAATCTAAATTGTTTATATCGTAGCTTGCTTTTAAAAAATCACCAATTTCATCACGAGAGAGAATTTAAGGGTTTGGAGACACATCTATATTGAATGCATGATTAGAATGTGCACCTGAATTTTTTTGTATTGGGTTCTCTTCTTTGACCTTTTCATCCATTGTGGTATCCTCAATGTCTTTCTCATTTGAAACATTGTTCAAGTCTCTAATTCTTTGTCTTCTCTCTTGTTGATGTTGTGCTTCATTCTCTTTATTTGTTGGAATCTCGTCATATGTCAAAACTTTTGCTTTCTTCTTTCTTTGTTGTTTTGATCCCATGTTTGCACAAATTTTGAATTTGAATCAGTAGCTTGCAAATTGTATAAGAGGACAAGAAAACAGAATAAGCATGACAGAATTCATTGTTGCAGATCAAAACTGTTATTCAATCATTTCAATCATTGAAACTCAATTTGTGGGGCATCTTTTGGAGCCCAACAGGTACATTAGAAATGGGTACCCGATTGCTTACAAATTGAGCACCCGATTCTTTAAAAATTGGGTACCCGTTTATAAATCGAGTACCTGATTTTAAAAAGAATCGAGTGCCTGATTTGTAAGCAATCAAGCAGAACAGTTGAAAGCAATCGATCACCTGATGTTTGAATTACAAATCGTGTGCCCGATTCTTGAGAGATGAGCAGGAATTTGGTATGGCTCCCAACTTTTGCATGGGGTTTTACCTTGGGGAAAGGCATGGCATAGGCTTGGTCCCACCAAGCCATGCCTTTATGATCCTTTTTTTTTCTAAGGCATTTAATCGACAATTTTTGGTATTGTCGTAAATTTTTTATAGTCGTTTCCATTGAATTTTTTGATGAGACAAAAATCCATTATAGGTCTTATTGTTCTGATTTCAAAAATGTAAATTTTATAGTGTTATTAGTTTATTTTCTATTTTTCCATTATTTATTAATCAAAACTATCTCCTAAACGTTGAAAAGTGACATTCACTAAAACTTTAATAACTTTTTTATTTTATAATTTTTCTTAAATTAATTTATATGTCATCAATCTACATACAATTCTTTTGATGTTAAAAAAAAATTGAAAAATGTGAGATTTTGATCAAATTATGTGGTTTGTACATGAGAGGTTTTAAAATTTACCTTTATAGCCAATTAATAATTAATAATAAAAAAATTATTCAATAAAAAATTAAGGAAAAATATTTTCATCAATCTTAGGTGTATTAGGTAACTCCCTTTAAAAGGATTTGTGAAAATTCATTTATTTGTGTTAAACTATGGTGTTCGTACACGAGCCTGGTATGGTCTTGAAACAGGCATTTTGAAAAAGTGGTTTTTAAAGATCCATACCAAAAACATAATATATCATATGGGTACACAAATAAATTACATATTCAAAAACTAGATTCCAAACACTAAAAAATTTATTTCTAGATTCTTTTAATATTCAATCTCTAAATTCTTCAAATTTTGACATCAATTGACAAAAAAACTCAAAAACAGGAAAAACACTTCCACTTTTTGGCCAAAAGTGAGACCCAACTTCTTGCACTGACCCAATAACATATAATACAATATTTGGTAAATTTATACAAAAAATTAATGAGATTGTTTATTTATGTATTTTTAATAAAAAAATTTAAAAAAATCATATAATGTATATTAGATTTTCTATGTAAAATTTAGCGTGAAATCTTATCTTTTATGTGATGGTGAGACATATCCCCTCCACCCACTCTCCCTCCTCCTGCTCCCCCCCATCATCCACTCCCCATTTTTAAAGTTCTATATGTCTATTATTATCACTTATATAGACTTCTTAGTGTTTTTAGATCCCTAGTTTTTTTTTCACACGAAGATTCTAAGGATCATTCTATTTATACTATAACACTTCAAAAAATACCATATAGTTTTGAATATTGTGCCTTATGCACATTTTTTACATATTTTCAAAGATAACTTTCAATCCCTAATTTTGTAATGTAACTATAATATTTTAATGAAATAAACAATATTCAGTATCCATCGTCATCTTTAATTATCTTTTAAGCAAACTTTGATTTAAAGAGGTCATCACATGAACACCCATAACTAGACATTTTACTTTAAGACCCAAATGAATAAAGGTTTGTAAAGAAGGACCAATGCTTATGCCCATCAAGTTCTAATGAAATCAACAATCTAAATGCTTGGATTAATACAACAAAAAATTCATTGATTTTTGTTATAGAATTATCATACTTAAAAGTCAATTGGACATGATTTTAACATTAACTTATTTACGATGAATCTATGTTTTAAGTGATTTCAGTTGTAAAAATATATATTATAAAAAGAAAGTGAATATAATTTTAACATTAAATTATTTACCATGAATATAATATAAGCATAAATTTAAATTATTTATATATTTACTTATGTATAATATGATTTCACTTGTTCACCTATGAATCTTTCATTATAACAAAATAGTCTTCTCAATAATTTAAACATTATTTATTAACAAATTAACATAAATATTCAAGTTATGAAGATTTCAATGAATCTTATGTCACAAAATATAATCTATGTAAAGGATGAGATCTATTCATTTATAGATTTTGATATCAAAGACAATTAAACATCCTCAAATAATTCCATAATAGTATGCAATTTAATATTTTTTCATGTAATCATAATTTTCCATTCCTAATTTATACAAAATTAGTGAAAAAATTAAGTCAAATTAAATTAAAATTTAAGTTAATTTTTTAAAAAAAAATTTCATAATAATAAATTCAATATAGCCAATTATATTACAAGACAATTTAAAAGAAGTTTAGAATTTTAAAAATAATAATATTTTTATAGTTCTAGGATAAAGTCATCCTTATACTTAGATTGGAGGTAGATTGAGTATATGTATATCAATTAGATCATAAATTTCTCATAAATATTAGTTGGGAGTTCTCTGTCAAACTTTGAAGATTCAACAATTTGGTAATAGATAACTCAACTTTTCTCTTAAGTACAAATAATTTTCTTGAAATCATATATTATCTTTATTTATTTCTAGATCTCATTAATGATTAATTTAATTATTACCTATAAATAATACAAGTTGAGAATTTATGGTTACAGATTAATGAAATTGGTAATAAACTACAGATAGGGTAAATATTAGTTTGAAATTAGCAAATTTGTACATCCCCTAGCTTCAACTTTTCTAGAAAATCAATTCACGTGAGTTTCTAGAAGACCCATAATCCAATCATAAGTTTGTCCAATTAAAATAAAGTCGATTGCATTCATTTTAGTAAGTGATCTTTTGTAGAAAATTCTTCAACGATTCAACAACATAGGGTGAACCCACAATAATGGGTTCCACTTTAGTGGGACGAGTAATCTTTTTCTTTTACAAAATGCAAAAATCACATACATGATACGTTCACGCGAACATAGTAAACATGTTCGTAGTGAACATATTTTACAAAAGTGTTCGATGTGAACATATTCACCATAAATTAGGAACGTTCGTGTGAACATTTGTAATTAATATGTTCACATGAACATGGAAAATGCCAAATTCTAGCTTTAAAATGTTGTAATTACCATTTTTTAGCTGAAATTTTTGAACCACATGTTTGCTGTGAACATATGTTTATGGCGAACATACTTTATATGTTCGATGTAAACACTATGTTCGCAGTGAACATAGAAAATTACAAATTTTATGGTCTTTTTTTCTTTAAATTTTTTTTTGGCTATTTTGACACCCATAAGTGTAGATGAATGATCTCCTACTGTAAAATAAAAAATGCCAAAATGTGCTGCTTGGAGCAAGGTTTCTAACAATTGTAGTTGTATTGCATATTTTAATCATTAAGACTTTCAAATATGATTTTAACTCATCATAGGTTCATTACCAATTGAACATCTACTAACTTCGACACTTTGGGAAAATTAGTAAATTAGGTCAATCTTTTTTTGAAAAAATCTAGGAAATAGCTTATTGAGGTAGCTTTCAACTGAAAAAAAAAATAGATTTATGATAAATTGACTTCGAGTTATCTGTGTAAAAATGAACGTATGTCCGAATTACGATAAGTGTCACTTCAAAACTTCATAAACTATACAATATTCAACCAAATTGAATCAAACCAAATGCATCCTTTGGATATTGATGTTACAAATCCAACACCAAAAGAATTACCTCATTATCCTTTCTAGAAAAAAAGTTGTGTGTCAAGTGGACTATCACTCTTTAAAAATTTTGAATTTTATTATGTACTGCTTTTCGGAGGAGAAGAAAAAATTGACATAAATAATTTTTTTTTTTAAGATTAAAAAATATGGTTACAAAGTACTAAAAATCACTATTTTATGTCATCTTGAAATTATTTATAATTTTAGAGATATCGTCACTCGAATGTGAGGTTTGTTTCAAAAATATTGATTTTAGTGTCAAAATTGGTCAAAAAGTGGAACCCATTATTGTGGGATCACCCCATACAGATTGGTAACTTTGCCAATGATATAAGGATATTTTCCAAAATCAAATTGACTTTGGAGTAATAATTAGACCAGTCTTAAAAATAAAATCTATGATTATTATTATTATTATTTAAATTGGTTAACGACCGAAGCCTAGAGCTTAATTATTATTATTTATTGGAATTAATTATTATTGTATGTTGAGTGAAGGTAGATTCGAACCCAAGACCTCCCACATGAGAGGCTCGCAAGTTACCATTGTGTTGTAGGCTTTGCCTATGATTGTTAATAGTAATAAAAGACTAACAATAAGAAAAATAATTGTGCATTAGGATAAATCGGTAAAAGTAAAAAACCACACGTGAATTACATTTTTTTTAACCCTAGATTTGGTGATAGAGGAAGGATTACAGAAGATGAATAGTAGATGTTAGTAAATAAAAGATGGAGACCAAGTCACACAAGAATAAACATTGAAGGTTAGAATAATTTTATGGGGAATGAAACAAAAGAAATATGGTTGTCTCTAGTCACAATTGTTCAAACAAGAGCAACCTAATGTGAAGGCAAGAGATTGAAGTGAATCTAAAGCCAAAGCACTCTAATGGAATATGGATAGTTCCCTTAGCAAGAACTATTTCATTATTTGCAACTGGTGTATTACTAGTACATTTTCCTTTGATTTTTGACCAAAATTTTTGACCAAAGGCCATTTGGTCTTGTGCTATTTTTTTTTGTATATATCTCAAAAAGGTCAAGATTTTGACCTTTGTAAAGTTTAAGGGCAAAATTTCAGCCAACATGGGATATAAACAAAAAAACAAAATTGATTCTCATTTCATTTCATTTTGGCTACACGTGGGACTTGGTGATTTCATCAACCCAACAAATAGGCACGAGTACCACTCCCCCAAATACTAGTCCATTGTTTAACTACCATAGGTATAGGTCAATTATATTGGACATGAACATTTCTTAACCCTACCAAATGCAGGCACGCAGAGTCAAAATAGTCTTCCACCCTAAATCCAGATCATTGGGTGCAATACACAATGGTGGAAAGATGAATATTGGTTGGAGAGCTATGGAGTGCCATTTTGTATATAGTTCCCCGATTAGTCAAACTGATGATGGTATCCTATGGTGGAGGCACTTGAGATTCCCTCAATATTCTTCTTATATATTTGAAATACTTACTAGACTCGTGGAAAAATATGGGGTGACATTGGATAGGCATAAACCCTTATAATAGTGAAATGTTAAAACATAAAGATATCCTCTTGATTATGTTTATATGGAAAATTACTATCTATATGTAATGGTCTGATTATTCTCTTTATCCTTGTAGGAATACTCTCTTCCCTAGTACTAGTATATAATATTATCCAAGAAAAATTATAAAAGCAACAACATTGCCAATCATTTCTAGGTCTTTACATCTTCAATTTTTTTAGACATTTGTAGATGACTTGTATCTTTGTCAATAATAACACCTTAAACCAACTCTGTATCCTCCAAACTTCCACCAACTTTTCCTTCAACTTAAATCAAACCCAAGTTAACATCTTTTCATTCAAATCTACAACAATAAGAACTTCTTTGATAGTAATCTCTGCTAACATGCATTTGCATCTATTAACACTACATCAAAGGACAAAAAAAACTTCAATACCAAAAATGGCACTCAGAAGAATTAGTTGTTGACATAGTTGTAGGTAGGATACAACTTATTCCTTGTGAAATGATAATACAAAATGATAAGAATTAGTATCTCCAAATGTCAAAACAAGTATATGGGTACCTGCAGGATCATGGTCAACCAAACTTGTTGGATACTATTGTTCAAATGGTGTGTTGTCTTTGATGTCACAAAAATGTCATATTAGTCATCAGATAGTGTCTACTAAGCTCAGAAGGTCAGCAAGGCAAAGGATAGTGTCTACCAAGGTTAGAAGGTCAACAAGGCAAATGACAGTGTCTACCAAGCTCAGAACGTCAGCAAGGCAAATGACAGTGTCTACCGAGCTCAGAAGGTTAGCAAGGAAAAAGACATTGTTTACTGAGCTCAAATGTTCAACAAGGGAAAAGGACAAAATCTACTAAGCTCACTCGATCATCGAAGGAAATGTGGCAGAAATAGTTCTTACTAAGCTCACCTAGTCATCAAAGGGAATGTGGCAGAAACAGTTCTTATTGAGCTCTCATGAAAGAATTCAGTTCTTACCGAGTAAACTTGGTAGCCAAAGAATTTTACAAATATTGCAATACTAACCAAGTCAAAAAGGTTAACTCAAAATTTTTTTGGAAGTAGTATTTACCGAGCAGGGTCAGCTAGTAAAGGATTTCATTTTTTTTATGAAATAACAATTATTTGTTCAGAGTAATATCTGTAGGTAACTGATGTATGGTTTATTGGTAAATGTAACATGTAAATGGGCTGGCTTGACAATCTGAATGGTATAATTAAGAGGTCAAGTTGTGAATTTTAAATGTGTGAAAGAGTGTGGAATTAATGTAATATGAAGACTGATTATTGTGGAAATAAATTTGAAGGATGATTAGAGATCATTGAGGAGCAGTAGAGCCATATTTGATCAAGGAGGATCTAATGATGTTGAATAGAGACCTATAGCTAGCAAATTCAGTTGCATCTTGTTTAGGTCAATTCATTGTTTCTTTCTAAAGATTGTAGCAGTGATTTCAAATCTCTTAACAAAGTCGGTTTAACAACCATTTTGTAAATCCTCTAACTAGGTGACAGTTCAGTTGAATTATTCTAAAGATCTCTAGCAAGGTCACTCCTAACAGGGTGATTAAATCCTCTAATAGGGTCACACCTAATAGTGTGTATTGTAACCTTTAACAGGGTTGGCTCCTAACATGACTCACTTCATAAGAGTGAAAAATTGGTGACTAGTTACTTGGTAGTTTTTCTTGTATTGGGTTTCCATGTTAAATTTGGTGTCTCTTATGTTCATTTTATTTAACTTTTGCATGCATATTAATAACTATGGATGCTAGATGATCAATAACTAGTTAATCTACTGAGTTACAGTATTCTTGCATTTTTTACCAAGTATCAGTAGTAAATAAGTATTAAAAACATCTAAAGGATATGTGAATTGTTTTTGTAGTAACTGATTCACCCCCCCTCTCAGTTACTCCATCTATAATTCCAACAATTGGTATTAGAGCTTTTGGTGCTTACAAGAAAAGATTTCAAGGATCTCAGCTAAAGATTAGGATGTCTTATAAAAGGAAAATTCAAAGACTTAACAAGGACAACTTCTCAGCATGGCAAGGATTAATGAGGCTTCATTTGGCTTCTATTGGTGATACAGGGCTGAAGTACTGTGATGAAAAATATGAAGAACCTTCTGGTACATTATCTGTCAATGATATTGCTGAAAAGAAGACTCGCAACAACATGATGATAGATATAGCATCTACTTTGAGTTATGAAGAATTTGATGACATCAAGGATTGCAAAAATGCCTTTGAAATGTGAAACAAGTTGAAAGAGATCTATGGAGGAGATGATAATGTAAGAAGAGCCAAAGTAAAAAGTTTGAGAGGACAATTTGATCAAATGAGGATGAGAGAGGATGAAAACATTGCAAAAGTATGTTAAAAGAGTTAAAGCATGTGTTAGTGCAATCAAAGCATTTGGAGGAGACATCAATGAGGAGACATTTATAAGTAAAGTTCTTAGAACTCTACTTCCCATTTATGCAATTAGAGTCTCTATAATTCAAGAAAGAAGATGTGAGGCAAATCATAAAATAAATTTAGAGGCCATAGTTGGAAGATTGACTGCATTTGAGCTAGACAACTATGACAATTATGTTCTAGCTGCCAAGAACGTTGAATCATCATTTGAAGCCAAGCTTTCACTCAAAGAAAAAGGGAAAAAGATGAAGGATCCATAATCAGACAATGATGAAGAATCAAAACAAAGTTCAGATAGTGATCTTGAAGTGATTGAAGCTCTACTAGCAAGAAAATATTCAAGAGGCAAAGGGAAATACAAAGGTAAGGTTCATCTAATTTTCTTTTCTTGTGAAGAAATTTGATATATTGTAGCTAGGTGCCCAAATAAGCAGAACAAAGATGAGAAGAAAGGTCACAAGTACAATGGCAAGAAAGACTTCAAATCATTCAAGGATAAAGGTAAGAAAACATGTTTTATGGCTAAAGATTATAATGATTTTGATGATGAAGAAGATGAAATTGTCTACATTGCTGTGAAAGATGAGTCTAATAATGATGAGGAAATGGCACTTATTTCTCATATGAGAAAAAATGATACATGGATCATACACAATGGTTGTTCTCATCAAATGACTGGTGTTAAAACTAAGTTTGAATACTTTGAAGACTATGATGGTGGCAGTGTAAGATTTGGTAACAATGAACCTTGTTGTATAAGAGGAAAAGGAAGAATCTCACTAACTAATGAACTTGTATGTGATAATGCATATTGGGTAGAAGGACTAAAGCATAATTTTTTGAGTGTGGCATAGCTACTCAATAATGGATTCAAAGTAGAACTTATTCATGGAAAAGAAGGATTGTTGGATGGCAAAGGAAAGCTAATTGGATCAGGCACTCAAAGAAAAGTTAACTTATTTTATCTTGAACTTGGTGAATGTTCATGTTTCATTGCTCAAATCAAAGAAAGTTGGTTGTGACATAGGAGGTTATGTCATGTAAACTTTGACAACTTAATAAAGATCAATAAATTCAGGAAAGTAAGAGGTATTCATAACATAAAGAAACTTGAGGTTGGTCTATGTAAGAATTGTCAAATTGGTAAAATGGGAAAGACTAGTTTTAAAAGTAAGAACTTTCAGACTAAATAAGTTCTAGAAATTGTGCATACTGATTTGTGTGGACCTATTGGCATTGAAAGTTATACGGGTGAAAAAAAAATTATTCTATTTGTTGATGATTATTCAAGAATAATGACTGTCATGTACCTCAGAGAGAAATCAAAAGTTCAAATGGTATTTGGCCAGAGTAGAAAAAGAAACAGGAAAAAGACTGAAATGCTTAAGATCTAACAGAGGTGTTCAATTCATTTGACATGAGTTCAATAACTTTTTCATTAAAAGGGGAATCAAAAGATAGGTTTCAGCACTTGGAACTCCAAAACAAAATGGAATAGTAGAAAGAAGGAACAGATCTATCATGGATTGTGCAAGAACTTTAATGATTGAGAAAGAAATTGCTATCAAATACTGGAAGGAAGCTATCAACACTGCAATTTATACCTTGAATAGAGGAAAACTGAAAAAGGACTCATTACAAACACCCTATGAATTGTGGTATGGCTACAAACCCAATGTAAGTTATCTAAAAGTATTTGGAAGTAATTGTTACATTTTGAAAGAATCTAGAAAAGGTAAATTTGATGTAAAAAGTGATGAAGGAATATTTTTGGGATACTCTTGCAAAAGAAAAGCATATAGATGTTTGAACTTATCTACTCAAAAAGTCATAGAAAGTGCACATGTAAAAGTTGATGAGTTTGCAGAAAGAACAGAAGAAGAAAGGAAAAAGGAACCTGAAGACTACAGAAGATTTGTTTACATTGAACTTGATATAATGCCAAGTATACCTATTAATGAGGAATTCTTAACTCCAAAGTCTTCATTAACCGAGTCAAAAGAAGTTCAAATTGAGTCAGTACCTACCGAGCTGCAAGAACTCAAGTTGCAAATAGAAGCTACTAAGTTAGCATCTACCGAGCACGAGCAACTAGAATAAGAACCAAAAGTTGAAACACAAAAGGATAACAGTGCAAGTAATTCAAAAGGCAAGGAGCCCATGTTAGCCAAGTATGTCAGAAGGCACCATGCACCAGATTAGATCATTGGAGATAAATCAGAAGGAACAATGACAAGAAGTAAGTTGAACGACACTTGTTTACTTGCTGATTTTAAATCTAGAAATGTCAAAGATGCATTAGACAATGAAAGTTGGATTGAAGCTATGAATGAAGAGGTACAATAGATAGAGAAAAAAAAAACATAGACTCTTGTACCTACACCCAAAGACAAAAATGTAATTGGAACAAAGTGGGTATTCAGAAACAAACTAAATGAAGATGGTAAGGTATCAAGGAACAAAGCTAGACTAGTATGCAAAGGATACTCTCAAGAAGAAGGTGTAGACTATGGAGAAACTTTTGCTCCAATAGCAAGATTGGAAGGTGTCAGAACCTTACTTGCATATGTTGCATTCAAAGGATTCAAAGTTTATCAAATGGATGTTCAGTTAGTATTTCTCAATGGCATATTAGATGAAGAGGTTTACATTGAACAACCTGAAGGTTTTTTTGATCCAAACAAGAAGGACATGGTCTAAAAATTGCATAAAATATTATATGGTCTGAAACAAGCCCCTAGAGCATGGTATGAAAGATTTCATAACTATCTTATTCAGATTGGTTTTCAAAGAACTAATGACAACAATAGTTTGTACATAAAGGAAGGGCCAGATAATAAGATTGTTTTGGCGGAAATATTTGTAGATGATACTTTGTTCACAAGAAATAATGATCTTTGCAAAGAATTTTCAGAACAAATGAACAAGGAATTTGAAATGTCAATGTTTGGCGAAATCAAATCTTTGTTGGTCTTCAAATTCAACCGAGTAAGAATGGCATCTACATCAATCAATCTAAATACATCAAAAAGATACTGAAAATTTTTGGTATGGAAGATTGGAAATCATTTGGGACTCCTATGTGTACTGGATTAAAACTAACCAAGGATGATGAATCAAATGAAGTGGATTAGACATTGTATAGATCCATGATTGGAAAGTTGCAATATGTAGTGCACACAAGACTAGACATTGCCATTGTAGTAGGAATTGTAGCAAGATTCTCAAAAAAACCAAAAGAAAATCACATGATGGCAATCAAAAGGATCATGAGATACTTAAAAGGAATTGAAGAATATGGATTATGATATAAATTTGGAGGAAAACTGGATTTAAAGGTGTTCACTGATGTAGATTGGGTAGGAAATATTGATGAAAAAAAGAGCATAAGTGGAGGAGCTTTCTTTCATGGAAAAAGGTTGGTTTCTTGGAAGAGAAAAAAGAAAAATTATACATCTCAATCCACAACAGAGGCTGAATATGTTGCAGCAGCAATAAATTGCTCAAATATTGTGTGGTTTAAATAATTATTGGAAGTTATGAAGCAAGAAATCAAAGAACCTATTATGTTTTGTGATAACACAAGTGCAATTAACATCTCCAAGAATCCAGTGATGCATTCAAAAACCAAGCATATTGCCATAAAGTATCACTTTGTTAGAGAATTGGTACAAGAAAAGGAAATAGGATTGGAATATGTCCATAAAAAGGAACAAATTGCTGACATATTCACAAAGTCTTTACCTAAGGATGCATTCTTGTATCTAAGAGGTAAGTTAGGGTTCATTCCCCTATCTAAAGCTCACTAAAATACAGTTCTAGTAATGCATCAACAAGAACAGAATTGAAGAACTATCAATTGATGTAGCAAACAATTGAAGACATTGAATATGAATTAGTACATTAGATACAATGCTATTTAACTATTTTGAGTTGTCTTTGGCATGTTTTGTCAAAGAGGGAGAGTATACTATCATATCTATCTAAAATTTACAAAAAAAAAAAAAAAAAAAAAAAGAGTTTGTATAAGAGGGAGAGATTATTATGAAAGAGGGAGTTTGTTGTATTTGAAAAAGAAAGTGAAGTATTCTATCAATAAAAGACTTGTTTTCAAATTTCATTCTGCTATGACATGTTGTGTTGCCATCAATGCCAAAGAGGGAGATTGTTGGATACAATTGTTCAAATTGTGTGTTGTCTTTAATGTCACACAAATGTCATATCAGTCATTAGATAGTGCCTACCGAGCTTAGAAGATCAGCAAGGAAAAGGACAGTGTGTACCAATCTTAAAAGGTCAGCAAGGCAAAGGATAGTGTCTAGCAAGCTTAGAAGGTCAGCAAGGCAAAGGATAGTGTCTACCGAGCTTAGAAGGTTAGCAAGGAAAAAGACAGTGTTTACTGAGCTCAGATGGTCAGTGAGGGAAAAAGATAGAATCTACTGAGCTCACTCAGTCATCAAAGGAAATGTGGCAGAAACAGTACTTACCGAGCTCACTGGTCATCAAAGGGAATGTGGCAGAATTAGTTCTTACTGAGCTCTCATGAAAGAATTCAGTTCTTACCAAGTAAACTTGGAAGCCAAAGGATTTTATAGATATTGCAATACTAATCAAGTGAAAAAGGTCAACTCAGGAAATTTTTGGAAGTAGTATTTACCAAGTAGGGTCGGCCAGTAAAGGATTTCATTGTTTTATGAAATAATGTTTATTTATTTAGAGTAATATCTATAGCCAATTGATGTATGGTTTATTGGTAAATGTAACATGTAAATGGGCCAACTTGACAATCTGAATGGTATAAGAAAGAGGTCATGTTGCGAATTCTAAATGTGTGGAAGAGTGTGGAATTAATGTAATATGAAGACTGATTATTGTGGAAGCAAATTTGAAGGATGATGATAGATCATTGAGGAGTAGCATAGCCATATTTGATCAAGGATGATCTAATGATGTTGAATAGAGACCTATAGCAAGCAAATTTAGTTGCATCTTGTTCAAGTCAATTCATTGTTGCTTTCTAACCATTGTAGTAGTGATTTCAAATCTCTTAACAAAGTTAGTTTAATATACATTTTGTAAATCCTCTAACAAGGTGACAGTTCAGTTGAATTGTTCTAAAGACCTCTAGCAAGGCCACTCCTAATAGGGTGATTAAATCCTCTAACAGGGTCACACCTAACAGTGCTTATTGTAACCTTTAACAGGGTTGGCTCCTAATAGGGCTCACTTCAGAAGAGTGAAAAATTGGTGACTAGTTACTTGGTGGTTTTTCCCATATTGGGTTTCCATGTTAAATCTAGTGTCTCTTATGTTCATTTTATTTAACTTTTTCATGCATATTAATAACTGTGAATGCTAGATGATCAGTAACTAGTTAATCTACTGAGTTACAGTATTCCTGCATTGTTTACCGAGTATCAACAATAAATAAGTATTAAAGAAATCTAAGGGATCTATGAATTATTTTTGTACTCCCTCTCAGTTACTCCATCTATAATTCCGACAAAACTATGGTCTTAAGTGGCAATAAAAAATCAAAAAATTAGGGTTATGTCAACTTAACATGCAATTTTCTACTTGTTATTAACTTTATATCAAAAAGTTAAGAGAAAAGAATCTCTAGAAAATTGAATCTAGTTTCTACACTACTAGGACTTATCTCAAAACAATAAAAAATGATTGGTCAAAATTTTGGATTTTAATGCAATATTACAAAAATTTCAAAACAAAAATAAGAAGTAGACGTATGTCTGTCCACCTTAATCAAAATCAAATGATAATATTTTTAAATAATATTCTAGATACAAGTAGAAGACTCATGCCTAGATGTGACACATATTTTTGGGTATTTTTATTCTAAATAAATAATAATTAAGTAATTTTTGACTTTAGTATTTTTAGAATAAAAAAATCTCGTGTCTGACCACCTTAACTAATTCAATACTCCGCAAAATTCAATTTTTCATTTTTTTCCCTTATAGTAGAAGAAACATAGAATGTGATGCATCTTTTGGATTTAAAAAATGTTGTATCATTTAAAAGTTATAGTTGTTTTTTAAGGAGTGTTTCAGTAAGCACTTTATATGTAAATCCATTAGAAAATAAGTAATAATTACTCACTAAACTCATAATTTCAAAAACCTTAGATTTATGGAAAGATAAGAACATTCTTAAGAAACCCTTTTCATTTCATCAAATTTTGGTGAAAAAAAAAGTCGTCAGCTACATGTTTGGAGTAAAAATTACATAAAAATAGGCCAAAACCACATTTTTAGGATGTTTTAAAAGTTGACCATATAGGTTTGGTATCAAAAGATATAATAGACCTCATAAAGACATTAATTATTTTCATTTAGTATCAGGGTGGGTGGAAAAAAAGTTGGAAAAGATTTTGAAATGGTTTGAGATATTTGAGAACTATAGATTTTTTAGATTGCCGCTTTTTGGCACACCATGATCCTGCACATACCCATATCAAAATTGGAATCATATCCAACATGTTCTTAAAGTTTCTCCATACTTTGATAAAAGTGAATTTGCAAACAACATGTGTGCAATTAAAAAATTTACAATTAATATTGTAAAAAAAACATTCCTTCATATAATACTTCACTAAGCTATTGCACACTGCCACGAAAATGGGAGATACCCTAACAAAATTATGATAGGAATAACTATCCAATTATTAAAATTAAGGAACGAAGACACATGAGTAGCATTCCCCCAAATACTGGTCCATTGTTTAATTAGCATAGGTATACCCATATTTACTTTCATTAAAATCAAATCATTGTATATGATATTAGAACTATAAAAAAATAGATGCATAAGGATAGAATAATGCATGAAGTCTACCTTAGTGGAATCTTGTTGAATATTCATTTCCATCCTTAGAAAATCTTCAATCACACTCTTATCAGAATCCATTCCAAGGACTTTATCTAGTCCATATACAATGTATCTCATATGATTGTGGAAAGTGTCCAACTCAAATGGTGGTTTGACATCATTTGTAATTAAGGCTATCCTTCTACCAAGTCTAGTCATGTACCTAGGTATAGAATTTATCTTTAGCATAGTCTTGTGGAGGTTATATTTCCTTATTTCCTCCTCCAAATTGATATCAATATAGGGTATGTGCAGGATCGTGGTGTGCTAAAAAGTGATAATAAAAAAAAATGTAGTTATAAAATGCCTCAAAGCATTTCAAAATCTATTCCAACTTTTTTCCCACCCATCTTGATACTAAACAAAAATAACTAATACCTTTATAAGGCCTATCTTTCGATACCAACCCTATATGGTCAACTTTGAAAACATCACAAAAATCTATTTTTGGCCTTTCTTATATGCCTTTTTACTTCAAACATGTAGCTGACAACTATTTTTTCACCAAAATTTGATGAAATAAAAAGGCTTTCTTAAGAATGTTCTTAGCTTTCCATAAATGTAAGGTTTGTCAAATCATGAGTCCAATATGTAATTATTACTTATTTTCTAATGGAGTTACATATAAGTGTTGATTAAAACACTGCTTAAAAAACTACTAGAACTTTCAAATGGTACAACATTTTTGAAATCCAAAAGATGCATCACATTCTAGGCTTCTTCTACCATGAAGAAAAAAAAAAGAAAAATTAAATTTTGTAGAGTTTTGAATTAGGTAAGGTAGTCAGATACGAGAGATTTTTTATTTAAAAAATATTAAAGTAGAAAATTAATAATTGTTTATTTATTTAAAATAAAAATACCCAAAAACATGTCTCACATCTAGGAAAGAGTCTACTTCTTCTATCTAGAATATTATTTAAAAATATTATCATTTGATTTTGATTAAGGTGGTCAAACATACCTCTACTTCTTATTTTTGTCTTGAAATTTTTGTACTCTTACATTAAAATTCAAAAGTTTGACCAATTAATTTTTATTTATTTATAGTGAAGGCCTAGTATTTTAGAAACTAAATTCAATTTCTTAGAGATTATTTTCTCTCAAATTTTTGATATAAAGTTTATAACAAGTAGAAAATTACACGTCAAGTTGACATAACCTTGATATGCTATTTTTTTATAACCACTTAAGAGCATAGTTTGGTTGACCATGATCCTGCACATAACCTATAGGGTGAACCACTTATTCCAAAAGCTTCCATGAAAGTTACTCTATCAACCTTCACCGGGTCAGACTTGTCCCTTTTCCCTATCACTTTGGCTAGAGGGTAGTAACACTTTGTTAGGTCCCTAACTAGGTCCACATCCATGAATAAATCAATCATAATCAATTTCTCCAAGTGTATTTGCCAAGGGTTCTATGTTGGTATTCCATGTCTCCATTATCTAAGAAATATAGGAACAATGAAGTACCACTTAAAAAAATCTATACTGGTAGCATGTGTCCTTCCATGTGTGATCATTTCTAGAGATATTGTTAGAAGTCTTCGATAGAAGCTACACAAATTCTTCAAAAAATTCTCCAACCTTGGATCTAGTGCTAACACTTGGATATACCATTGTTAAATTCTCAAGAGCTTCTAAAAATGCATGAACAAAAGAACTACTCTAAAAATTAATCAATTTGAACAACCCCTTACTATCAACACATAAATCTAAGCTCAAGGATGGATATGCAAATGGTGAAATTAAATTTGCAATTGGCCAACTTTACAAATTTTTTGATTTCATGCAACAACAAATATCATATAGGTTATTGGCCAAATCCTTTATCAAGATTAGGGTTATGGTGTGAATTCATGAGAGGTAAATCTCAAACAACAAGGAATACCTTTAAGCCTTCCCTAACTCAACATAGTGAGATCATACAGAAACTGGGGTACTTCACTCTGAAAACATACACAGTTTGTTGTCTAACCAGTGAGCAACAGGATCTTGACAAAAAAATAATGGTGCTAGGTATACCTTTAAAATTAACATTAGTTATAGACTTCATTCAACTATATAGAAATCTTTAAGAACCATAGCATCCATGAGATAAGGGAGAAAGCACCAAAATTGTTGTCAAGTACAAGTACCTAGTCTGATTTCATCATTACCAAAAACTTATTAACTTATTCAAAAACCACACCATATCCTTCTACCCCTCTTCATTACAATGGATTGCATAATGTATGCCATAGAAAATGACTTTTCAACCTCCTAAATACTCCTATCCAAGTGTACAACTTGATGACGCTTCATATTCCAAAATGGCCATTTTGCAAGAAAATGTTGCCAACAACATTTTTGACAACTTTATAATATATTAAACCTTTTTTCATTTTTGACATTTTATACTACCACATGCCTACTTTTCACCTCAAATATGTCCAAAGGCCTACAATGAGAATTATAACATTACATTTTAATCCATCTATGGCCTTGCATGTTATTGTACACCTTTAGAGTGAAAGGCCAATAGAGTGAAAGCAAAGCAACTAGGTGTGGGTTGAGATGGTAGGTGTTAAGAGTAAAGACAATGTGAGAAAAATTTTCCACAAAGTCATTGCTAGAGAAACCACTAGGTTAATGTATTGGATTAAATGAGTCTAGGGGATTCCATGTGCTTAGAAGATAAAAACTATCCACTAGATGGTAGCACTAGCATCATAATTTAAATAATAATGATTTTGCTGGTAGAAATATCTATAGTAGTCATTCTAAGGGAAACATCTAGTCACATGGTTGATCAATGGGGTCTGAAAGAGGAACTAATATGAAATGAAGACAAAATGAAAAAAGATTATTGGATTATCATCATTTTTTCCTATAGATACATTTTTCATCACCATTTTTAATATACAACTGTATACACTAATCTAATGTGCTAGAAATACTAATTCAATGAAAGCATTTACACATTAAACTAACATAACATATAAGAGAGACAAAGAGAAGACAAACTCAAATGAGAATGTGAGCCATGGATAGGCTCTCTCAATGAGCTTGTTCTCTTGTTTTTGAGATGTGTCTATGTGTAGATTGGGGATGTATGTTCAAATGCTCAAAATGGCTTCAATGGGGATGGGTAATGGAAAATTGGTAGCTTTGTGAGCTCTCAATTTGGCATTATAAGGGTAATATTGATGGTTTTGGCTCTCAAAAGGGCATGGTAACTTTAGCTCCAAGATTGTTGATTGAAATGGCTTGGGATGGGATTCAATTTATAGGCTAAGGGGTAGAGGGATGCAGGGCTTAGATGTAAGGATGGATGAAGGCTTAAGGAGGGCTAGGATGCACTCAAAGGAGAGCACATGGATTGTGCTTGTTTAGCACCAATGGGAAGGTGACACTTGTCACAAGGAGGATGAGTGTGAGAGGGTAGGGTAAAGGGTTGGTTAAAGGCATGATGAGTGGGGTTGAGTATGTAAGAGGGATGTAAGAGGAATGAGTGTGGAAGAGGGAAGAGTGTGGAAGATGGATGTAAGAGTCATGAGTGGGCTTGTAAGAGTCTTTTATGGTTTGTAAGAGCACTCATGACTTGGTGGTTGGGATTTTTGAGGGGAGACTTTGGTTTGGATTAGGAAAGTCTTAAACTTGTTTAGGGAATGTGACAACATTAGGGAGTGGATTAGGCTTGGGTTTAGGATTAGATTAGGAATGTTAGAGATGTGCAAGTGGATGGAATTAATGAGGGTGGGTGAGTTAGTGGCTAAGCTTGGTTAGTATGGGTGGATGGGGTGGATTAGGCTAAATGGAGGATTAGAGATAGGTTAGGGGTTTTTGAATTTAAGGATTTCATTTATCAAATAGATTTATTTAATAAATGGGGATTTTTTGAATTAGATAGGAAAAAATGATTTAATTGATAAATAATAGATTATTTGATTTATCAATTAGGACTATAGATGATTAATTAAATTAATCAACTAGGGATGGAAAAGGATTAATTAAATAAGAATTTAATTAATGATGCCTTTACAGATAACTAAATAGGATTACTAAAGCGGTGTAATCAAATTTAGGTGTCTACATTTTGCCCCTCTTTGACATAGTGTTGAGACAACACTATTTCAAAGAAGTTTGAATGAAGACGACACGAGGAAGATGTTTTAGCAACAAGGTTGCCCCAGTCTCGGATAAGAAGAGGAGAGACTAGACTTAGATGATGCCCCTTCAAGAAGGCGGCAGGGAGAGAAATGAGGCTCGACGACTTCTTGAAAAGTACAAGAAATTGAGATGAGCTAAGACAGGTTGGCAAAGAGAAGGGGCTGAATTAGCTCAAACTCTCACTACGGGAGAATGATAAAGGAAAATCAGAGGCACAAAAGTAAAGCAAGCTTAAGACTTTCCAGGATTGGGGGAGAGATGGAGGAGCGGATCTCTATAAAAGGAATCTATGGTAGGGAGATGGATGATAGAATGATAAAGCTGATGCAACAGGATTTCAAAGAGTCAGATTGGCAGAAGATGGGTTTCGAAGATCCCTAGGACTAGGATTGTGGATCTCGAAAGATGAGGCTTGGTGGATTGATTTGATTGGTGGATCCCTAAGACTAGGATTGTGGATCCCTAAAGCTAAGCGTGAGGAGTGATTCAAAGAGATACTGATGCATAAGCTGGGGTAGGAGTGAGAGATGTAGGATATGGATGGGGGATAATGGAGATGAAGGGAATCCATTGAAGCTTTTTGAGCGTGGGGATACTTCAAAGAGAAGTACCACCATGTAGTTGAGCACTAGATTTGCTATAGGACTGTTGGTTAATTGCCAAGGTTATCAAGAACATCAAGGCCTTTTCACCAACTGTCCAAAGGACTGACGAACTGACTCGAAACAAACATGCAAGGATTGCCCCAGTATCACACATGAATCCCAGTGGAAGCAACGTGGAAACAACACTAGGTAACCCACAAGCAGAAAAAAAAAACAAGCAAAAGACCTGATCAAGACCTTATGCTCTGATTGCCCCATTCGCAGCATACCATGATATGGAAGATCGTGGCAACCTTGAGGAGGGAACAAGGAGATTGCTTGGAAAAGATACTTCAAGACCCAAAAGGGAAGATCCCAAATCAAAAGAAATCCAAAATCCAAAAGAGAACTGTTTGCCAACGAGATGGGTAGGATGAGGTACTAACGGACCAAGATCACACATGAGGAAAGCTATATTCTGCAAGGATCTATTGAAGAGGACCTAAGCTGGTAGATTTGGATGAGTGATGCGTCTGGCAAGCTGAACTAAGAAGGATAACACTTTGGTGACAGGAAATCTAGCTAAAGGATGCATTGGAATAGCTAACCAAGGTGTGCGATGTGTGCAAGATGTTGACCAAGGATGAACTAACACAAAAGTTGGATAGATACAATGATACTAAGCTAAAGAGGATGTACAAGCTGACGGACCAAGATATTTACAAGCTGGAGCTGACCAAGATAGTTACAAGCTGAAGTTGACCAAGATATTTACAAGCAAGCAAAAGCTCAGGATGATAGGATAGTGGGATGGTTCGATGCTATGCAAGATGTGAAAGCTAAGGGTGGGATGATAGCAAAAGATATGGAATTGGGGAGGATGCATCGCAATGATGATGAGATATTTTGTGACCAAGGATAGCTAGAGGAGTAGGATGAGATGGCTGGATAGGATGGTAGATAGCTAGGATTATGATGGGATATAAAAAGCTGACATTGGGTTTGCATGAGGATAGCCTAGAGCTAGATACCAATGACAAGGGAGGAGGGACAAGACAAGATCTCCAAGGAATACAATGCCCCTAGTTAGAATATGACATGTGGAAGGAGGTCTTACAATGGATGTGATAAGATTGAAGCTCGGATGGAAAAAGATGAAGATGCTAGGGAGATGGATGATAGCTGTGATGGTTGGCTGAAGTTGCAGGAGATAAGTGGATGGTGATAGATGGAAGATGGAGGATGGAGGATAGGTGGATAGATTGGAAGATGGACTTGGATGTCAAGAGATGACCAAAAGCATGAGGGTGATAGGCTAAGCTGGGGAAGGCTAGATTACGCATGACGTTTGTTTGCCAAGTTTTCATCATGGTACTTGTCCAAGGCGCTTGAATTGCCAAGTTTTCACCAGTGGACGCTTTCTTTTTCTTTACTTTTCTGACTTTTTGATTTTGGACTTAGTTGAAATGATTTTGGCTTTCTTCAGCTATTTTTGGCTTTTTTGCTTGGGATTTTTCACTAGCTATTGGAATATTCAATTTTGTTGCTAGCTGTTGGTACACCGGATGTGTGATTTATGCAATAGATTGGATTAGATGGGATTGATGGTAGGAGATGGAGGGATGAAAAGGCTAGAAAGGAGCATGAGATGGGGATGCTTGCAGGATCAACATTGGCACATGTTGGGATAGATGTGAAAAGAGCATATGGGGGATAGATGGTAGATGTGGGCTTGATGGAGGATTTGTGGAAGCGCACTTGGGGATATAGGCACCCAAGATGGAGTTAGGAGATGGGGGACATAAGTCACTGGATGGAGGATTAGCAATGGTGGATGCCATTATGCATTGGGTTTCAACCTTTTTCTTTGGGATCCACATGGTTTTAGATTTTCTTTTCATAGGCTTTTGCATTGTTTTGCATTCTTTGATTGGATTTTTCCTTTTTGGAGTATGTCTTTTAGAACAAACATATGATTGCCTAGGATGTGGATTTTTAGCTTTATGCATTTTGAAGTTGGCATTTACATTGTTGTGGTAAGCTTTGGGAAGATGGTTAGGAGAAGCTTTGTGAGATGGAGAGGATATGGGAGAGCATGTAGGGGGATGATGATGTATAATGTGCCCTGATATGTGCCTTTGTTGACCTTGCATAGGAACGGATGGAATAGGATTTTTATGATGGCTGATAGGAGGATGGAGGACGGTAGATTTTGGGACATAGGGACCCAAAATGGATTTAGCGGATGAAGGGGGGATATATTAGGTTGTTTTGGGTTGCAAGGATGGTGGAGGGGGGATGACATAAGATTTCTTGAAGGAGTGATGGGAGGCTGGCATGGTGGGTTTGGAGATAGGCTTGGTTTGGGGGTGTGGTGTACCAACACCTTTAGATGGTGAGCCTTTGGATACATATCCAAGACCATGAAATCTTGGGTTCTTTTGTGCAATAATAGGCTTTATGATTCCTTGCTCTTGTGGTCCTAAAACTTGACCTTGATAATGCCATCGATTGAGCATTTGAACTAGCTGAGGATACTTTTTGCTTACAGAAAATGGTGGAAGTGTTTTATCAGATGTACTGCAATAGGGAGATACTGTTCTTAATTCTTCTACTGAGAGGAGGCCACCATGGATGAATCTAAGTGAACCAAGAGGGTAGATTATAGATGGTGGAATAGCTTGGATAGTTGGTAAGATGGAAGCATGGAGTGGAGGAGATGGTAGGATAGGCTCTTGATTTAGCTGATGGGATGAAAAGATATCTTGCAGTAGAGGAGGTATGGCTTGAGGTTTTGGAGATGGAGGGGACGGTGACTACACTATGGATGGAAGACATGATACAATGATATCTTCGCTTATGCTTTGGGGGATGTCAATATGCTTTTGGGTAGGATCTTGATAGGATAGGATTGGAGTGGATGGTTCGATAGGAGGTGAAGGGATGGATTCTTCAAAGGTAGTGGATGGATAGATGGGAGGTTCAGTAGTGGAAATGGGTGAGTAGAAGATGGATGCATAAGGGTCATTATGGGAGATTTGGGAAATGCTTGGAGGGGATGTGAATAGGATTTGGAGGGATTTGACAGGTGGTGGGATTTTGATGCTTGTGGGAAGTGGAAGGATTTTAAGCAATTTGATAGATGGTATGGGGATGATAGCAATGGGAGATGGAGGTGATATTATAGATGGGGAAGCTTCATCACTGACTACTTCACATGGTTGGATTGGATGACATGGCTTATCGACTGCTGGAGGCTTTTTTTATTGTATTTCCTCTGAGAGATTCCTTGGAGACTTGTGTGTTGGAGGTGGAGGTGAATTGACAGGAATAGCTAGTGTGATGGGGGTGGAAGATTGGAAGCTTGGTTGATTGGGTGATGGAGGAGAAGCTGGGATATCAGATGGCATGACTAGATAGTTTGGAATAACTCTTGGATTTTGGGGGATGGTTGGTGGAATGTTTCTAAGGCTCTCAAGATACCCTTCATAGTCAACAAGATCTTCATCATCATTAGAATAGGAGGTAGTAGGAGCAAGGACAATACGATTGAATATATCATGATAGAATTGGTACTTCATGCTTTGATGATGAGTTTGATGGGGATGGGGTCTTGCATATGGATGAACACGGAAGCCCATGGTCGGATTTGGATTAAGCTCAGATTTTGGATTGGTTGATGAAAGATTTCCTAGGGAGAGTCAAAGCTATATGACAGACCTAAGGAGGATTGGCTGGGGATTTTTGGCTTTCTAGTGGATGGAAGACTTTCAAGGGTATGCTGTCAAAAAGTGAGAGTTTTTCTTTCCTATGTGCAGGATTGGTGGAGATTGTGTCAACTTAAGGATAGACTAATGATCCTATGGGCATGACACGAGATTGACCACTTGTGGATCCCAACCTTTAGCTTAAGGTGATGAGGGATACAAGTGACAAAGCTGGGTTACCCTAGACAATGCTCTATTAGAGGGATAACCTTGGTGAGATTAGTTGATTAGTAGGATTGATTGGATAGCAAAATCTGGCAGAGTGACAACAACTCTCTAAAGGCTTGGGTGTGATTTTGGATTAGATTGCTAGTTGGCTAGGGGGGGATGATTTGGATGGACTTTGGATTTGAGATTGTTCTAAAGCAAGAACTAAAGGAGCTTGGATGATCTTCTGATGAGGCAGTGACTACGCTAAGTATGCCTTGAGCTGTGAAATTTTTGCTTTTCTAGGATTTTGACCAAAGTTGGCAAACATTCATTCAAAAGCTATGAACAAACAAGAAGACAAAATTTTGGAGCAAGCACGTCAAACACACCAACATCCTAGGAAGCTTTCTACAAGGATGAAATTTGGTTTAGCTAGGGAGTCCTCAATATACACAAGGTACGTGAGGCCCATATCCGTAGATGAAATCAAAAAGATGTCACACAGCTGAGAGGAGCGGTAACCCACTTCTCCTCTTTCACTTCTCAAGGGTATAAAGTTCCTTGAGGCTTAGCCCGAGTGACAAAATTTTGATCCCAAGAGAGGTTTCTTTCGATTCACCTCCCGATCTTTATACTCCGCTGAAACGCTGGAGTTGGGGTCATCCAAGGGGTGATGAAATCCCCAAGCAAGCCTTCTAAAACTAAAAACAAGGTTTTGGATCCTAGTCTTATGCACCCAAGATGGCCTCGAAAGATGACAAGGGGAGAGAAGACTTGGATGAACTTGGGCTAAAAAGCAGAGTTCTTTTCTAATTGATGATTTAGATTTTGTAAGCTATGATTGAAGACACTCATGATTATGGCATACAATGTTCATTCCAACTTGACAGCGTCGTCAACATAATGGAAATCGAGAATTTGTCAACGTAAGAAATGCGAGCGTCATTGAGATGCATCAAAACCATGCAATCTTCATTGATTGTTTAGGCATTCAAGATTGTGTTAGAGTGTTTTAAGCCCAAATTGGAAGTGTGAGATATTGCATTGATTCATTGATTCTTGGCATTCAAGATTGGATTTGTTGTTTTAAGCATGCATTCCAAGAAAAGTTGATTTTAATCCATGACATTCAAGAGTGTGTTTTGAGCAACATTCATTCAATGGAAAAATGCTTAAACATTCAAGTTCATTTCAAAGAAAACCTAAGAAACATGATTAAGTTTGTTGCTCCAACCAGCAATAAGACAAAAAAGCAATTTGATTAGTTACCCAAAATCTTCCAAAATGAAAGCTTAACTATGGGAAAAAAAAATTTAACTTTTTTTGTTCTTTTTGATATGCGTAAAAATGCTTTAAATGGTCTATTTCCTACGGAACTACTAAAAGTCAAATTTTGAACATACAGATTCATTTGTTAGAGTTTTGAAAGCATGTAAAGACAATGACTTGGACAAGACAGCCAAAAACTAGGCGGCAAAACTTGGAAAACACTACAACAGGTGGAGACGTCAATCTGCGCAGATGCTGATCTACGCAGACGCTGATCTGCGCAGATGAAAGTCTAATGAAGAAGGTAGAAGGCGGCGTCAGAGAAGACAGTTGGCAGATTGCGGCGGTGGAGATGACAACTTGACAGGCGGAGACGCCAAAATTCAGAGACGACAGTCTAGGCTTTTAGAGACGGCGGTTAAGCTCGCGCAGACGACAGTTGTGCAGGCGCAGATGACGGTTGTGCAGGTGTAGATGATGGTTGTACATGCACAGACGACAGTTGTGCAGGCGCAGATGACAGTTTATCTCTCGTAGATGACGGTCGAGCTTGTGGAGATGACGGTTTGCAGAGACGACAGGCAGAGACGCCAAACTGCGAAGATGACAGGCAGAGATGCCAAACTGCAGAGACGACACTGCACGAAGTGAACCGATGGACGCGAGTTTTTTTCAGAATTTCTTATTTTTTTGGTTATTTTTGAATTTTTAAGAGTGTATTCTTCTCTCTAGTGCGTCTTTCAACCTGCAAAAAATAAACAAAAACAACTTGCAACAACTCAAACAACATAAACCATTAGATTGTTAGTTTTGTAAAAGAAAAATATGGATTGAAAAAGATTAAGGAATGACCCATAGCGGGGTCCCACCAGGCATGCCAAAATGTATACACTAATCTAATGTGATAGAAATACTAATCTAATGAAAGCATTTACACATTAAAATAACATAACATATAAGAGAGACAAAGAGAAGACAAACTCAAATGAGAATGTGAGCCATGGATAGGCTCTCTCAATGAGATTTGTTCTCTTTTTTTTGAGATGTGTCTATGTGTAGATTGGGGATGTATGCTCAAATGCTCAAAGTTGCTTCAATGGTGGAGATGGATAATAGCAAATTGGTAGCTTTGTAAGCTCTCAATTTGGCATTATAAGGGTATGGGTATGGCTTTTGGCTCTCAAAAGGGCATGGTAACTTTAGCTCAAAGATTGTTCATTGAAATGGCTTGGGATGGGATTCAATTTATAGGCTAAGGGGTAGAGGGATGGACGGCTTAGATGCAAGGATGGATGAAGGCTTAAGGAGGGCTAGGATGCACTCAAAGGAGAGCACATGGATTGTGCTTGTTTAGCACCAATGGGAAGGTGACACTTGTCACAAGGAGGATGAGTGTGAGAGGGTAGGGTAAAGGGTTGGTTAAAGGCATGATGAGTGGGGTTGAGTATGTAAGAGGGATGTAAGAGGAATGAGTGTGGAAGAGGGAAGAGTGTGGAAGATGGATGTAAGAGTCATGAGTGGGCTTGTAAGAGTCTTTTATGATTTGTAAGAGCACTCATGACTTGGTGGTTGGGATTTTTGAGGGGAGACTTTGATTTGGTTTAGGAAAGCCTTAAACTTATTTAGGGAATGTGACAACATTAGGGAGTGGATTAGGCTTGGGTTTAGGATTAGATTAGAGATGTTAGAGATGTGCAAGTGGATGACATTAATGAGGGTGGGTGAGTTAGTGGCTAAGCTAGGTTAGTATGGGTGGATGGGGTGGATTAGGCTAAATGGAGGATTAGGGATAGGTTAGGGGTTTTTAGATTTGAAGATTTTATTTATCAAATAGATTTATTTAATAAATGAGGATTTTTGGAATTAGATAGAAGAATAGGATTTAATTGATAAATAATAGGTTATTTGATTTATCAATTAGGACTATAGATGATTAATTAAATTAATCAACTAGGGATGGCAAAAGATTAATTAAATAAAAATTTAATTAATGATGCCTTTACAGATAACTAAATAGGATTACTAAAGCGGTGTAATCAAATTTAGGTGTCTAAAACAACTACTACCAAGCTAGATACATTGACTATCTCATGTAATGTCTTTGGAGATGATCAATCCTAAAAATTAAGACACCTCAATGGACCTTAGCTACCCAGTTGCTCCTACCAATTCTTTTGTATTCTTATCTATCTTCTAAATCCCTCTTCCTTAAAAAAAATCACCATCCTACTTATATAAAAGATTGTCAACTATAAACCAACTTATCCAGCCATTAAATTTTAAGAAAAAGAAAATGTATTACAAATTGAATGTATTTGACTATCAATTAATCACACTTAGGATAGAGTAGTACTAGGATGGGTGATCTCCTAAAAGTCTCAGTGCTTCACCTCTGTGAGCATCACCTAGATCCAATGAGTGCTAAGTGTTCCATTTATTCTCATGAGAGATGGATTCATGTTGAATCACTACTCATGAAACATGGATCAATGAGTTTGACTCAAAATCACACAGTTAAATCCTGATAGAAATATCACAATTTGACTTGCTGTGGAAATTATCTCCTACAGTTTATCAATTGATGAGCTTAATGGGATTTCTAATGAATGGTTCATAAGGCACAACACTTGGTAAAGGTTTTACAAATTAGGTTGCAAGCTTTGGGTTTAACCATGGAGGAAACTATGTAGTTAAGTGCACTCAGGCTGGAGTAGTACTAGGATGGGTGACCTCCCAGGAAGTCCCTGTGCTTCCCCCCTGTGAGCATCACCTAGATCTAATGAGTGCTAAGTGTTCCATTTATTCTCATGAGAGTGGATTCATCTTGAATAACTACTCAAGAAACATGGGTCAATGATTTTGACTCAAAATCACATAGTTAAATCCTAATAGCAATATCACAATTTGACTTGCTATGGAAATTATCTCCTACTTATCAAAGATAGTGTTGATCGAGTCATGCAATGTCAACCAATTAATTCAATATCTACCAAGTTCTTAAGTCTTCACCAAGTCATCCAATGTGAATTGAGTTCCTTGTACTCTAATTGATCAGTATGGTCTAAGCTTCAATGTCAATCGAGTTCCAGATCCTATCGAGTGTTGACAATGTTTTTGAGTGTCAAAACATCACTGAGTTGTCAAGTTAGATCTTGAGTTGTCAAGTTAGATCACTGACATGGTGAATTAGGTATTGTAGCAAACTCCAGGAAGTAATTAAGTGGATTGGTATATATGTAATGTATCTTATGTAATGCCTCACCTAGATATCCTTAGAGCAAGGATAGATAAAAGCCAAATAACTTTTTTTTTAAACAATTATGAAAGCACAAGACAACCATCATATGTGAATCATGAAGATCACAACGAAAGACTAGCCTACAACCAAACACCAAAGATCTCCAAGTGTCACCACTGACCAGAAACATAAACAAGAAAATAGAAGAGACTAACCATGGTCTTACACATGTCAAGGATGCAAAGGAAGCACAACTCAACTATTGAACACCATGCTAAAAGATGAAAGTTGACTCTTGAAAATTGGCAAAGTCTAAAATCTTGAAGCCTTGATATTTCCTAGAATCTTTATCTTAGCTCATAGAGGTCTAGAACCTATCTCAAAAGACTCATCACATATATTAAAATATATCTTAAATATACATCAATTTATACTTAAAAAATATATTTTAAACCCCACAGGAAATCTATTTTGAACTAGGAAGGTGTAAAACATAACAAGGTGTCTAAAAGCAACTTTTGAATTTTCCCTAGCCAAGCCTAGATAGCCCCTATTCTTTGTGCGAGGCCAAAAGAGTGAAAGATTCTCATGAGGAAGTGCAACATGCCACGTAAGAAACTATAATCTGTATGAGAAAGTGCATTGAATGGTGCAAGAATGTACTTGGTCCAACAACCAAGACAACTAAAACTAGTGTTGGGTTTTGCACGAGAAAGTGCCAGAAGCTATGCGCAGAAACCCAACACACCATGCGAGGACTTGCATTAGTAAGCAAAAAAACATTAAGGTAAAAAATCAAGAAATAAAGTTCCTCCACACTGAGGAGTACCAGATCTAGATTTTGAGGCAAGGACACTGAAATAATAACTAAAATACAGAAAGCCAAAATCTAACTATCAACAAATAGTGAAGGGAAAAATGACTTAAAGAAACATCACAATGTACATAATTAACATCTCAATAAACTGAACAACCGAACTAAGTATGCAGTTCCTCCTAACCATAATAACATCATAAGACCATTGTGGGCCCTAGCCATCCCCTGCATGTAACATCCCAAGCTACCGACCAGATTTTTGATACTATCATACAAGGACATCACTAAGTTAAAACATGCTACATCATCAGCACAAGAAAATCTAACATGCTAGAAGTGAAGCATAAGATAATCCTAAAAACCTAAATAACATCATCTATCATATGCTAATCATCATAATAAGTAAATGCATCAATAACTAACATCATCTAAACATGATATACAAGCATCCCAATGAAAATATACTCCGGAACCTAAAGTATCAAGTGAAAACTTCTGGCAATGGTTGCACTAGGAAAAGAGATCGTCTCTGTGCACCAGTCTCTAGTAGTGGTATAGGTAGCTATGCCTCCCAAACACATGGAACCTATAGGCCCACTCCCACTATGCTAATGGAGATAATGATCCAACCACAAACACACACAAAGAAAACTTCCATGGCTAACACACACACTAGATAGTATGATGACTGAAACCAAGAACATACACAATGCATAAACTAGAGGTCCTAGTTAGACAATCAATGGGCTACTAAGTAGGGGCTGACATCATGGAGAGTCACTTTGCATCAACAAGCCCAAGCTTAGATCATGTGTTTTAACTCCTCAATGGAGGACTCCGCAAACTCATTTTATTATCTTAAGTTTTATTTCCACTCAAAGTTTTCTTTAGTTATCACTCGATTAAAACTTCCTCTACCAACCCTATGGGAAAAGGTCACCAAGATGCAAGATAGAAGCCCCCTCCATATGCTACCCTACCCTACCCATGCTCATCCAACAATGAGTGCCTATAGGCATGCATATTTGCAAACCAACCCAAATGATCATAACTTCTAGAAGTACCATGGAAGATCAAGACTCGCAAGTCACTTGACAAATGTACATGCATGTACTCATGTGTGGCACATCATCATCACAAAGATCATAACACAAGGACTAGATGAGAACACAAAGCAGAAAGTCACTCAACCAAAAATAGACTCTAGGGGACAGATGCAACACGCATCCCAATACAACATAAAAGTGCAATAAAGGTCTGACTAACATCCAAATGGATAGTCCAGATCCATGACCCAACTCATGCCAAGAAAATTTGAGAAAATAAGGTGACATGCAAAATGAGGTAAAAACCCCAAAAACTAGAAAACTTCAAAATTAAAACCCATTTGGCGTTTGGGTGCAAAAACCTTGAAAATCTAATAATATTTGGGTTTAGAAACTGTATGAAAGAATGACTAGCATAATGGTTTGAAACCACAAACCCCCATCCCACAAAATAGAGAAAATGTTCATACCTAACCAAACAGGCAAAACCAATAAACATAAATGGAAGGAAACACTAGTTCTCAGCCTCCTAACAAACTACTACCAAAAATAGAAGCTGAAATGAAGTTGAAACAAGAAAACTAGAAAGCCCTACCTAATACAAAAAGGGACAGAAACTAAAATTAGGCGGATAAAATAAATAATTCGTCGAAACTGCCGAAAGTGACAGCAAAGCAAGGTCTCCCTAAGCTAGATCCAATGAGACTGATCTCGTGAAAATCGCACACTCACAGCTCACAGAAGGAACAAAAATCTAATCCTTTAGGAAGATGATTTTAGAAAAGCTCTCAAATTTGTATTTCAAAAAGTGAGAAGTGAATAATAAAATTCCTTTTTCAACACTTATTCACTTTTCAAGTGAACAGTCAATTATAGCAAATAGCCAATTAGACTAGCTAGACTCTGAATCAATCCAAATGAAAATAGGTTATTCCTTCTAATGGGAATTCACTTAAGGAAAAGCTACCAAAAATTAAATTTGAGAAGATTTAAAGTTCAAAAACCCAAAATCATAGAAAATCACTAAACAACTTTTGCGACAATGTGAACCTCTAAATGCATAGACACATTGATAGTTTAATCACATAATGCAGATCAGTTTGGATTTAATTATCATTGAAAGGTTTTAATTTAAAAAATTAAAATAAGGATATGTTGACCATATAGGGATGACATTGGTAATATATGAATAGCTAAATCACTAACTCCATAGGCCACTACCTAAGATATAATTCTTACACACTAAAACACATAATCAAGTACAATTACATAATAATATCATAGTCAAAGGAAAAATGTATTAAATACCTAATTAATCCATTTACATCACTTATCTTCATATAAAGCATAAAGAGATAAGAATGATGTAAATCACCATAGCATAAAATCCATCACATAAGATAATCAGAAAGTATCTCCAAATACTAGATAATAAGATATCATCATAGACCTACTGTCACCTCAAAATAGCATCAACATGCAAATATGATAAATTGAACAACATAGCAGTAAAGCATCTATGGTATTGAAATCGATGTGTGACATTTGACCCTCAAGTCATCTCAAAGTACAAATAATAAGAGTATCAAGTATCTCTCAAATCAAAATAGACAAGGTACATACTACAAAAATGAGTGGCACTACATCTCATCATATCTAAATGTGTAAGAGTGTGATCAAGGTAGAAGAAGATGAGTGTGAATTAAAGAGGGCTACAAGCAATATATGGAAAAGGAGAGAATTATCTATCACAACAAGGTGATCATTGTTATTCAAGGAATATTATACAACAAATCAAGGTGCAGATCAGAGATCAGCCATTGATTCATCCTAATAGGTGCATCAGTCAAATCCTTTAATAGGTTGGACTTAATAGTCTTTTGTAGAATCTCCTAACAGAGTGCATACATCATTGTATCTTTGTAAATCCTTTCATAAGTGGAACTAATAGTCCTTATTGCTCCTAATAGGGTAGATCACCAGAAGTGATCAATTGTAAGCCTTATCAAGCTAACCTTATACTATAGTCATAAAGCTTGTGGGTATCATCCCCACCCCATTTTTACTATCTATTTGGAAGGTTTCTAGGTTACCAAATATTGTGTCAAAGTATTATGAATGTTTTACTAGTTTTATTCTTGCATGCATGCAATTAGATAAGAATAATATATGATTGATTAATTGGTGAAGTAAGATTAAAAAAAATATTAGGTCTTTATTCACCCCTCCCTTCTCAGTAACCTATTCTACATAATATTTCCAACAATTGGTATTAGAGCTAGAGGTTCTCACATCAAAAGTTTAACAAATTGAGAAACTTCAAAGGCAATGGAGGTATAAATGCTAGACAAAGCTATTGAGAATGACAAGTTGGATCTACAATTGGCCATGGGACAAATCAAGAGATTAAAGGAGCAACTCTCTCAATCCTTTACCTCACTATTGTACTGAATTACTAGTATGCATAAGTTAACTTAGATGTCTTAAAAAATTGGAATGTTGGGATATTGATCGCTAACCTCTTTGAGAACTCTACGATTAGATTCCTTGCAATTCTTCATAGAAGAGGTTGAATTTATGAGTTTAGATGATTTGGTTGATATGTCTCAGCTTCAGGAACTATTCTTGATTGTTAAGCATGAGATGGATTTGAAGAGGTTGCAAGAAGGGGTCCTTTTCCAGTTGGTGAAGATGCATCATCTTGAAATAAGAAATAAAGTACCCTCTACAAATGAGAAAGAATTGGAGCTTCCACATTTTCTTGAGAAAATACGAGCAATGAAACATTTAGAAACTTTTACTTTACAAGGGTTTGTAGTGCCAAGCTGGATATGCGAATTCTTAAATATGAGGGAATTAGAGATAATTTAGTTTGAATTTTGTGATTATCCAGAGTTGCAAATATTTCCTAATTTAGTGAGGTTGGTGTTGGAAGGGAATTGTCAAGAATTGTCAAAGGCATTTGGAAAGTTAGGAGGGTTTCCACAACTCCGCATTTTAAAAATTTATAGTTTTTCTATATTAAGGGGGTTTCCTGAATTAGAGGATGGAACAATGGAATGCCTTAAACAATTTAATTTATGGGTTTCTTTAGATGTTAAGAAATTTGATGGATTAGAGGATGTGAAGAATTGTCAAAGGCATTTGGAAAGTTAGGAGGGTTTCCACAACTAAGCATTTTAAAAATTTATAGTTTTTCTATTTATGGGGGTTTCCTAAATTAGAGGATGGAACAATGGAATGCCTTAAACAATTTAATTTATGGGTTTCTTTAGATGTTAAGAAAGTTGATGGATTAGAGTGATTTAAAACACTACAACATTTTCATTACTATGACTTGGGAGGAATAAATGAATGGTGTGAGACTTTAAAGGAAGGTGGGGAATATTGGAATAAATCAAAGACATAAATCCTCATGTTCCTATCACAATTGCTTATTAAAGTCATTTTTATTTTAGCTATATTACAATCAAAATGATCTATGAGAGATTTTTTTTAATACCAAATATCTATCTTTTAAATAGAGAAATATTTTAAACAAACATTTGTGTAACTATGTAGTGGATATGTAATCTTTTTTGATCGCTACTCATGTTACAAAGCTTATAAACAAAAAAGAGTTCAAGCTGGCCCCTTGTTTGTTTACCTAATTTCTTCTAGATCCTAGTCCTATGATTACATCACCCTTAAACCATGTATCAAAATAAATTATCATAAAAAATTATTAAAAGGTGATTTTAAATATTGCATAGCTTGAAGTCCTATATTTTTTTTCCATGGTTTCACTAGGGTATATAGATTCATTAAAAATTATATTATTATATAAGTTATCCAAGGAGGATTACACACGCTTTGCATTTTAACTCTAAAATGCCCCTTATTAATCCCTAACAATTTATAGAGATGATATTACATATGCTATTTGTGTAGCTTTATTAGGCATTAGATGTAGTAGCCTAATCAGGTATGTGTAGGATCATGGTCAACCAAACTATGGCCTTAAATGGCAATGAAAAGCTAGCTTTATTTGGAGAAAAAATAATTTGTTTGTCAAAATTTTGGATTTTAATGTAGTACTACAAAAATTTTAGGCCAAAAATAAAATGTAGGCTTATGTCCGACCACCTTAATCAAAATCGAATGATAATATTTTTTTAGTATAATTCTAGATAATAAAAAGCGGACTCATTCCTAGATGTGACACATATTTATGTGTATTTTTATTCCAAATAAATAATTAAATATGAATTTTCTACTATAACTTTTCTATAATAGAAAAACTCCTATGTCTAACCACCTTAACTAATTGAAAACTTTACCAAATTTTTAAAAAATTCTTTATACTAGGCGAAGCATAGAATGTGATCCAACTTTTGGATTTCAAAAATGTTACACCGTTTGAAAGTTATAGCTATTTTTTAATCAATATGTCAATCAACACTTTATAGACATTTTCATTAACACTTAACTAATAAATACTTATCGAACTCAAAAGTATACAACAATTATATTGATGGAATCTTTAGAGTGTTATAAAAAAAATATTTTTGCTTCATTGAATTTTGATGAAAGTAATATTGTTAGATGGCTACTCGAAGTCTACATGTCAGTGAAACCTTTCTCAAACACATTTTCTGAGTTGACCAAATAGGTTTGGTCAATACCAAGCCTAATTGGGCACCTGATATGAAATCGAGTACCTGAAAAGTGGTGGCCAAAATTCTTTCAAACATTCATAGCCCAGCACAAATTTTGAAAATTTTGGAGGAAAACCACCCAAATTTTGGAGGGAAACCAAAATTTGGGAAGTGTGGGCATTACTATTATTAACTATTATTATTATATATGATTATTATGATGATTATTACCAAATATAATATAGTAATACATATATTAATATTATTATTAAATATAATATAGTAATAAATATGATTATTATTATTATTATTATATATAGTAATATATATGATTATTATTGTTATATAATCTAGTAATATAATATTATTATATTAAAATATACAGTATTATATTATTATTAAATATAATATTGTAATAAAATGCATCAAAAGGGGCCTTAGGTTAACCTATGACCCCTTTCGATGCACTCAAACCAACCAAATAGAGGGCATATGTTGTCATGAAATGCATCAAAAGGGGTCATAGGTTCTCCTATGACCTCTTTCGAAACATTTAAACCAAAAAAATAGTTCCTTAGGGATCCTAGGGCCCTTAGGGACATATGTTGTCATGAAATGCATCAAAGGGGGTCATAGGTTATCCTATGACACCTTTCGATGCATTTGAACCAACCAAATAGGTCCCTAAGGGTCCTAGGGCCCCTAGGGACATATGTTGTCATGAAATGCATCAAAAGGGGTCATAGGTTATCCTATGACCCCTTTCGATGCATTCGAACCAACCAAACAGATCCTTAGGGGTTCTAGGGCCTCTAGGGACATATGTTACCATGAAATGCATTGAAAGGGGTCATAGGATATAACCTATGACCCCTTTCGACACATTCAAACCAACTAAATAGCTCCCTAGGGGTCCTAGGGCTCCTAGGGACATATGTTATAATGAAATGCATCGAAAGGGGTCATAGGTTATCCTATGACCTCCTTCCATGCATTTGATCCAACCAAATAGGTCCATAGGGGTCTTAAAGCCCCATGGACATATGTTGTCATGGAATGTGCTAAAAGGGGTCATAGGTTATCCTATGAACCATTTTGATGCATTCAAACCAGCCAAATAGGTCCCTAGGGGTCCTAGGGCCCCTAAGGACATATGTTGTCATAAAATGCATTGAAAGGGATCATAGGTCAGCCTATGACCTCTTTCAATGCATTCAAACTAGCTAAATAGGTCCCTAGGGACATATGTTATCATGAAATATGTTTAAAGGGGCTATAGGTTAACCTATGACCTCTTTTGATGCATTTGAACCAACCAAATAGGTCCCTAGGGGTCCTAGGGCCCCTGGGGACATAGGTTATCCTATGAACCCTTTCAATGCATTCGAACCAATGAAATAGGCTCATAGGGATCCTAGAGACCCTAGGAACATATGTTGTCATCAAATGCATGGAATGGGGTCATAGATTATCCTATGACCCCTTTTGACACATTCGAACCAACCAAATAGGCACCTAGGGGTCCTAGGGTTCCTAGGGACATATGTTGTCATCAAATGCATCGAAAGGGGTCATAGGTTATCCTATGACCCCTTTCGATGCATTTGAACCAACCAAATAGGTCGCTAGGGGTACAAGGCCTCCTAGGGACATATGTTACCATGAAATGCGTCGAAAGGGTTCATATGTTATCCTATGACCCCTTTCAATGCATTCGAACAGAACAAATCGATCCTTAGTGATCCTAGGGCCCATAGGGTCATATGTTGTCATGCAATGCATCAAAAGTGGTCATAGGTTATCCTATAACCTGTTTCAACACATTAGAACCAACAAGGTCGCTCATGATCCTAGAGCCCCTAGGGACATATGTTGTTGTGAAATGTGTCAAAAGTTTGTATAGTATAACCTATGACCCCTTTCAACATATTCAAAGCAACCAAATGGGTCCCTAGGGGTTCTAGGACCACAAGGGACATATGTTGTCATGAAATATGGCAAAAGGGATCATAGGTTATCCTATGACCCCTTTTGACTCATTCGAACCAACCTAATAGGCCCCTATTGGTCCTAGGGCCCCTAGGGACATATGTTGTTATGAAATGCATCAAAATGGGTCATAAGTCAATCTATGACCCCTTTCAATGCATGAAAACCAACCAAATAGGTTTCTAGGGCTCCTAGGGCCCCTAGGGACATATGTTGTCATGAAATATGTCGAAAGGGGTCATAGGTTAATCTATGACTCCCTTTTTTGCATTTGAACCAATCGAATAGGCCCCTAGGGGTCCTAGGGCCCCTACAAACATATGTTGTCATCAAATGTGTTGAAAGGGGTCATTAGTTATCCTATGACCTCTTTTGATGTATTCAAACCAATGAAATAGGCCCCTAGGGACATATTTTGTTATCAAATGAGTTGAAAGGGGTCATATAATAACCTATGACCCCTTTTAGTGCATTTGAACCAACCAAATAGGTCCCTAGAGATCCTAGGGCCCCTAGGGACATATGTTGTCATGAAATGCATCAAATGGGGTCGTAAGTTATCTTATGACCACTTTTGATGCATTCAAACCAACCAAATAGATCCTTAGGAGTTCTAGGGCCCCTAGGGACATATGTTACCATGAAATGCATTGAAAGGGGTCATAGGATATAACCTATGACCCCTTTCGACACATTCAAACCAACCAAATAGGTCCCTAGGGGTCCTACAGCTCCTAGGGACATATGTTGTCATGAAATGCATCGAAAGGGGTCATAGGTTGTCCTATGACCTCTTTCCATGCATTTGATCCAACTAAATAGGTCCATAGGGGTCTTAAAGCCCCATGGACATATGTTGTCATGGAATGTGTTAAAAGGGGTCATAGGTTATCCTATGAACCATTTTGATGCATTCAAACCAACCAAATAGGTTCCTAGGGGTCCTAGGGCCCCTAAGGACATATGTTGTCATAAAATGCATTGAAAGGGATCATAGGTCAACCTATGACCTCTTTCAACGCATTCAAACTAGCCAAATAGGTCCCTAGGGGACCTAGGGCCCCTATGGACATATGTTGTCATGAAATATGTTGAAAGGGGTCATAGGTTAACCTATGGCCTTTTTCGATGCATTTGAACCAACCAAATAGGCCCCTAGGGGTCCTAGGGTGCTTGGGGACATAGGTTATCCTATGAACCCTTTCAATGCATTCAAACCAATGAAATAGGCTCATAGGGTTCCTAGAGACCCTAGGAACATATGTTGTCATCAAATGCATGGAAAGGGGTCATAGATTATCCTATGACCCCTTTTGACACATTCGAACCAACCAAATAGGCACCTAAGGGTCCTAGGGTTCCTAGGGACATATGTTGTCATCAAATGCATCAAAAGGGGTCATAGGTTATCCTATGACCCCTTTCGATTCATTCGAACCAACCAAATAGGTCCCTAGGGGTCCAAGGGCCCCAAGGGACACATGTTACCATGAAATTCATCAAAAGGGTTCATATGTTATCCTATGACCCCTTTCAATGCATTCAAACTGAACAAATCGGTCCTTAGTGATCCTAGGACCCATAGGGTCATATGTTGTCATGCAATGCATCAAAAGTGGTCATAGGTAATCCTATAACCCATTTCAACACATTAGAACCAACAAAATGGGTCCCTAGTGGTCCTAGAGCCCCTAGGGACATATGGTGTTATGAAATGTGTCAAAAGTTTGTATAGTATAACCTATGACCCCTTTCAACATATTCGAAGCAACCAAATGGGTCCCTAGGGGTTCTAGAACCCCAAGGGACATATGTTGTCATGAAATATGGAAAAAGGGATCATAGGTTATCTTATGACCCCTTTTGACTCATTCAAACCAACCAAATGCCCCTATTGGTCCTAGGGCCCCTAGGGACATATGTTGTCATGAAATGCGTCGAAATGGGTCATAGTTCAATCTATGACCCCTTTCAATGCATGCAAACCAACCAAATAGGTCTTGGGCTCCTAAGGCCTATAGGGACATATGTTGTCATGAAATATGTTGAAAGGGGTCATAGGTTAAAATATGACTCCTTTTGATGCATTTGAACCAATCGAATAGGCCCCTAGGAGTCCTAGGGCCCCTACAAACATATGTGGTCATCAAATGTGTCGAAAGGGGTCATTAGTTATCCTATGACCTCTTTTGATGTATTCAAACCAATGAAATAGGCCCCTAGGGACATATGTTGTTATCAAATGAGTTGAAAGGGGTCATATGATAACCTATGACCCCTTTAGGTGCATTTTAACCAACCAAATAGGTCCCTAGGGATCCTAGGGCCCCTAGGGACATATGTTGTCATGAAATGCATCAAATGGGGTCGTAGGTTATCCTACAATTCCTCATCTATAGCACTAGTTTTCCCTTAGGAGCTTTTCCAGGGATAATTTGTTTGAAAATATTGTGTTCATTTTTTTGTGAATTTCTTTCCATATTTTATAAGTGAAGTTGCAGTTGTGTTATTTTTTGATATTAGCTAGGAATTTATTTTCAGTAGTTTAATAATCATTTACGATAGGAGATTAATAATCAGTGACTGTAATAGTTAATTTTCACATGGTATTAGAGCATTGTTAAGGGTAGAAGAGTTTTACCCTAGGAAAGAAATTAAAGGTTTATAATACCTAGTTTGATCTCTTTAGATTTATTATTTCTTTAATCCTTAGAGATGGCTTTAGCTAGTTTGAGAGATCAGGACAGATTGGATGGTGCATCAAATTTTGGTGTCTAGAATGCCAAAATTTCTTTATTGTTGGAAGAGAATGGTATCAAGAATTATGCTAGCAGTGTTGTACCTATACCAATGGATGCAATACAGCTTTCAGAATATAGGAAGGATGATGCAAAGGTGAGGAGGATTATCAAGGATCATATTGTTCCACATATCTCAGAGCTAGATATAGCGAAGAAGATATGAGATTCCATTTTGAATCTATACCAGAATACTACCACCAATAGGATGTTGAATCTAAGAGAGAAGCTAAAGAATACTTGAATGAACCAAGGAGAAGATATTACAAGTTACCTCACTAGGCTTAGACTTGTGAAGGACAAGTTAATAGCCATTGGAGATAGCCCTAGTGATGATGAGCTAGTAAGAATAGCCCTAAATGGGTTTACTAAACAATAGAATGTCTTTGTTCAAGTTGTCAGTGGATGAGATACTTTACCAAGTTCGGATTGACTATGGACTTAGTTCACTCAATAGGAGTTTAGACTAAGTCTTGTCAATCGAGCCAACAAGAGTCATAAAAGTGAGGTGGAATAGGAAAATGTTCTCCCAATGGGTAAAGGGAAAGAAAAGAAGGGATCTAACAAAGGATTGAATTCAAAAAGTGAGAAGAAGAAGAAGGACCTTTCTAAGGTCAAGTGCTTTAGATGTCATGAGTTTGTCCACTATGTTAGTGATTGCCCAGAGAGGAAGAAGGTTAAGAAGTAGGTGGCAGCTTCAACAAGTACCAAAGAACTCTCTAATAGAATGAAAGGTGAGTTTGCACTCATAGCTTGTATGGTTAGCTCAACCTCATAGTGTGTTTCCTTTATAGATAGTGGGGCATCATTTCATATGACAAGAGTTAGAGAGTACTTCTCCAATTACAAGGAGGTAGACACCAACATCCAGATTTGTATGGGAAACTTGTCCAAACTCAACCTAGTTGGGAAAGGGATTGTTTAGTATTAGAGGGAGAATGGAAAGATAGTTCTAGTTCATGATGTATTGCATGTGCTAGGATTAGGTATGAATCTAATTTTCGTATCTGTTCTTCAGGATATGGGGTATAATGTACTCTTTAGAGGGACAAATATGTTGATTAAACACAAGAATTAGAAATCACCCATAACTATTGGAGTTAGGAGTGGTCATTTTTATAGATTGTAGTTTGATACTCCTAATGCACTCATGAGTAGTAGTTATCCTAGAGATCTTAGAGAGCTATGGCATAGGACGATGGGCCATATTCATCATGGAGCACTTAGATTAATTCATGAGATGGGGACAGGTGTTCCAGAGGTGAGCATAGAGCATGACGATGTATGTAAGGGATGTGTGTTGGGGAAGTTCGTGAAAGCATCCTTTCCAAGAAGTGACACTAGATCTAAGGGTGTTTTTGATCTAGTACATTTAGATGTTTGTGGATTGATGTCGATGAAATCTCTCAGAGGATATGAGTACTATGTTACTTTTATTGATGAGTTCTCTAAAAAGACCTAGATATACTTCTTGAAGACTAAGGATGAGGTTTTGAGTCAGTTCCAAGAGTTCAAGGCTCTTGTGGAGAATTTGACAAGAAAGAAGATAAAGGTTCTTTGATCAGACAATGGAGGTGAGTACAAAGGAAATGTCTTTTAGGAGTTCTGTACTAGAGAAGGAATCAAGACAGAATGGATTGTTCCTTACAATCCACAATAGAATGGAGTTGCTGAGAGGAAAAACCGTTCTACATCGGAGGTAGCAAGAGCTATGCTACATTACCAGGACATGCCCCATTATTTATGGGTAGAGGTGTGTAATACATTAGTCTACATCCATAATAGAGTTCCATACAAGGTTCTAGGGAAGATGACACTGGAGGAGGCTTTCACAGGGAAGAAGCTAGATGTTGGTCACTTCAGGATATTCAAGAGCTTGGCATATTGTCATATTCCTGGAGATACACGTACAATGTTAGATTAGACTGCAAAGAGCGGGTACATTGTTGGGTACAATGAGACCTCAAAGGCATATAGGATTTTCATCCTAGGGACAAAGAATTATTGTCAGAAATGATGTCAGGTTCATGGAGGACAAGGAATTCAGGAGATCTAGAGATTTTTCAATAGATGATCAGAGTAAGAAGCCAATAGAAGCTCCAAGACCAAGTCAAGGGCAACAAAGCTCAAGTATAGTTATCAGTATGAGTGTAGACTTAGGTAGTGAAGATTCACAGTGTATGGAGCAACATGTGCAACAAGAAATGCATCTAGAGGACTTAGATGTTGGAATTTCATCCTCTACAGTTGAAAATAGGAACCATGAGGTTCTAGATACACAAAGGGATACTCAGGAGTTTAATGGAGCTCCTAGGAAGAGTACTAGACAATGGAGACAACCAACCAAGTTCAATGACTATGTGGCATTAGTTAGTCTGCTGGTAGATAGTGAGTCTTCTTGCTATAAGGAAGCTATAGAAAATTAGGTATATTGAGATGCCATGGTTGAGGAATATTCCTCAATAATGCAGAATGATGTGTGGGAGGTAGTGCCTAGACCAATAGATAGGGCAGTAGTTGGATCATGCTAGATCTATAAGATAAAGCATGGTGCAGATGGTAGCATCAAGAAATACAAGGTGAGGTTCATGGCAAAGGGTTTCTCTCAAAAGTAGGGAATAGACTATGAGGAGATATTTGCTCCAGTTACCAGGTATACTTCTATATGAGCTGTAATCTCACTTGCAACATAGATGGGATGGTAGATCCATCAAATGGATGTCAAGACAATATTCCTTAATGGAGAGTTGAAGGAGGAGGTATACATAGAACAACCAGAAGGCTTTGTAGCACATAGCAAAGAGACCCATGTGTGCAGATTAAAGAAAGCATTGTATGGACTCGAGCAAGCTTCTAGAGCATGGTATGATCACATTGATACATACTTGTAGAAAATGGGCTTTTTGAAGAGTGAAGTGGATGCTAACCTCTGCTACTTGGTGGTTGGGGGTGAGATTCACATTCTTGTTCTTTATGTGGATGACCTTTTTCTTACATGTTCACTAGGGCTCATAGTGGATTGCAAGAGGAACCTTGCAAAAGAGTTCAAGATGAAGGATTTGGGACTTATGCACTACTTTCTAAGCATGGAAGTGTGGCAGATAGATGGGGAGATTTTCCTTAGTCAAGGGAAATATTGCATTGAAATCTTTAAGAAATTCAGGATGGGAAATTGCAAAGCCATGTCTACATCCATGATCACAAATTGGAGGAAGTTGACCTCAAGAAGTTGGGTCGCAATTCCGCAGAATTGTACTTCTAAAAAATGGGTACCCATTCCTAAAATTAAGCTTTGGGCACCCAAGAAAAATTTCAAAAATTAGGTACCCGATATTTAAAAGTAGATCGGGTGCCCAAGGTGCTCAAATATTTGGGCGCTCAACTTTTTAAAAATTGGGTACCCGATTTCTTATAAATCGAGTACCCGATTATTTACAAATCAGGTACCCGATTTGTAAGACTTTATTTAAACTCTTTTTTGGCATTTTTGAAGTCATTTTCATGACTTCAAAAATGGAAGCCCAATTAGAGATGCATACGGGAGCCTAGTTTTTCAGCCCTACTGACCACCCCCTTGCTGCTAGTTTTTGATACACCAGGTATTTTAATATGTTTTATACTATTTTACTTTTTTTTTTTTCAATTTTCAATTTAATATGTATGTTAATTTATTGTTTTTTCCATTTTTAATATACATAAAATTGTAAGTTTACATTGTTAATGAGTAGATGTTTAAAATTTTGTATTTGTTAATAAAAATATAGTTTCGTAAATGTTTATTTAAAAAATTATTATTATAGATGTTTTGAAATGTATTTAATTTATGTATTTATTACAATGTTGAATGATTAGATTAGATGTAAATTCATTGTTTAATCATGTAATTTTACAAATAAATATAACCTCGACCTTGTTTTAACTATAAGCTCAACCTAAATTCATTGTTTAAACTATAATCTGAACCTAACCATATAAATAAAACCCTAAACATATATAACTAAGTACTTAATCACATAACAGCTCGCCAAGGGATCCGAACAAAAAACTTCTAGTATTTAAAATAATTTTACTTAAATTGTATTGTACTTTGTTTCATGGATCAAAAATGGATGATGTAAACTATTTTACAAATGTATATTCTTTCAGCCTTTCATACCCTGTGACATGTATAGTGGATGATTCTGAATTTTGAATTAATTTTCCAAGTGGCATTCGAAACAAATGTATATATAAATTATTTAAATGGATTGAACTGAAGTAGTTAATATTCTTTCATGTGGATGTGTTATTTATCTTAGTTTTAGTGTATTTATAATTATTTTAAAATGAAATGTAAATGTGCTCATTAAGGAATGCAATTTGTTATGTTTTTTATAAATGCAAATTATTGTATGTATGTTAGTGCTTGCTTAGTAAAAATTTTGATTAGTTCTTTGGATCCCTTGGCTAGGCGTGACTTAGGATTAACTATAATGTCAATTTGTATTTAATTTAACTATAATCATAACCCTTACTATCATCTTAACCTTAATCTTAATTTTCTAAAACCTACACCAGGTAATATATAAATAATTAAATAACTTTCCTATCTTACCTTGAGTACTAATTTTATAAATGTCAAACCCTAAAATTGTAACCTTATTTATGATTTGAACTAAATTATCCTAGAGGAGCATCATATCTACATCTACATGTCATGTACATGTGAATCTAAAAACATTTGTACACATCTAATTACATAATTTTTTACATAGGAAGGATTTAAAATTTTCATTATATATATTATCCATGCATATCATATCAAAAGAATCATATAGAGATATGTCATTTTCGACATGTCCATCATAGATAATCAAGAAGGGTACTTAGGTAAATTTATATATATTTAACACTATATATTATAAGAAAAGAAAAACACCATATATAGGAGCATCTCATGTACATAAACTAAAAAAAAAATACCATGACACATGTAATGAGATCAAATAATATTTGTAAGACTCACCGCATATAAGTTATCAACATGTATAGGGGTGATATAATCAAAATATCAAAAAATGAGTGATATCAAAGAATTATATCTTAATATTTAACACTAAAATAAACTAACCCCTGGGTTAACCCTAAACCAAATTGAATATATCAAACTAGATTGAAAGGTAACCTTGGCCATCAACTAATTAATATTATACTTATAAACCAAATTGAATTAAACCATGATCATAAACCTAATTATATATCCCAACTTAATAGTAGAAACCTTGAATTTAACCTTAAATCCTTTCCCCAACCATTAACCAAATTGAACCGTTACCCTAAGATTGAACCAAGTTAAACGTTGACCTTAAGACTAAACAAAATCACCCTAAACTAGAACTCAATAATATATTCAACACTTTAAAAAAAAATTCAAACCTAACTTTTTTGAATTAATGTTGGTTTTTAATCTAAAAGCTCTAACTATAATTCCATATCTAAAACCAAATTTAGCACTTTAAAACGTAATTCAATTTATTAACTCTTGTCCTAATTGAAACCGAAGCATGTAAACCTAATCAAACAGTGCAAACCAAATTGAACCCTAATCCTAAAACTAATTAAATATTGATATCAAGGTCTCAAAATGATACATCATAAAAAAATTAGAAGAGACGTGAACGAATTAGGCATCTAATTAAGTAACCCTCCCTCATGATCAAGAGGTGGAGGTGTCCACATTAGTGCTAGTAGGAGCCCAGACTACACCCTTGGATGCCTAAGAATATATCTAAAGAAGTGAATAACTTGTCTTTCCACTAGATGCCTAAAATTTTATATCCTAAGTGAGTATTCATCATGTAATATCTAATTAGGAGGGTACTGAAGCACTCTAACACCCCAATCCCTAAATAGATAATTATGTTAGGGTGGACTAATTTCTATTTATCTTGGGTTAGAAGTTCCTAAAAAAAATTTTTGGAGACTAGAGATTCCCCTATTTGTTTCCTATTTTCCTATATGGGTAGCCTAAATGTTTATAGCCTTTGTAGAATGGAAGGCCACATAACAAAATATTTCCTTATTCTATAAAAAGAAATACCCTACCGCTAATGATATATATAGTAATATCTTTTCCCTAATTTTACTATCATTTTTTTGGTTAGAAGACGATGATAGTTCAAAATGATTTAGAAGATAGGGATAAGATGAGAACCATCATTCCTAGAATGAAGATGCATTATTCCAAGTGATAAACCCATTTCTATCATAAATCAGCTCCTCCATCCAAACAATTAGTAATGAGAAATCCCTTTGTCAAGTAATCAATGGAGAGCTCATAAAATTGATCAAGTGATCAATGGAGGGTTCATAAAATCCTTAGGTCAAGTAATCAATGGAGGGCTCATAAAATTGATCCCCAAGGGGAGATAAGAATCTCATTAAAAATTAGAGTTAGGAAACTCCTAAATACATATCATACAAAATTATTGCCAAGGTCTTAGCCTCTAGACTAGAAGATATCCTATCTAAGATCATTAACCCTAAAAAAAAGTCTTTTGTTAAGGACATTTATGCATATTGGAGAACTTGATAACCTATTGGAAGACTTTGGATTGCCCGAAAACATTTCTAGGATAGAGTGTAGGCATGCTCAAGTAATTGATTATGAAAATGTCTACAAAAGGGTAGAATCGAGTTTCACTATGATGATGTTGCAAGCCCTCCATCCAATATTATGTCAAATGGTGTCCTCTCTTATGATTGGTGTCAGGGTTTTAGTAAAGAAATTAATAGGGTTAGATCATAATTTTTAGGACTCTCTAGATCAATTATGAAAGGGTGTCCTCTTGCATCCTCTTTATTTTTTATTGTTGAACATCGACTCATTACATTATCTCCTTAGAGATAATCTTTTGTCTCTAAAAGTTAGATGATCTACTCTCCAAATAATTAATAAGTATCTAACGTACATAGTTTGTTGATAATATTTGTATTCTTTTTAAGCTAGAAGAATGCAACACGAGTCATTTAATGATCAAATTGGACCTCTTTTCTTTGTATCTGGTAGTAAGGTTTATGTCTCTACATATATCTTATTGGGGCTAAATATTGAGTCCCCTACCTTGTGTAGTAAATATGGTATTGGATGGAGATTTCATAATTAAGTGGTTAGGTACCTAGGGATTCCATTTGTAGTAAACCCTAACATATAAATAAAATGTGTCTTTATATCAACAAGAAAATCTTTGGAAAACTCAACAATTGGAATTCTAATTATCTCACTTTGGTTTGTAGAATTCAAGTACATTAAAAGATTCTCTCCTCATATTGGGTGTAAAATTCTCTTCTTCTTGCTCATTTTATTTAAATTAGTTTGGTCTTCTATATAAATCTATTAGGAACATTTTGTGGATAGCCAAGGGATTACTTTGGCAACAAAATGGATAGCCAAAGCTTCATAAGGTAATGAATTATGGATTATGATTAGAATTAGGATTATTATATGGTTAGGGATAGGGTTCACATTTATTAGTTCATTACCTAACATGATCTACACTTATAGTTTGCATTAAAAAGAAGATAATAGTTAGGATTCAAACTACAATCATAAATTTTTTTAATCAAATCATAATTCTATCTCTAAGCTTTCATTAGATAATTGTAACCTTAACTCTTGTCCTAATGCCATCTATTATATATCCTATAAACAATAGGACCATAATAAATATTCGAAACATAAATATAATTCTAACTAAAACCATAATCCTAGGTAAGTTCCCTAACATTAAAGGACCATAATCATTATAATAATCTTAAGCTTAGCCATCATGAAAACTGTTAACATAACAAAATTGTAAACCATAACCTTGTCAGAATCTTAACTTTGTTTCATCTTGATATGAACATGTATAATCCATAATGAGTTCATACAATCCCCCAGTGTCACAAAATAAGTGTACATGAAAGCAAAATTAGCTTGGTGGCTCCTATTTTAAGAAAAGAAACCTTGAACTAACCTAGATTTTTTTTTTTGGACTATTATTTTATGATTAGACTTAAAAATTTGGTATTTAATGTTTAATTTGACTTAAGTGTTTAACTTTATTTATTTAATTGATATGATTTTAATATAGATATGCGCATTTATATAGATCTAGTTGATAAATTTTAGATTTAAATTTAATTAAATAGTAATTTTGTCATGTTTTATGTTGTGATGTATTTTTGTCATGTTTTATGTTTTATGTTGTTTAAACATATATGCAGATTATATTTGATGGATCCACTACCACCCCCTCCCTCTCCAATACCCCTGCCCCCACCCTCTCAATCTCCACCTCCATCTCCTCCTCCACCTCCACCCACACCTCCACCACCCACTGCAGATGAAGTATGTGAGACCATGAGGCATAACCTCAATGACCTCATGTGTGATATAGAGGCTATCCGACATGAGAGGAACCCTCCTCCTCACCTTCTAATCTTGCAGATAGCAGGCAAGGCATGGTTGACTCCATCCATCATTTTGATTCAGACATTGATTCATTTAGATTGTGGAGGGAAAGCATGTGTGCCTTCTACTCTAATGGCTTATTATACAGAGAGGTTTATAACCTACATATAGGTAAAGGGAATTTTCAACATTATTTTGTAAATCCTGAGATGGGTGAAGAAATTAGTGATAAGAAGCCTCACATTTCCATTAGATGGTGTGCATGTCCACGTATAGTAGCACATTTTTGGGAGTTGTGGTGGATGGTATTTGACCATCCACCACATGCTAACCATGAGGTGCCCATGTACTTCCTTAGGAATTTATGTAGTGCCTCTCCCATTTTACTTTTGTAAGTCGTCCTGATGGATGCACCCTTGCTGATCTTTTATTGTGATGGATCATGATTGTGACCCTGAGTGGTCTACATCATTGAGGTGTTTGGATTTATGTTTTTGTATCAGTTGCTTTGATTATGCTTTTGACTGATCTTTGAGATTATGATTTGATTTTTGGTTCACTGAGGTTTGTGCTAGTGGTTACCAAGATCGATGTGGTATCATGAGGTTGTTTTGTGATTACCCTAAGATGTGTGCAGAGATTGCACTGTGTACTTTTTACCATGCTACACTGGACTAGGTTCTTGTAGCAGTGTTTAGTCATGTTTATGACTGTGTTTTCTTATGTGTTTTAAATGCCTTTTTAATGCAGAGTAATCAATCATTATTAAATGCTTAAGTAATTAGAATCGATTGTTCTTGTTGGATTATTTGGTTATGTGCTGCGGACATTTACCTTGTTTTATTTTTGATTAGAGAGATATTTGTTACTCATGTTATGTTTACATTTGAGAGGACCCGAGGGTCAAATGTTACTCTTTGATTCCAATATCATAGATATTAGACTACTATGTTGTTCAGTTGATCATATTGCATGATGATGCCATTTTGAAATGACAGTTTGTTTTATAATGATATCTAGTTATCTGGTATTTGGACATACCCCTGATTATGTTATGTGATGGATTTAATGCTATGGTTATTTACTTCATTCCTACGTTGTTATGCTTTATGCAAATGTGAGTGATGTAAATAGATTATTTTAATATAATTAATTAAATGGCTAAATTAGATGATTTAATGCATTTAGTGCTTCGGCTATGTTATTATATGCAATTGCACTTGATCGTTTTGTTTAGTGTGCAAGATTTATATCCCTGGCAGTGGCACATGGAGTTAGTGATTCAACCTTTCATATTTTACCAATGTCGTCCTTGTATGGTCAATGTATCCTTTATTAAAATGTTTAATTTAAACCTTTCGATGATTATTAAATCCAAACTCATTGCATTATGTGATTAGACCAGTAAGCGTGTTTGTGCATTTAGAGGTTCACATTGTCGTGAAAGTTGTTTAGGAGATTTATGTGTTTTTTCATTTTCAAGCTTTTTAATTGATTTATTTTAATTTCTAGAAGCTTTGCCATCTATGAATTTCTATTTATAGGAATAGCTTGTTTTCGTTTGGGTTGATTTGGGGTTTAACTAGATTGGCTGGTTAAATGCCCTAATCGATTATTCACCCAAAAAGTGAATAAGTATCCAAAGAGGAATTAAATTCCTCACTTCACACTTTCAAATTGGAAAGTTGGAGAGTAAAACCCAAAAATCCTCTTAATGAGGATTTACTACTTTGTTCCTTGTGGGAGTTGTGAGCATGGGATCGTCATGAGGTTGAGCTCGTTGGATCCAGCTCAGGGAAACCTTGGATTACCAGGATTTTCAGTGACTTCTTCAGGCGTTTTATTTTATGGTTCAGATTTCCGTTTTTCCCTTTTGGCTGTGAGGTAGGGCTTTCCTATTTTATTATTTCTGCTTCGTTTTTTCTTCTATTTTTGGTAGCCATTTGTGTTGGGTGATGCGATGCGCTCCCCTGCCCACAGTTGGTTAATTATGTGGTGTTCCATGTTCACTAATAGTCATGGCTTTTGGTGCAACGGAAAATGGTCCCTACAATTGGTATCAGAGCCTGGTTTTGGCCTGGTCATGGGTTCAAATCTCCCCGGTGCCTTCCTGACCCGCGTAAGCACTTGGTATGCGCGTCGACGGGGAGATTGTTGGGTGATGCGACGCGATCCCTTGCCCATAGGTGGTTAATTATGTGGTGTTCCATGTTCACTAACAGTCATGGCTTTTGGTGCAATGACAAATGGGCCCTACAATTTGTTTGGAGGCTGAGAACTAATGTTCCCCTCCGTTTCTGTATGCTAGTTCTACCCGGTTGGGCGGGTATGAACATTTCCCTATTTTTTGGGATGAGGGTTTGGAATTTTATGCCATTATGCTAGCCATTTTTGCATATGGTGTCCGATTCCATTGATTTTTAGATTTTTGGGGTTTTTGAACCCAAAGGCCAAATGGGTTTTAATTTTGAAGTTTTCCAAATTTTTGGGATTTTTACCTCGTTTTGCATGCTTCCCTATTTTTTTGAGCTTTCTTGACACAATGTGGGTCGTGGACCTTGATGATCTATTTAGATATTAGTCAGACCACTTTTGCACTTTTATATGGCATCGGGATGCGTGTTGCATCCGTACTCTTGACATTTTGTTCAGTTGAGTGATTTTATACTTGTTATGGTTTTTGTTGGACCTTTGCTTTTGTTTCGTGAACGTTAGGATTTGTGTAGAATCCATACTCTCTGATTGAGGTCGATTGAGTGATTTCACGATGTTTGGTCTTGTAACATCATTGGGATTCATGTAGAATCCATACTATCGGATTGAGGCTGGTTGAGTGATTTCATGATGTATGATTTTATTGGCTTTGAGATTCGTATAAAATTTGTCGTTCCCGTGTTGCTTTCAGTTGGGTATTTTCTTTGCATTGTGTTCTCATTCTTGTCCTTGTGTTATGATCTTCGTGATGGGGGTGCGCCACACACGAGTATGTGCGCGTACATTTGTTGGGTGACTTGCGAGGCCCGATCTTCTGTGGATTTGTCGAAAGTTATGATCATTGGGGTTGGGATGGGAGTATGCATGCCCACGGGCACTTGTCATAGGATGAGCATGGGTAGGGCAGGGTAGCATATGGAGGGGGCTTCTATCTTGCAGCCCAGGGATCATGACACCATGGGTATGGCTGAGAGGAGCTTTTTTAAATGATAATTAAAGAAAATGTGCGATTGGTAATAAAACTTAAGATAATAAAATATTTGGGGTGCAAGAGCCTTTCCGTTGAGGGATGTTGAATCTGTGCAAGTCCTAGCTTGGGCTTTTTGATGCCAAGTGACTCTCCATGATGTTAGTCCCTACATAGTCGCCTATTGAGTGTCTGACCAGGACCTGTACTCCATGCATTGTCTTAGGTTCTTGGTTCAACCATCATACTGTCTGGCATGAGTGTTAGCCATGGATGTTGTGATTTTTTTGTGTTTGTGTTGGATCTTTATCTCCATTAGCATGGTGGGTGTGGACCTATGGGTGCCACGTGGTTGGGAGGCATAGCTACCTTCACCACTTCTAGGGATCGGTGTACATAGACGATCTTTTGTCCTAGTGCGACCGTTGCTAGATGTCTTGATTTGGTACTTCGGGTTCCAAAGTATGCTTTCTTGTAATTTATGCTTTCATTGGGATGCTTGTATATCATGTTTAGATGATGTTATTTTATTTGGTGCATTCCCTTATTATGATGTTTAGCATATGATTAGATGATGTGATTTGCTTTAGTAGTATATCTGTTGCTTACTGCTGTTTAGCATGTGATAGGTGGGTATGTGCAGGATCATGGTGTGCCAAAAAGTGGCGATGTGAAAAAAAAAGAGTTTGAGGACGCCTAAAAGCGCTTCAAAATCCGCTCTGACTTTTTTTTACCTATCTAGGAACCAAACCTGGAAGGTTAAGCCGAGCCTTATCAGATATCCGATATCATATCGGATATCCGATTTTAAATCCAATATCCGACTAATAATTAAAATCATATAATAGTATGATATATTATTTAATATTATTATTATGGATATAAAATAATAATAATAATATTAAATAATATATCATACTATTATATTATAATAATATTATTATTATAATAATTATTATACTATAATATAATAATATTATTATAATTATTATTATAATATAATATAATAATAATATTATTATAATAATTATTATACTATAATATAATAATAATATTATTATTATATTATAATCGTATAATATTATACTATAATAATATAATATAATATTTCATATATTATAATATATAGTAATGTAATATAATATATATATATATATATAATATAATATAATATAATATATATATATATATAATATAATATAATATAATAATAAAAAGTAATATCTTATAATATAATATATAATAAAAAAGTATAATATATTATAAATTATAATAATATAGTATAATAATAATATTTTATATTATAATATATAGTAAATTAATATAATAAATATAAAATATAATATAAAAATATATAAAATGTAATATATATGTTATATTATATATATTATAATATTGGATATCCAATACCTGTGCATGGATTAAATACAAAATCACAGACCCGTGGCCCTTATTTTCACGCGAATTTGGGCCAGTCAAATCGGATATCAGATATCAGGTATGTTCCCCCCCCCCCCCCCTTGACTCATTTTTAACCTAAATTTAATAGATTTTAACAAGATTTTGTTTGTTTTAGTTGAATCTAGGGTTTTTTTGACAAAAATGGTTAAAATTTAGATTTTTTTTTAATATATATTACGTTTTGCAATTCAATAGGAATGGCTGATCAAAATGATGACACTGAGGCAGGGAATAATATTCCTCGCAACCCACCACCAAACGATCCAGTATCCCCACAAAATCGTCCACCAAATGATCCTCTACCTCCTCAAAACCCTCCTCGAATCGAGGATTTGATAAATGAAAATCTCACTGAGTTGAGAGGTTTGCATAGAACATACAATAATGTACCTGCACTGGCTCCTATGTTATCCACGTTAAACACCATAGTGGATAACATTGAAAATCTTACAAACCAACAAAATGTCGCTCTTCGTTGGCGTGATGAAATGCACCAGATGTTTGATGATGGTTTGGATTATGATGAGGTTGCGACCCTCAACATAACCAAAGATGATTTGGCAAGCCTTTTTGCTAACCCAAAAATGGGTATACCAGTTGACCCAAAAAAACCAAACTATCGATTAAATGGTGCACAAATGATGCCATACGTGCAAATTTTTGGGACCGTTGGTGGATGGTCTTTGATATCCCTCCACATGGAAATTTAGACATACCATTTTATTTCCTTAAAAAATTATATGTAGAATTTTTGTTGAAACTTAAAGTGAACTATTGGTGCATGAAGCCCAACATGGGCTTAGGACTAGGAGCTCCTCAGGATAGACCCTCTTCCCAGTGGAAGAAACTTGGCACTTTTGTCCCCCCCCCCCCCCCGATATCTCCCCCCCTCCTCGAGTGCAGCATCCAGATATTATGGCAGAGGCTAGCTCTCAGACCATCAGAGCCATTCATAGGCTGAGTAGCCTAATGATATCTCAGGCTAGGTCAGTCTTGCCTCCTCGTGTTGATGATGTTGGTGCCAGTTCATCATCGGCTAGCTCATCACACATTTGTGTGCCTCACACTTGCATTACATGCAAGAATATTTTCCTGGGTCCCATAGGCGATCTTCCTGAGTATCATTTTGTATTTGACGAGGATACACCAGACGCACGTGCAGAGGCTACAGACCCTGATGCGAGAGAGGAGGGGAATGTAGAGGCATGGACTCCTTCGGTGTCGGTACGTGTATACATTTTTTTGTTATGACATATGTGATTTAAAGTTAATTTCTATAATAGAGTAATTTTAATTTTTAAGCCATACTGACTTTTACATGTATGTGATCTTCATTCATGTTTAGTTGATGACCGAGGAGGAGCTTAGACAGATAGATGATGCTACACTCTCGGCCATTTCATTTAGCCTTGAGACATCTATGGTACATTATGTTGTGTTCGCATTTCTTTTTTCTATTTGATATTGTAGCATATATGGTTGCTAATCTTTCTTTTATCTTGCAGATACCACCTGCCCTGGGGGACAAAGTGCGGGGGGTGAGCCAGCATGCATTGACAAAGGAAAGGTAATTAGATGTTTTCTAATTGATTAAATATTGATGCATTCTTGTAAAATTTTTGTGGTAATCTCATTTTATTACATTATTTATTGTATATAGGGTGTGGCTACTGGCGATGAGCCTGTACAGATTCGGCGTCCTAGATCATCAAGGATTTTCATTCGCATAGAGAGCCCCATTGTATGTATAAGTATCATTTATTTTTTATTTTTTTAATTGATGCAGAAATCCTAAAATCCTAAAATCCTATCTCATGCCCAATTACAACTTTCTTCTACATATGAGTCCAACATTATAACTTTGTATGCTTCCATGAGCCATAATTGGTGCAAGGATTGCCTAATTGATTTCAAGAGATGTTCCATGACCTCTGTAATGCCTTGGATCTTCAATGTTCCCCTGATGAGCATGGGATGCTCTTGCATCACTTATCTTCATAAATAAATTCAAAACTAATTTACGTGATATTAACAACTACTATTTTGTATCTCATAGGAGACTCCTAGTGCACATGAGGTTCGACGGGATAGTTATGTAGATTTGATGACATGGCCACTCACTCCTGAGGAGGAGCCTACAATAGTAAGTTGTAGTTTGAATTCATGATTAAATATGTTATAAATTTAGCATGCTATGAATTATAATTTTATATTTTAAATTGTAGATTCATCTGACAAAGGTATTTGAACATATACAGCCCACAATCACAGAGGTACCAGCATTGCCAAGGGCATACGAGAGGACTCCTGAGCGACGCAGGAGGTTGACGAGAGAGGTATTTATTATGAAATTTTGATAGTATTAATCTCCAATACGGAAAAGATCATTATGCATTTGAGTAATTCAATGTTAGATACGTAGAATCATATAAATTTAGTAGTCTAACTTTTGGTTTTCCTTTTTTGTTTATGTAGGAGGCATCCGATCCACCTAGTGCAGCGAAGAGGTTGCATTTTGATCATCCACCAGCACCCTAAGATAGTATAGTTTTCGTAGGATGCATCATGAGACATTTTGAGATGGCATATGCCACATTGTATATAGAAACATTGATATTATACACATTCTGATGGCAGGATCAGCCACATTTTGTACATGGATCTATGTATTTTGATATATATATATATATATATATATATATATATATATATTTGAGTACTTTTTCTATGGATACATGATCTTTGATATATATTTGTGTAAAATTTTGTCTATGGATACATGTATTTTGATATATATTTTTATCATTTACGTGCACAATGATATACATATTAATTTAGTATCTAGTATTGTTCAATTTATCGTGGATCATGTGTCATGCCCTAAAATTTACTAGTAAAAACACAACAATTTTTTTTGTTTTTTTAGCTTATGAAGTCGCATAAGAAATTACATATTGTAAAACAAGGTTATCATTGAATAGGGGTTCAAGACTCATGTGAATAGTGTGAAGGTGTTAACATTTTAGTCACAGGTGGTTTTCAAATAGATTGGATGATAGTCTAGTTCAAGTTAGCGTCACGAGTCAAACGAGCAAGTTCAAGATACAACACTCATAAATTAGTGAGGTAATTCATATCCTAACAAGCCTCTGATACTAATATTCTATTAGGGTCTGTCAGTTGTATCATATGGACTAGGTCGTGATTCTAGCATGTAAGGGAAGGGGATTAGAATTACTTATTATCCTCATTACCAATGTACACACATTCATTAATCATTACATTATATATTAATGTGACAATTAGTATATTACTATATCCTCATTATCTATCAACATTGCTTCCTCACCAAATTATTGAGTGCACAACAAGATTGTAAGCAATCTACTAAGTTTTAAATTTATACAATCAATGGTATCACATAACATCTATGGATTGTTATTATCAACTAGTCATTTACAATACCACAAGGAGAAAACTTTCTTTCACATTTTCAAATGATAACAATGATGTCAAAGCAAATCTGTGACTCGTACCAATGCTTTCATAACAATATAAACTCCAAATGAAACATGCATATACAACCTTATCAATATTTTCTTCTACACGTACATTAGGTAACAATGATACAATCTCCTTCCATCACAATGGGGCAACATAAGGGACTTTTCAAAATCATAAGGAACATGGACATTGAAAGATATTGACAATGAGTAGCATGAACATTTTTCAACATGATCGTTGAGAACATGAACAAGCTGGTGAATCCTCCTTCACAAATGAGGGCACAATGTCAAGTTTTCTCATCCAACATCAATCTGCAAGATGATCATTCCAAGCCATTTCCATTGCTCCCTTGGACACAAATCTGCATATGCAACACAACAAAATAACAAGGACTATGGGTGCTTTCCACCCAACCATAGGCCTCAAAGAGACCACCCCCGCGCTAGGGAACAAGGCTCAAACTGGGATACACATACAATCTTTCAATGCATAAACATTACATTTCAAACTTGAACAATTTCCCCCCAAGACTATTTCACAATGGCTTCACAGATGGAACCGTAAACATAGGGTGAAGGTGTGTTCTAAAATGGAGACTTGCCATACCAAACCATATTTGCAATAAACAATTTTCATGCCCTCTCGGGGCTATCATAATTCACCAAATTTCATGCCCTCTCGGGGCTATCATAAATGAACTATTTAATGCCCTCTCGGGGCCTCCACATTTCCTCCTCTAAACCCACTACCATCAGCTGTAACTCCTCAAACTTCCTTTCTACACCATACTTTCCTTATCACCCCCAGCAAGATATGAAATGTTATGGCATACAATGGAGCCCATACTCCAAGGTTCTCAATACATTTTTCGAACCCAACTTAAGCCCTTCACCCTGTACTTCTCTTCCCTTCCCACAAGGGTGAGTGTAAGTCCCAATCCCATAACAATACTCAAGCACAAAACAAGAAAACAAAACCAAGTAGAAATAAAACAAGAAATTTTGGCAAACACCCCACTAGTTTGGCCAAGACCCTCTAATAAAGCTTTCCCACTAACTTATTTTAGCAAAAACACTAAGCCACTCCATCCTTACAAACTTGTCTCCTCTAACGGTTCATTGATATCCCTCACGAGCTCTGAGTTATGACCCTCGAAGGATCGACCTCAAAATGCACTTAGAGCACCTTGAAGACTCCTCGGTACAGGGTGGCCGCAAATGATGGATGGTCTTCGTGGCTAGAACAAAGGTGTGACTAGGGTTCACCCGCTCATCTAGAGCTAATGGGACTGACGATTCAATGCCAAGATCAGCGGTTTCAAAGTTACGCTGTGGTGCACCTATGAACTGAGGCACACTGCAAGTTTTGGCATCGAGCGAGATTGTTGTGCTGAATCCAAATGGAATGTGATCTCTCAAAAATGAGATAGGTTATTTTAGGCCTCAGGATCATCGTCCTGTAGCATTTAATAGTTTTTCGATAGCCCTCATGAGCTCTGAGTTATGACCCTCAAAAGATCGACCTCAAAATGCACTTAGAGCACCTTGGAGACTCCTCAGTATGGGGTGGCCGTAAATGATGGATGGTCTTCGTGGCTAGAACAAGGTTGTGACTAGGGTTCACCAGCCCATCTAGAGCTAATGGCACTGACAATTTGATGCCAAGATCAGCGGTTTCAAAGTTACGCTGTGGTGCACCTATGAACTGAGGCACACTGCGAGTTTTGGCATCGAGCGAGATCGCTGTGCTGAATCCAAATGGAATATGATCTCTCAAAAATGAGATAGGTTATTTTAGGCCTCAGGATCATCGTCCTGTAGCATTTGACAGTTCATCGATAGCCCTCACGAGCTCTGAGTTATGACCCTTGAAAGATCAACCTCAAAATGCACTTAGAGCACCTTGGAGACTCCTCGATACGGGGTGGCCGCAAATGATGGATGGTCTTCGTGGACAGAACAAGGGTGTGACTAGGGTTCACCCACCCATCCAGAGCTAATGGCACTGACGATTCGATGCCAAGATCAGCGGTTTCAAAGTTACGCTGTGGTGCACCTATGAATTGAGGCACACTGCGAGTTTTGGCATCGAGCGAGATCGCTATGCTGAATCCAAATGGAATGTGATCTCTCAAAAATGAGATAGGTTATTTTAGGCCTCAGGATCACCGTCTTGTAGCATTTGACAGTTCATCAATAGCCATCACGAGATCTAAGTTATGGCCCTCGAAAGATCGACCTCAAAATGCACTTAGAGCACCTTGAAGACTCCTCGGTACGGGGTGGCTGAAAATGATGGATGGTCTTCGTGGCCAGAACAAGGGTGTGACTAGGGTTCACCCACCCATTCAGAGCTAATGGCACCTGACGATTCGATGCCAAGATCAGCGGTTTCAAAGTTACATTGTGGTGCACCTATGAACTGAGGCACACTGCGAGTTTTGGCATCGAGCGAGATCGCTGTGCTGAATCCAAACAGAATGTGATCTCTTGAAAATGAGATAGGTTATTTTAGGCCTCAGGATCACCGTCCTGTAGCATTTGACAGTTCATCGATAGCCATCACGAGCTCTGAGTTATGACCCTCGAAAGATCGACCTCAAAATGCACTTAGAGCACCTTGGAGACTCCTCGGTACGGGGTGGCCGCAAATGATGGATGATTGTTTGAAGACTACTCCATGTGTCACTATCTTTCTTGGAAAAAAAATTGCTTTTGAACATCAAGCTTGCAATATTATCAATTATTGTCAAACTTTTTCAACCAAGTCAAAATGTCAAATGCAAATATTTGTTTGCATTTTTTGCTAAGGGGAGTTTCATAAATTGACTTTGATTTTCTGTGTCTCTAGTGCTTGAACATACTTAAAATGGCTCTTTGGTCTTAGAGCTATTGGTATTTTCTAACTTCATGGTCTATGATATGCATACTAAGAATTTCTTTCACTAAATGGTTTCCTTGATCTATTGACTACACTTAAATTTGTTCACTTGTCATCTCTCTTTCTATATGTTCAATACAAAGAGCTAGAAGAGACAAATAATCTTTCTTACCTTCATCTCTCTAAGCACATGATAGAAATCAATTCTAAACTTGAGAAAAGGTTAAAGGAGAATATTGCATTCTTAAATTAATCTCCCTTAAGACCTTTACATACACACGGGGCATTCTTAAATTAATCTCCATGGAAGAAAATTTCATAAAACTAAAGATTCCAAAGTGTTGAAACATAAAATCCAAGATCTCATTTATGATGGGATTGTTGATACCTCTAATGACTCATCCACTCATAGCCTTCATATCCAACTTCATATCATGTCAGTATGCATGTGCTATCTTGCTTATTGGCTTTAATTGCTTATCCTACATGCTATCTTCTTTCATGGATTTTATGGCTTATCCCAAATGTGCTTCATACAACTTTTCAATATGAAAGTCTTTCAAAACATTATACAATATTATGACTCTTTATGCTTTCAAATGCTATGATTGGTTTTAAAATGGAAGAAATCAAGTATTCTAATTGTTCATCCATACTTTATGGATTTTTCTTATTTGATTAGTTTGATAAAAATAGTTTTAATAATCATAATGTCAGCTTTATGTCAAATAAGGAAAAAACCAAATTTGTAATAAGATATCCGCATGCAGTTATCTTTCATATAGTTATAAATGCTCTTAAAATTGTCGTTATAGCCTTGTATCACATGCAAATATGATTTGGAAGAACTTGTTCAATATCTTCCTCTTATAATTCCTTACAAAGAACCTACCAAAATACAAAAACCATATACAAAAAACTACACATTTTACATCATAATACATCATAAATTTTAGAAATTCTCCCCAATACCACCCCCCTCCAACTCTTCATGATGTACTTACATTCCAATATCATACAAAAATTAGTAACTTATTGTATTAAACAAGATAATCATCAATTCATTAAATCATTATGAAGAAAATAACATAAGAAGTATATATACCTAGTCAAGTATTCCAATAGGGTCCTCTCTCTGTTTTAGGGTCTCCAACAAGGTTTCATGATCAGCATTAGCAATAGTAAAAATTTCTTTTACTTTTGGTCTTCCTTGATGCTTCAATAGCTTTACATTTGTTTCTATAATAAGATGCGAATATATGAGAATTACTTTGTGCTTCTGATAGTCTTCGAATGCAGGAATTCCGTTCTTTCTAAGCATGTATGTCCGCAACCATGTTCTAGCAACAACCACTGAACCAGTAGGATACATGAATCCATCATCATCTATGATCGGTTGTGCAAGTTTTTGTTTTCCTCTTACACAATGTGCTAACCAATAATCGGATTTCTCATCATTCCCCTGTGGTGCAACCAATGCAAAGACATGTCCTGGCTGAAGTAGATATGATAGATGATTATGCTCAAGTGAACTTTCCATGTCATCATTTTTGATAGAGGGTATGATAGACAATGGAGTAAGATAATGTGGAGCCCATGTATCCACCCACTCACTTGACTCACAATGATCCCAATCACACTGAAAACAAGTATGACAAAAACAATCTAGTTGTCATGTCCAAATGGTCCATGTACTAGAATTAGAGCTCTGAAATGAATACATTTTTGATGAGTTTGTCACTGTAGCACAATCTGATCTATCACCTATGGACCCTTCCTCAACCAACCAAAAGAACCTGCATACCACTGAATTAAGAGTCCCCCTGTGATAATGCTAAACTACACTAATCAACAATGCTACGAGCATCAAGAAGCTCTGTTGTTGAAATCTTCAGTTGCTCCTTAACTAGAGCTCTCTTCACACATGCCCCTGCTCCATCATGTTTCCCTTTTCCATGGCCAGACTCAAAAAAACTCCAAATATGAGGCACCCCTCTCTCTACGTGCATCCTACACAACCAATAAAACATGCGAGCATTCTTGAATTGACCTGTACAATTATCTGACCAAATGATATGTCTATCCATAGCAATTGCATGCTCGTGTAAGAAATAAAAAAATTTCTTGAAACAATGTTGCACAAACTCGTGAGAGTGAGATCTATCATCACTCATATAAAAATGATACTCTCTAATAATCTTTCAATTATCTTCCGCACTATCAGGGGCATGTCTATATGTTATGTGAACGAAAATTGCAATCTGAATAGAGTTGTAATACTAAGATTGTGTCTCATTTTGAGGTTGCAATGTGTAGTTCTCAGCAAAATCAACAACTGATATAATAGTGCCAATGGGAAAAGTCTCCTTACACGTTCTAAATTGTTGATCCAACCACTAAGACCTGTGACTATGTCTTGCATACTTGTAAAAAAGATTTTGCTTGAAATCTGAAATAAAATTAGCCACATTGATATCTTTTCCAACCAATTCACATCTAGAGCTCTCACTCCCACTCTTCAATGTGTATTTCACCATTTCATAGACCCTTTTTTTCACTATTGTCTTTCCAAGATCTTGTTCACACCCCTCATGGAAACATGTGTCAAACTTGGATAAGCCGCCACATTCTAAACACTTCTCATTTAAGCAAGAATTTTTATAAAAGGAACAACCATCAACTCTACGACATAAGAGTTGATCTAACAAGTCTCTTGATGATTTTGGAAGCCCACTAGCCCCACAATCCTCCAACATTTCTTTACTATGAAAAGTAGAACGGATGGAGCATAATAGTTCATGGTGCATAGAAAACTCAACATGATATTTGCAACAACATGTATTTCAAATTTTGAGTGGCACACAATAAAATGGCTTCAAAGAGTCAAAAGCCCTTTGTGATATATGAACACTTGGATGACTCTCTCTAAATTGTTTGAACAACATAGTTTGACTTACATCCAAATAGTGTTTAGGATGTGGCGTGCGGTCTCTGATGCCAATTCTCAACTTTAAGACATCTTTAGCATTGGGTGATACTCGTGAGTTAGAGTACCAAAATTGTATAATTTCTTCCTTCACATCGTTGGATAGCTTCTTATCAAAACGTGGAAGTCTCCCACCAAATGCCCATGTTTCATTTTGAAGAGGATCATCAAATTTCTCTCGTCGACTAAGTGCTCTTCTCAAAGTAGTACGATTTAGATTCAAATCAATACAAGCTTGTCTCATATATCTACCCTTTCTCAAATGATGACTTACCAAAGAGGTTGTAATAACCCTTCGACCAGCTCTATTATCCTTCTCTCTGCTATTTTTTCCAACACTATTGAGAGCACTGAAAAGATTCTTCACAATAATGGCATTTCTTTCCAACTTTTTATTGACACGAATTTTCAATTTGGAAAGAATAGGTCTCATCTTTTGCATATTTAATAAGTGCATGAAAAGCTGACATTGCTCTACCACTGTCTTGTTGCCAAAAAACATCTGATATAGTCTTGAAGCCCATAACCGAATGGTTCTTTCTGATTTTTTTCCTTCCAAACTAGTCATAATCGTTTCATCAATTTCAATTATCCATTTTGGTGTTTTAGAACCTTCATGTCGATTATAATTAGGAGACATGTAAGGTTCTTGTGCATTAATTTCCTGTGCATTGTCATCTTCGACATGGTCAATTATGCAATTTGGATTATGACTTCGTGGCATTTCTTCTTCAAAATTTTCAATCTCTACATTTTCAATTTTCGCATTATTATTTTCAATAGGTACATTTTCATTCCCCAACTGTACATTTTCATTATCTGACTCTATGATTTCACCTTCTATTAATTCATCGTCAACTTGATTGATATTTAGCATACCTTGTCTTTTTTTTCAGTGTTTCATTTTTTCCTTTTCCCTATATGCTGCAATGTCTTCATTGGATATCTTCCTTTTACGTTTATTCTTTCGACGACTACTGCTCCCCATTCAGATGACAAATTCGAACACCTAAGGTTATATTTTCAAATTCTTATCGATTGGTTGGGCCCCAAAACATGACTTTTTTAAAATCCCGTGAAAAAAGAGGTAAAAAAGTAATGTTGTCGGGTCTGTAGGGACAGTCAAATATTTGAAATTGATGCCAGTATATTCGGATATCCAATAATGGATCGGATATCCGATCCAGTATCGGATATCCCATATAGGAAGTGGACTTTTGGGGGGAAAACTTGCTAAGGTTTCCCTCCTTTGCCACAATAATATTAATATTATGAAAATATTTGGAGGCAAACGACTTTAATTTATAACTAAGTAAATAGTATATTAGTATTAGTATAAAATATCAGTAATATTAATATAAAATAGTATTAATATACCTATAGTATCAATATTATTATAATACCTATAATAGTATTAATATTATTAATATAGATATAATAGTGTAAATATATAGTGTTTATTTATATTAAGCTACAATATATAGTATTAATATATATTATTATTATTACTATGCATATATTAATATTAATATTTAGTGTTTATTTATATTATAATTATTATCCTAAAATAGTATAAATAGTATATCCTAAAATATTACGTTATATATACTAAAATATTACATTATTATATAGATATATTAATAACATATATATTAATATAATAATATATAATACAAAAAGGGTCGTCATTTAATGGGTCAAAGGGGGTCATAGGTCACCCTCTGACCCATATGAACGACTTGACTATGTTCCTAGCGGTCCTAGGACCCCTAGGGACATACATCGTCATTTAATGGATCAAAGTGGGTCATAGATCACCCTATGACCCCCTTTGACTCATATGAACGATTCAAATATGTCCCTAGGGGTTCTAGGACCCCTAGGGACCTATGTTGTCGTTTAATGGGTCAAAGGGGGTCATAGGTCACCCTATGACCCCCTTTGACCCATATTACCCATACGAATATGTCCTTAGGGTCCTAGGACCCGTAGCGACATATCTCGTCATTTAATGGGTTAGAGAGGGTCATAGGTCACCCTATGACCTCCTTTGACCCATATTACCCATTCGAATATGTCCCTAGGGGTCCTAGGACCCCTAGAGACATATATCGTCATTTAATGGGTCAAGAACCCTTTGACCCATATGAACGATTCGAATATGTCCCTAGGGGTCCTAGGACCCCTAGCGACATATGTCATAATTTAATGGGTCAAAGAGGGTCATAGGTTACCCTATGACCCCATTTGACCCATATTACCCATTCGAATATGTCCCTAGGGGTCATAGGAACCCTAGGGACATATGTCGTCGTTTAATGGGACAAAGAGGGTCATAGGTCACCCTATGAACCCCTTTGACCTATATTACCCATTTGAATATGTCCCTAGGGGTCCTAGGACCACTAGGGACATATGTCATCATTTAATAGGTCAAAGACGGTCATAGGTCACCCTATGACCCCCTTTGACCCATATTACCCATTCAAATATGTCCCTAGGGGTACTAGGACCCCTAGGAACATATGTCGTCGTTTAATGGGTCAAAGAGGGTCATAGGTCACCCTATGACCCCCTTTGACCCATATTACCTATTCGAATATATCCCTAGGGGTCCTAGGACCCCTAGAGACATATATCGTCGTTTAATGGGTCAAGAGGGTCATAGGTCACCCTATGACCCCCTTTGACCCATATGAACGATTCGAATATGTCCCTAGGGGTCCTAGGACCCCTAGAGACATATGTCGTCATTTAATGGGTCAAAGAGTGTCATAGGTTACCCTATGACCCCATTTGACCCATATTACCCATTCAAATATGTCCCTAGGGGTCTTAGGACCGCTAATGAAATATGTCATCATTTAATGGCTCAAAGGGGGTAACCTATGACCCCCTTTGACTCATATGAGCGATTCGAATATGTTCTTAGGGGTCCTAGTACCCGTAGGGACATATATCGTCGTTTAATGGGTCAAAGGGGGTCATAGGTCACCCTATGACCCCCTTTGAACCATATGAACCATTCGAATATGTCCCTAGGGGTCCTAGGACACCTAGGGACATATGTCTTCATTTAATGGGTCAAAGAGGCTCATAGGTCACCCTATGACCCCCTTTGACCCATATTACCCATTTGAATATGTCCCTAGGGGTTCGAGGACCCCTAGAGACATATATCGTCGTTTAATGGGTCAAGAGGGTCATAGGTCACCCTATGACCCCCTTTGACCCATATGAATGATTTGAATATGTCCCTAGGGGTCCTAGGCACCCTAGAGACATATGTCATCATTTAATGGGTCAAAGAGGGCCATAGGTTATCCTATGACCCCATTTGACCCATATTACCCATTCGAATATGTCCCTAGGGGTCCTAGGACCCCTAGGGGCATATGTCATCGTTTAATGGGTCAAAGGGGGTCATCGGTCACCCTACTACCCCATTTGACTCATATGAACGATTCGAATATGTCCCTAGGAGTCCTAAGACCCCTAGGGACATATGTCGTCATTTAATCAGTCAAAGGGGGTCATAGGTTACCCTACGACCCCCTTTGACCCATATGAACGATTCAAATATGTCCCTAGGGGTCCTAGGACCCCTAGGGACATATGTCGTCGTTTAATGAGTCAAAGGGGGTCATAGATTACCCTATGACCCCCTTTGACCCATATGAACGATTCGAATATGTCCCTAGGGGTCCTAGGACCCCTAGAGACATATGTCATCGTTTAATGGGTCAAAGAGGGTCATAGGTTACCCTATGACCCCATTTGACCAATATTACCCATTCGAATATGTCCCTAGGTATCCTAGGACCCCTAGGGACATATGTCATCGTTTAATGGGTCAAAGGGGGTCACCTATGACCCCCTTTCACTCATATGAACAATTCGAATATGTCCCTAGGGGTCCTAGGACCCCTAAGGACATATGTCATCATTTAATGGGTCAAAGGGGGTCATAGGTCACCCTATGACCCCCTTTGACCCATATTACCCATTCGAATATGTCCCTAGGGGTCCTAGGACCCCTAGGGACATATGTCATCGTTTCATTGGTCAAAGAGGGTCATAGGTCACCCTATGACCTTCTTTGACCCATATTACCCATTCGAATATGTCCCTAGGGGTCCTAGGACCCCTAGAGACATATATCATCATTTAATGGGTCAAGAGGGTCATAGGTCACCCTATGACCCCCTTTGACCCATATGAACGATTCGAATATGTCCCTAGGGGTCCAAGGACCACTAGAGACATATATCGTCATTTAATGGGTCAAAGAGGGTCATAGGTTACCCTATGACCCCATTTGACCCATATTACCCATTTTAATATGTCCCTAGGGTTCCTAAGACCCCTAGGGACATATGTCGTAGTTTAATGGGTCAAAGGCGGTCACCTATGACCCCCTTTGACTCATATGAACGATTCGAATATGTCCCTAGGGGTCTTAGGACCCCTAGGGACATATGTCATCACTTAATGGGTCAAAGGGGGTGATAGATCCCCCTATGACCCCCTTTGACCCATATGAACCATTCGAATATGTCCTTAGGGGTCCGAGGACCCCTAGAGACATATATCGTCGTTTAATGGGTCAAGAGGGTCATAGGTCACCCTATGACCCATTTGACCCATATGAACGATTCGAATATGTCCCTAGGGGTCCTAGGACCCCTAGAGACATATGGCTTCATTTAATGGGTCAAAGAGGGTCATAGGTTACCCTATGACCCCATTTGACCCATATTACCCATTTGAATATGTCCCTATGGGTCTTAGGACCCCTAGGGACATATGTCGTCGTTTAATGAGTCAAAAGGGGTCATAGGTTACCCTACGACCTCATTTGACTCATATGAATGATTCAAATATGTCCGTAGGGGTCCTATGACCCCTAGGGACATATGTCATCGTTTAATGAGTCAAAGGGGGTCATAGGTCACCCTACGACCCCCTTTGACCCATATGAATGATTCAAATAGGTCCCTAGGGGTCCTTGGACCCCTAGGGACATATGTCATCTTTTAATGTGTCAAAGGGGGTCATAGGTTACCCTATGACCCCCTTTGACCCATATGAACGATTCAAATATTTCCCTAGGGGTCCTAGGACCCCTATAGACATATGTCGCCATTTAATGGGTCAAAGAGGGTCATAGCTTACCCTATGAACCCATTTGACCCATATTACCCATTCGAATATGTACCTAGGGGTCCTAGCTTACCCTATGACCCCATTTGACCCATATTACCCATTCGAATATGTTCCTAGGAGTCCTAGGACCCCTAGGGACGTATGTCATCATTTAATGGGTCAAAGGGGGTCACCTATGACCCCCTTTGACTCATATGAATGATTCGAATATGTCCCTAGGGGTCCTGGGACCCCTAGGGACATATGTCGTCATTTAATGGGTCAAAGGGGGTCATAGGTCACCCTATGACCCCCTTTGACCCATATGAACCATTCGAATATGTCCCTAGGGTCCTAGGACCCCTAGGGACATATGTCTTCGTTTAATGGGTCAAAGAGGGTCATAGGTCACCCTATGAACCCCTTTGACCCATATTACCCATTCGAATATGTCCCTAGGGGTCCTAGGACCCTTAGGAACATATGTCATCGTTTAATGGGTCAAAGAGGGTCATAGGTCACCCTATGACCCCCTTTGACCCATATTACCCATTCAAATATATCCCTAGGGGTCCTAGGACCCCTAGAGTAATATACCGTCGTTTAATGGGTCAAGAGGGTCATAGGGTGACCTATGACCCCCTTTGACCCATATGAACGATTCGAATATGTCCCTAGGGGTCCTAGGACCCCTAGAGACATATGTCGTCATTTAGTGGGTCAAACAGGGTCATAGGTTACCCTATGAATCCCATTTGACCCATATTACCCATTCGAATATGTCCCTAGGGGTCCTAGGACCCCTAGGGACATATGTCGTAATTTAATGGGTCAAAGAGGGTCACCTATGACCCCCGTTGACTCATATGAACGATTCTAATATATCTCTAGGGGTCCTAGGACCCCTAGGGACATGTCGTCGTTTAATGGGTCAAAGGGAGTCATAGGTCACCCTATAACCCCCTTTGACCCATATGAACCATTCGAATATGGCCCTGGGTCCTAGGACCCCTAAGGACATATGTCTTCGTTTAGTGGGTCAAAGAGGGTCATAGGTCACCCTATGGGCGTCTTTGACCCATATTAGCCATTCGAATATGTCCCTGGGGTCCGAGGACCCTTAGAGACATATATCGTCGTTTAATTAGTTAAGAGGGTCATAAGTCACCCTATGACCCCCTTTGACGCATATGAACGATTCGAATATGTCCCTAGGGGTCCTAGGACCCCTAGAGACATATGTCATTATTTAATGGGTAAAAGAGGGTCATAGGTTACCCTATGACCCCATTTGACCCATATTACCTATTCGAATATGTCTCTAGTGGTCCTAGGACCCCTAGGGACATATGTCGTTGTTTAATGGATCAAATGGGGTCATAGGTCACCCTACAACCCCATTTGACTCATATGAACGATTCAAATATGTCCCTAGGGTTCCTAGGACCCCTAGGGACATATGTCCTCATTTAATGAGTCAAAGGGGGTCATAGGTCACCCTACGACCCCCTTTGACCCATATGAACGATTCAAATACGTCCCTAGGGGTCCTAGGACCCCAAGGGGCATATGTCGTCGTTTAATGAGTCAAATGGGGTCATAGGTTACCCTTTGACCCCCTTTGACCCATATGAACGATTCGAATATGTCCCTAGGGGTCCTAGGACCCCTCGAGACATATGTCGTCATTTAATAGGTCAAAGAGGGTCATAGGTTACCCTATGACCCCATTTGACCCATATTACCTATTCGAATATGTCCCTAGGGGTCCTAGGACCCCTAAGGACATATGTAGTCATTTAATGGGTCAGAGGGGGTCACCTATGACCCCCTTTGACTCATATGAACCATTCGAATATGTCCCTAGGTGTCCTAGGACCCCTAGGGATATATGTCGTTGTTTAATGGTTCAAATAGGGTCATAGGTCACCCTATGAACCCCTTTGACCCATATGAACCATTCGAATATGTCCCTAAGGTCCTAGGACCCCTAGGGACATATGTCATCGTTTAATGGGTCAAAGAGGGTCATAAGTCACCATATGACCCCCTTTGACCCATATTACCCATTCGAATATGTCCTTAGGGGTGCTTGGACCCCTAGAGACATATATCGTTGTTTAATGGGTCAAGAGGGTCATAGGTCACCCTATGACCCCCTTTGACCCATATGAACGATTTGAATATGTCCCTAGGGGTCCTAGGACCCCAAGAGACATATGTCATCATTTTATGGGTCAAAGAGGGTCATAGCTTACCCTATGACCCCATTTGACACATATTACCCATTCGAATATGTCCTTAGGGGTCCTAGGACCTCTAGGGACATATGTCATCATTTAATGGGTCAAAGGGGGTCACCTATGACCCCCTTTGATTCATATGAACGATTTGAATATGTCCCTGGGGGTCCTAGGACCCCTAAGGACATATGTCGTCGTTTAATGGGTCAAAGGGGGTCATAGGTCACCCTATGACCCCCTTTGACCCATATGAAGCATTCGAATATGTCCCTAGAGGTCCTAGGACCCCTAGGGACATATGTCTTCTTTTAATGGGACAAAGAGGGTCATAGGTCACCCTATGACCCCCTTTGACCCATATTACCCATTAGAATATGTCCCTAGGGGTCCGAGGACCCCTAGAGACATATATCGTCGTTTAATGGGTCAAGAGGGTCATAGGTCACCCTATGACCCCCTTTGACGCATATGAACGATTCGAATATGTCCCTAGGGGTTCTAGGTCCCCTAGAGACATATGTCATCATTTAATGGGTCAAAGAGGGTCATAGGTTACCCTATGACCCCATTTGACCCATATTACGCATTCGAATATGTCCCTAGGGGTCCTAGGACCCCTAGGGACATATGTCGTCGTTTAACGGGTCTAAGGGGGTCATTGGTCACCCTACGACACCATTTGACTCATATGAACAATTCGAATAGGTCCCTAGGGGTCTTAGGCCCCCTAGGGACATATTTCGTTTTTTAATGAGTTAAAGGGGGTCATAGCTCACCCTACGAGCCCCATTGACCCATATGAACAATACAAATATGTCCCTAGGGGTCTTAGGACCCCTAGGGACATATGTAGTCGTTTAATGAGTCAAAGGGTGTCATAGGGTAACCCATATGAACGATTCGAATATGTCCCTAGGGGTCTTAGGACCCCTAGAGACATATGTCATCGTTTAATGGGTCAAAGAGGGTCATAGGTTACCCTATGAGCCCATTTGATCCATATTTTCCATTCGAATATGTCCCTAGGGGTCCTAGGACCCCTAGGGACATATGTCGTCGTTTAATGGGTCAAAGGGGGTCACCTATGACCCCCTTTGACTCATATGAATGATTCGAATATGTCCCTAGGTGTCCTAGGACCCCTAGGGACATATGTCGTCGTTTAATGGGTCAAATAGGGTCATAGGTCACCCTATGACCCCATTTGACCCATATGAACCATTCGAATATGTCCGTAAGGTCCGAGGACCCCTAGAGACATATGTCTTTGTTTAATGGGTCAAAGAGGGTCATAGGTCACCTTATGACCCCCTTTGACCCATATTACCCATTCGAATATGTCCCTAGGGGTCGTAGGACCCCTAGAGACATATATCATTGTTTAATGGGTCAAGAGGGTCATAGGTCACCCTATGACTCCTTTTGACTCATATGAACGATTCGAATATGTCCCTAGGGGTCCTAGGACCCCTAGAGAGATATGTCGTCATTTAATGGGTCAAAGAGGGTCATAGGTTACCCTATGACCCCATTTGACCCATATTACCAATTCGAATATGTACCTAGGGGTCCTAGGACCCCTAGGGACAGATGTCGTCATTTAATGGGTCAAAGGGCGTCACCTATGACCCCCTTTGACTCATATGAACGATTCGAATATGTCCCTAGGGGTCCTAGGACCCTTAGGGAGATATGTCGTCATTTAATGGGTCAAAGGGGGTCATAGGTCATCCTATGACCCCCTTTGACCGATATGAAGCATTTGAATATGTCCCTAGAGGTTCTAGGACCCCTAGGGACATATGTCTTCGTTTAATGGGTCAAAGAGGGTCATAGGTCACCCTATGACCCCCTTTGACCCATATTAGCCATTCAAATATGTCCCTAGGGGTCCTAGGACCCCTAGAGACATATATCGTCATTTAATGGGTCAAGAGGGTCATAGGTCACCCTATGACCCCTTTTGACCCATATGAATGATTCAAATATGTCCCTAGGGGTCCTAGGACCCCTAGAGACATATGTCGTTATTTAATGGGTCAAAGAGGGTCATAGGTTACCCTATGACCCCATTTGACCCATATTACCCATTCGAATATGTCCCTAGGGGTCCTAGGACCCTTAGGGACATATGTCGTCGTTTAATGGGTCAAAGGGGGTCATAGGTCACCCTACGACCCCCTTTGACTCATATGAACAATTCAAATATGTCCCTAGGGATCCTAAGACCCCTAGGGACATATGTCGTCGTTTAATGAGTCAAAGGGGGTCATAGGTCACCCTATGACCCCCTTTGACCCATATGAACGATTCGAATATGTTCTTAGGGGTCTTAGGACCCCTAGGGGCATATGTCGTCGTTTAATGGGTCAAAGAGGGTCATAGGTCACCCTATGACCCCCTTTGACCCATATTACCCATTCGAATATGTCCCTAGAGGTCTTAGGACCCCTAGGGACATATGTCGTCGTTTAATGGGTCAAAGGAGTTCATAGGTCACTCTATGACCCCCTTTGACCCATATGAATGATTCGACTATGTCCTTGTGGGTCCTAGGACCTCTAGGGACATATGTCGTCATTTAATAGGTCAAAGGGGTTCATAGGTCACCCTATGACCCCCTTTGACTCATATGAACGATTTGACTATGTCCCTAGCTGTCCTAGGACCCCTAGGGACATATGTCATCATTTAATGGGTCAAAGAGGGTCATATGTCACCCTATGACCCCCTTTGACCCATAATACCCATTCGAATATGTCCCTAGGGGTCCTAGGACCCCTAGAGACATATGTCATCGTTTAATGGGTTAAAGGGGGTCATAGGGTCCCCCTTTGACTGATATGAACGATTCGGCTATGTCCCTGGGGGTCCTAGGGACATATGTCGTCATTTAATGGGTCAAAGGGACCCCCTTTGACCCATTGAAGGACGACATATGTCCCTAGGGGTCCTAGGACCCCTAGAGACATATATCATCGTTTAATGGGTCAAAGAGGGTTATAGGTCACCCTATGACCCCCTTTAACTCTTATATATTAATAATATATATATATATTAATAATATACATATCAATATAATTATATATATATATATATATATATATATATATATATATATATATATATATATATATATATATACATATTACATTATTATATTTAATGAAAATATTATGTTATTATATAAATATATTAATAACATACATATTAATATAATAATATTTATAATATATATTATATTTAATAAAAATATTATGTTGTTATATAAATATTATATTATTATACATATTAATATAATAATATATAATATATATTACATTTAATGAAAATATTATTTTATTGTATATATTAATAACATACATATTAATATAATAATATATAATATGTATTTTATATATATATAAATTACGTTATTATATTTAGTAAAATTAATAATAATATATATTATATTTATAGATTGTAATAAGATTAACATAAAATATTATTATATATTACTAGATTATATCTTGTATGTTTACATTATGTTATTATATATATATAATATATTAAAATATGCCTTTATATATTAATATAAGTGAAATAATTTAAAAATAAAAAATTAGAACGTTTAAATCGAATTTCCCTCCAAAATTTGAAGATTTTTGAAATTTGACTACCGAGCCATATCGGATATCTGATCAGGCTTGGTATTTACCAAGCCTGCTCGGTCAACCCCAAAGACGTGTTTATAGAGAGTTTTAGTGATACTCAGACTTCAGGTAGCCGTCTGACAATGTTATTTTGATCGAAATTGAATGAAACGAAATGGGTTTTTTAATATCACTCTCTAGATTCCATCAATATAATTTCTGTCAAATTCTGAGTTCGATAAGTATTTATTAGTTAATTATCAATGAAGATTATTGTAAAGTGTTGATTGACATACTGAAGGAAAAATAGCTATAACTTTCAAACGGTATAACATTTTTTAAATCTAAAAGTTGCGTCACATTCTATACTTCACCTAGTATAGGAAAAAAACAAAAAAAGAAAAATTTGATCAAATTTTCTATTAGTTAGGGTGGTCAGACATGGGACTTTTTTTAATCCGAAAAAGTTTTGGTAGAAAATTCATATTTAATTATTTATTTGGAATAAAAATATCAAAAAATATGCGTCACATCTGGGCATGAGTCTAGTTTTCATATCTATAATTATATTAAAAAAATATTATGATATTATTTTGATTAAGGTGGTCAGACATACACCTACTTTTTATTTTCGCCCTAAAATTTTCTTAGTACTGCATTAAAATTCAAACTTTTGACCAATCAATTATATTTTTCTCCTAATAAGGCCTAGTAGTTTAGAAACTACATTCAATTTTCTACAAATTATTTTCTTACAACTTTTTGATATAAAGTCCATAACCACTTCAAAATTATGTGTCAAGTTGACATAACCCTGATTTGCTGATTTTTCACTGCCACTTAAGGCCATAGTTTGGTACACCATGATCTTGCACATACCCAGGTGATGTTATCTACTGTAGGATTATCTTATGTGTTATCACTAGCATGTTAGATTTTCTTATGCTGTTATTATGCATGTTTTAGTAGTGACATCCCTATTACGACAGTACTGATGATTTGGTCGGTAGCTTGGGATGTTACACGCGTGGGATGGCTAGGATCCACGATGGTCTTATGATGCTATTGACGAATGGGAGGAACCGCGTACTTAGTTTGGTTGTTCAGTTCACTGCGATGTTTATTTTAGTGTGTTCTTTGCTGTTGTAGTTTAGATGGATAGATGTTCTCCTTTCTGTGTTGTTCTTGCACTCGAATGTTCATTCCTCGAGCCTTTGTGGATTTGGTACTCCTTGGTGTGGAGGTTCTTTGCTCTAATTTTGGTCCTTTTCTCTTCTAGGAGTGTTTTCGTATTTCTATGGGCGACATTTGTTCAGCATGGTGTGACACTTTAAAAAGTATCACATGCCCATGCAAACTATGTCGTACGACACTATAAAGTATCGCACGCCTTCTTGAGAAATGTTGTACGACACTGGAAGAGTGTCCCACGCCTTCTTGAGAAATGTCATACGATGCTGAAAAGTGTCACATGCCTTCTTGAGAAATGTTGTATGACACTGGAAGAGTGTTGTAAGCATTAAGGAGAAGTACCGCCCTCCCTTAGTAAAAAGTGTCACACGATTTTTGTGAAAAATCTGTGCGTGCCATCAGTGGGCACTTTTCTTGATTATTCGATCTTTTTGAGAGTGGTTTTGGATACCCTTTTGGGTGTTCTTTGACCTTGTGCTGTTGCATTTTGAATTCTATCGATTTATCTTGAAATCGAGTTTTGGTGTTTTTGTTTTTGTCTCTTGGGGTTTAAAATATATCGTTTAAGTATAAGTTGACACATATTTAATTTCTTATACGTTGACATATATTTAATTTATTATACTTAATATATATTTTAATATATGCGACAAATCATTTGAGATAGGTTTCATACCTCTCGAAGATAAGTTATAGATTCTAGGAAATTTCAGGGCTTCAGAAATCCCTAGGGACATATGTCATTGTTTAATGGGTCAAAGAGGGTCATAGGTCACCCTATGACCCCCTTTGACCCATATTACCCATTCGAATATGTCCCTAAAGGTCCTAGGACCCCTAGGGACATATGTCGTCGTTTAATGGGTCAAAAGGGGTCATAGGTCACCCTATGACCCCCTTTGACCCATATGAATGATTCGACTATGTCCCTGGGGGTCCTAGGACCTCGAGGGACATATGTCGTCATTTAATGGATCAAAAGGGGTCATAGGTCACCCTATGACCCCCTTTGACCCATATGAATGATTCGACTATGTCCCTAGGACCCCTAGGGACATATGTCATCGTTTAATGGGTCAAAGAGGGTAATTGGTCACCTTATGACCCCCTTTGACCCATAATTCCCATTTGAATATGTCCCTAGGGGTCCTAGGACCCCTAGAGACATATGTCGTCATTTAATGGGTCAAAGGGGTTCATAGGTCACCTATGACCCCCTTTGACTGATATGAACGATTCGGCTATGTCCCTGGGGGTCGTAAGGACATATGTCGTCATTTAATGGGTCAAAGGGACTTCCTTGGACCCATTAAAGGACGACATATGTCCCTAGGGGTCCTAGGACCCCTAGAGACATATATCGTCGTTTAATGGGTCAAAGAGGGTTATAAGTCACCCTATGACCCCCTTTGTCTCTTATATGTTAATAATATACATATATATTAATAATATACATATCAATATAATTATATATATATATACATACACATATACATATTACATTATTATATTTAATGAAAATATTACGTTATTATATAAATATATTAATAACATATATATTAATATAATAATATTTATAATATATATTATATTTAATAAAAATATTACGTTGTTATATAAATATTATATTATTATACATATTAATATAATAATATATAATACGTATTTTATATATATATATAAATTACGTTATTATATTTAGTAAAAATAATAATAATATATATTATATTTATAGATTGTAATAAGATTAACATAAGATATTATTATATATTACTAGATTATATCTTGTATGTTTACATTACGTTATTATATATATATAATATATTAAAATATGCCTTTACATATTAATATAAGTGAAATAATTTTAAAATAAAAAATTAGAACGTTTAAATCGAATTTCCCTCCAAAATTTGAAGATTTTTGAAATTTGACTACCGAGCCATATCGGATATCCGATTAGGCTTGGTATTTACCAAGCCTGCCCGGTCAACCCCAAAGACGTGTTTATAGAGAGTTTTAGTGATACTCAGACTTTGGGTAGCCGTCTGACACTGTTATTTTGATCGAAATTGAATGAAACGAAATGGGTTTTTTAATATCGCTCTCTAGATTCCATCAATATAATTTCTTTCAAATTTTGAGTTCGATAAGTATTTATTAGTTAATTATCAATGAAGATTATTGTAAAGTGCTGATTGACATACTGAATGAAAAATAGCTATAACTTTCAAACGGTATAACATTTTTTAAATCTAAAAGTTGTGTCACATTCTATACTTCACCTAGTATAAGAAAAAAACAAAAAAAGAAAAATTTGATCAAATTTTCTATTAGTTAGGGTGGTCAGACACGAGACTTTTTTTAATCCGAAAAAGTTTTGGTAAAAAATTCATATTTAATTATTTATTTGGAATAAAAATATCAAAAAATATGCGTCACATCCGGGCATGAGTCTAGTTTTCATATCTATAATTATATTTAAAAAAATTATGATTTGATTTTGATTAAGGTGGTCAGACATACACCTACTTTTTATTTTCGCCTTGAAATTTTCTTAGTACTGCATTAAAATTCAAACTTTTGACCAATCAATTATTATTTTCTCCTGATAAGGCCTAGTATTTTAGAAACTACATTCAATTTTCTACAAATTATTTTCTTACAACTTTTTGATATAAAGTCCATAACCACTTCAAAATTATGTGTCAAGTTGACATAAACCTGATTTGCTGACTTTTCACTACCACTTAAGGCCATAGTTTGGTACACCATGATCTTGCACATACCCAGGTGATGTTATCTACTGTAGGATTATCTTATGTGTTATCACTAGCATGTTAGATTTTCTTATGCTGTTATTATGCATGTTTTAGTAGTGACGTCCCTATTACGACAGTACTGATGATTTGGTCGGTGGCTTGGGATGTTACACGCGGGGGATGGCTAGGATCCACGATGGTCTTATGATGCTATTGACGAATGGGAGGAACCGCGTACTTAGTTTGGTTGTTCAGTTTACTGCAATGTTTATTTCAGTGTGTTCTTTGCTGTTGTAGTTTAGATGGATAGATGTTCTCCTTTCTGTGTTGTTCTTGCACTCGAATGTTCATTCCTCGAGCCTTTGTGGATCCGGTACTCCTTGGTGTGGAGGTTCTTTGCTCTAATTTTGGTCCTTTTCTCTTCTGGGAGTGTTTTCATGTTTCTATGGGCGATATTTATTCAGCATGGTGTGACACTGTAAAAAGTATCACACGCCCATCCAAACTATGTCATACGACACTGTAAAGTATCGCATGCCTTCTTGAAAAATGTTGTACGACACTGGAAGAGTGTCCCACACCTTCTTGAGAAATGTCATACGATGCTGAAAAGTGTCACATGCCTTCTTGAGAAATGTCATACGATACTGGAAGAGTGTCGCACGCATTAAGGAGAAGTATTGCCCTCCCTTAGAAAAAAGTGTCACACGATTTTTGTGAAAAATCTGTGCATGCCATCGGCGAGCACTTTTCTTCATTATTCGATCTTTTTGAGAGTGGTTTTGGATACCCTTTTGGGCGTTCTTTGACCCTGTGCTGTTGTATTTTGAATTCTATTGATTTATCTTGAAATCGAGTTTTGGTGTTTTTGTTTTTGTCTCTTGGGGTTTAAAATATATCGTTTAAGTATAAGTTGACACATTTAATTTCTTATACGTTGACATATATTTAATTTCTTATACTTAATATATATTTTAATATATGTGACAAATCATTTGAGATAGGTTTCAGACCTCTCGAAGATAAGTTATAGATTCGAGGAAATTTCAGGGCTTCAGAAATCTAGACTAGCCAATTTTCAGGGCTTCAAGATTTCAGGCTTAGCCAAATTTTGGGATTCTGCATTTTACCCCAGCTTGGTGTTTGGTTGATGAGTGGTCTTTTCTTGTGCCATCATCTTTTTTTTGGTGGTCATTGGCTTTTGTTTGAGTGTGTAATTTGGGTAGTGGCGTTCGGAGATTTGTTGGTTGTCGGGATTGTGTTGAAGTCTTCTGTTGCAATCTTTGTGATCCCTGTATGATCTTGTCTTGTGCATTCATACTTGTAAAAAAAAAAATATCTTGGCTTGATTTGAATCCTTGTTTCCAAAGATCTTTGGGCGGGGCATTACATCTGGTATCAGAGCCCATGTTCAAAGATTGGGATCTCTTTGTTTATGTTGCCCATGTAGTTGTTGCTGCATTGGTTGAGTGCGAGTGTCTTGGTGAGAACTCGTGATCTTTTTTGTTTTGGTATCTACTCATGATGGACTTGCTTGTCCAGTAGATGCAACTAGAGCAGTGTGTGGAGAAGGAAGTGAGTCTTCCTGGCTTTGTAGGTGGGATCGATGTGCCTTGTTTGGTTGGTTGCGTATGTGACCCTTTTTGGATGGAGCCACTGATTGGTTACCATGTGTTGGCTTGTGTGCCTCTTCTTGTTTCTCCTTGTGGGGTTAGGTGCATTGTTTCCCTGTTTTCTCCTGATTGTAAGTTGATGAATGAATCTTATTTGTGATTCTCTATTTTGTTGTTATAATGATGAAATGGTTCCTTTCATTGAAAATGAATGTTTATTGTGAATCATTGCAAATTTGTAGTTTTGCATTATATATTTTGGTTAATGACTTAAGTCCCCAATTTGATTGTTTTTTAAGCTTATGTAAAACTGTATGAATTTGATGGATATCTAAATGTTACATTGCATGGAAATTTTTTTTTTTTGCATATGCATGGGATTACTAATGGTATACTGTTTGATGTGTGTGAGTGTGTTCTCTAACATTGCTAGGATGGTGTATTCCTTAGCATTGTGTGGTGATTTATCCCTCTTGTGTGACTATACTTAGTTATCACCTGTAATGTGATTTGTTTGATGCCTTATTTTATTGGGTTGGAGGTACTTTCCTCATGTTGTTGTGCTATCATTGGTTTTTAGTATTTTCCTCTCTTGGAGTAGTGATCAAATTTTATCTATCGCTCTCTTTGTGGCAGTTGTCACATTTGACTTATTGTTGAAATGAGCTCTTTTTGGTACTTACTGTTGGAATCGGCAATTCTCCCATTTGAGCCTTTTATTTTGTTTCATGATGACTATTCTGGATGTGTTTTACTGCTGTCCAGTTGTGTTTTGTGACTCTATCATGTTCATCTCGAACCTTTGGTAGTACATTCAAGGGATATTATCATGGAGAACATGCTAGTGTGTCTTTGTTAGATCTAAAGTTGTTATTGTAACTGAATGGTTTAAATGGTGATTAAACTTAATGTTATTTTTGAAATAAATTGAAAGGTGGACCCTTGCTTGAAAATCTTTCAATTCATTATGCATTAGTGCTTATGTTATGCTTAATTAATGAATTTATGAAAGAAAAGTAATGATGGTTTCAATGTGTGATTTACCTTTCATTCCATGCCTTATGTTGTTTTGGGCATGTGTGCTCTTGTATGGATTTGGACATTTCGTCCGTTGCTTGTCTTAGTGACCAAGGCTGTTGGTTTTCTCTTTGTTATTTTGATTTAAGTGGTGGCTCAAATCATAGGTCTTGGTCTCTCTTAGCTTCTTCATGTTGTAGTCCTTGTCAATATCTTTTCGACGCTTTTCAAATGGATTCAATCTAGGTCTGATAGTGAGGCTATGGCTTTTGGAGTTGTTGATTCATAACAGAAGAGTTATCTTGTCTTCATAATCTACTAGGTACCTGTTGCGGTTTGTGCTTGGGTTTTTTGTGTTTCCTATTGCACTAAACCACCCTTGTGAGGTGTAGTGTGGTTTGTGAGTGTTCCTTGCTCAGGGTTGATGTTTCCTTGTCTTTTGGGGGTGACTCAGTTCTTTTATGAGTCTAGATTCTCCTTCTTGGACGTTGTCTTGGGTGCACCTCTGTATCTTTTTCTCTATTGTGAGAGTAGGCTAGTATGGTTATGCCACTAGCTTAGTTAGTGTTTTCAGGTGAGTATGTTGATGGTTGGTGAAATTGTGAGTTTCCTAACACATCATGGACTGGTTAGTGTAGAGGTTGAGAGAAATACTCCCTCTTAGTCCTAATACTCTATAGTATCCTTCTCCCTAAGCTTCAATCTTCATGTGGATTGTCTCAGTCAAGTTTTCTCTTTAACTATTGACTTGAGGCTAGAGATTGAGTTTAGCGGTAGATTGGGTGTAGTTTTCCTATCATGGTGCTAGAGGGACATGATATCTTTGGACACATGTTACCATCTCATGAGTTGGTATGCAGAGATTTGATGATTGTGTCCACTGACGAAAGTCTGTGCAACCTTGTGGAAAGGTGATATCTTGTCTGGTTGGGTTATGTTACCCTAGTTTCCAGTGGTAGTTGAGTTTTTGTACCTTTGTGAGGTGTCGTTCTCCTACGCTTGGTGGTGAGTTGTCTTTTGGAGTGTGTCCTTTTGTTGGTAAACTTTCATCCTCTTTGTTCTAAGGGTGAGTTTACATGGATTCTAGAATGATCATGTGTGACATGATAGTATTCTTGGGAATTTTGGGATGGTTTTTCCCCATGATTCCAACTTTTGTTGGAAGTGCATTGTGTTTTGACTTGATTTTGTGGTCATGTGGTAGGTGCATGTTTCGTTGGGCACCTATTGACAAGGTAGAGTGGCTTGTTCCTTACCTTGTATTGTTGATTTTATGGCTAGATGGTTTTTCCTAGCGCATAGAAGGTTCCCTGTTGGAGGACCTTGTGTCTGTGTGACACCCATTCTCTTGTGGTTAACCTATTTGGGGGTTAACATGATGGGTTGAGTATGTTGGAGTGATTTGGGTTTGACTTGTACAGAGTTGTTGAGTCATTCCTATTGCTCGCTTTTGATTTTTTTTTTTGTGTATTTTGGGTTCTATTCTTGGATTGTAGGCTTCTAGGAGTAAGCCTAGTCTTTGGGGGGGATGATGTAGTGCCTCTCCCATTTGACTTTTGTAACTCATCCTGATGGATGCACCCTTGCTGATCTTTTATTGTGATGGATCATGATTGTGACCCTGAGTGGTCTACGTCGTTGAGTTGTTTGGATTTATGTTTCCATATCAGTTGCTTTGATTATGCTTTTGACTGATCTTTAAGATTATGATTTGATTTTTGGTTCACTGAGGTTTGTGCTAGTGGTTACCAGGATCGATGTGAGTATCATGAGGTTGTTTCGTGATTACCCTGAGATGTGTGCAGAGATTGCACTATGTACTTTTTAACATGCTACACTAGACTAGGTTCCTATAGCAGTGGTTAGTCATGTTTACGACTATATTTTCTTATGTGTTTTAAATGCCTTTTTAATGCAGAGTAATCAATCGTTATTAAATGTTCAAGTAATTAGAATGGATTGTTCTTGTTGGATTATTTGGTTATGTGTTGCGGACATTTACCTTGTTTTATTTCTAATTAAAGAGATATTTTTTACTCATGTTATGTTTACATTTGAGAGGACCCGAGGGTCAAATGTTACTATTTGATTCCAGTATCATAGATATTAGACTACTATGTTGTTCAATTAATCATATTGCATGATGATGCCATTTTGAGATGACAGTGTGTTTTATGATGATATCTGGTTATCTGGTATTTGGACATACCTCTGATGATGTTATGTGATGGATTTAATGCTTTGGTTATTTACTTCATTCCTACGTTGTTATGCTTTATGCGAACGTGAGTGATGTAAATAGATTATTTTAATATAATTAATTAAATGGCTAAATTAGGTGATTTAATGCATTTATTGCTTCGGCTATGTTATTATATGCAATTGCACTTGATCGTGTTGTTTAGTGTGCAAGATTTATATCCTTGGCAGTGGCACATGGAATTAGTGATTCAGCCTTTCATATTTTACAAATGTCATCCTTGTATGGTCGATGTATCCTTTATTAAAATGTTTAATTTATACCATTCGTTGATTATTAAATCCAAACTCATTGCATTATGTGATTAGACCAGTAAGCGTGTTTGTGCATTTAGAGGTTCGCATTGTCACGAAAGTTGTTTAGGAGATTTATGTGTTTTTGAGTTTTTAGGCTTTTAAATTGATTTATTTTAATTTCTGGTAGCTTTGCCATAGATGAATTTCTATTTATAGGAATAGCCTATTTTCGTTTGGGTCGATTCGGGGTTTAACTAGATTGGCTGGTTAAATGCCCTAATCGATTATTCACTCGAAAAGTGAATAAGTATCCAAAGAGGAATTTAATTCCTCACTTCTCACTTTCAAATTGGAAAGTTGGAGAGAAAAACCAAAATCCTCTTCATGAGGATTTACTATTTTGTTCGTTGTGGAAGCTATGGGCATGGGATCGTCGCGAGGTTGAGCTCATTGGATCTAGCTTGAGGAAACCTTGGATTACCATGATTTTCAGCCACTTCTACGAGTGTTTTATTTTATGGTTCAGATTTCCGTCTTGCCCTTTTGGCTGTGAGGTAGGGCTTTCCTATTTTATTATTTCTACTCTGTTTCTGCTTTTGTTTTTGGTAGCCATTTGTTTGGAGGCTGAGAACTAGTGTTCCCCTCCGTTTCTGTATGCTAGTTCTACCCGGTTGGGTAGGTATGAACATTTCCCTATTTTTTGGGATGAGGGTTTGGAATTTTACGCCGTTATGCTGGCCGTTTTTGCATACGATGTTCGATTCCATTGATTTTTAGATTTTTGGAGTTTTTGAACCCAAAGGCCAAATGGGTTTTAATTTTGAAGTTTTCCAAATTCTTGGGGTTTTTACCTCGTTTTGTGTGCCACCTTATTTTCTCGGGTTTCTTTGGCACAATGTGGGTCGTGGACCTTGATGATCCATTTGGATATCAATTAGACCACTTTTGACCTTTAATGTTGCATTGGGATGCGTGTTGCATCCGTACTCCCGATGTTGTGTTCGGTTGAATGATATTATATTTGTTATGGTTTTTGTTGGACCTTTGCTTTTGTTTCATGAACATTAGGATTCATGTAGAATCCATACTCTCGGATTGAGGTCAGTTGAGTGAGTTCATGACGTTTGGTCTTGTTACATCATTGGGATTCGTGTAGAATCCATACTCTCGGATTGAGGCCGGTTGAGTGATTTCATGATGTATGATTTTATTGGCTTTGGGATTCGTGTAGAATCTGCCCTTCCTGTCTTGCTTTCAGTTGGGTGTTTTCTTTGCATTGTGTTCTCATTCCTGTCCTTGTGTTATGATCTTCATGATGGTGGTGTGCCACACAAGAGTACGTGCGCGTACATTTGTTGGGTGACTTGCGAGGCCTGATCTTCCATGGATTTGCTAGAAGTTATGATCATTGGGGTTGGGATGGGAGTATGCATGCCCACAGGCACTTGTCATAGGATGAGCATGGGCAGGGTAGGGTAGCATATGGAGGGGCCTTCTATCTCGTAGCCCGGAGATCATGACGCCATGGGTATGGCTGAGAGTAGCTTGTTTAAGTTATAACTAAAGAAAATGTGTGACTGGTAATAAAACTTAACATAATAAAATATTTGGGGTGCAAGAGCCTTTCCATTGAGGGATGTTGAATTTGTGCAAGTCCTAGCTTGGGCTTTTTGATGCCAAGCGACTCTCCATGATGTTAGTCCATACATAGTAGCCTATTGAGTGTCTAACCAGGACCTGTACTCCTTGCATTGTCTTAGGTTCTTGGTTCAACCATGATACTATCTAGCATGAGTGTTAGCCATGGATTTGATTTTTGTGTGTTTGTGGTTGGATCTTTATCTCCATCAGCACGACAGGTGTGGACCTATGGGTGCCACGTGGTTGGGAGGCGTAGCTACCTTCACCATTGCTAGGGATTAGTGTACAGTGACGATCTTTTGTCCTAGTGCGACCATTGTTGGATGTCTTGACTTGGTACTTCAGGTTTCGGAGTATGCTTTCTTGTGATTTATGCTTTCATTGGGATGCTTGTATATCATGTTTAGATGATGTTATTTTATTTGGTGCATTCCCTTATTATGATGTTTAGCATATGATTAGATGATGTGATTTGCTTTAGTAGTATATCTGTTGCTTACAATTCTTTAGCATGTGATAGGTGATGTTATCTACTGTAGGATTATCTTATGCGTTATCACTAGCATGTTAGATTTTCTTATGCTATTATTATGCATGTTTTAGTAGTGACGTCCCTATTACGACAGTACTGACGATTTTGTCAGTGGCTTGGGATGTTACGCGCGAGGGATGGCTAGGATCCACGATGGTCTTATGATGCTATTGACAGTTGAGAGGAACCACGTACTTAGTTTAGTTGTTCAATTCAATGCGATGTTTATTTTAGTGTGTTCTTTGCTGCTGTAGTTTAGATGTATAGATGTTCTCCTTTTTGTGTTGTTCTTGCACTAGAGTGTTCATTCTAAGAGCCTTTGTGGATCCGGTACTCCCTGGTGTGGAGGTTTTTTGCTCTAATTTTGGTCCTTTTTGCTTTTGGGAGTGTTTTCATGTTTCTATGGGCGACATTTGTTCAGCATGGTGCGACACTTTAAAAAGTATCGCACGCCCATGTAAACTATGTCGTATGACACTGTAAAGTATCGCACGCCTTCTTGAGAGTGTCACACGCCTTCTTGAGAAATTTTATATGATGCTAAAAAGTGTCGCATGCCTTCTTGAGAAATGTCGTACGACACTGGAAGAGTGTCGCATGCCTCAAGGAGAAGTATCGCCCTCCCTTAGTAAAAAGTGTCGCACGATTTTTGTGAAAAACCTGGGTGTGCCATCAGTGGGCACTTTTCTTTGTGATCCAATCTTTTTGAGAGTGGTTTTGGATACCCTTTTGGGCATTCTTCGACCCTGTGCTGTTGCATTTTGAATTCTATCAGTTTCTCTTGAAATCGAGTTTTTGTGTTTCTGTTTTAGTGTCTTGGGGTTTAAAATATATCGTTTAAGTATAAGTTGATGTATATATAATTTCTTATAAGTTCACGTATATTTAATATACGTCAACTTATAAGAAATTAAATATACATCAACTTATACTTAAGATATATTTTAATATATGTGACAAATCATTTGAGATAGGTTTCAGACCTCTCGGAGATAAGTTATGGATTCTAGGAAATTTCAGGGCTTCAGAAATCCAGACTTAGCCAATTTTCAAGGCTTCAGGATTTTAGGCTTAGCCAAATTTTGAGATTCTGCATTTTACCCCAGCTTGGTGTTTGGTTGATGAGTGGTCTTTTCTTGTGCCCTCATCTTGTTGTGGTGGTTGTTGGCTTTTGTTTGGGTGTGTCAGTTGGGTAGTGGCATTCGAAGATTCGTTGGTTGTCGGGATTGTGTTGAAGTCTTTCGTTGTGATCTTTGTGATCCCTGTATGATGTTGTCTTGTGCATTCATACTTGTAAAAAAAAAAATATCTTGGCTTGATTTGAATCCTTGTTTCCAAGGATCTTCGGGCGGGGCATTACATCTGGTATCAAAGCCCATGTTCAGACATTGGGATCTCTTTGTTTATGTTGCCCATGTAGTTGTTGCTGCGTTGGTTGAGTGCGAGTGTCTTGGTGAGAACTCGTGATCTTTGTTGCTTTGGTATCTACTCGTGATGGACTTGCTTGTCCAGTAGATGCAACTAGAGCAATGTGTGGAGAAGGAAGTGAGTCTTCCTTGCCTTGTGGGCGGGATCGATGTGCCTTGTTTGGTTGGTTGCGTGTGTGACCCTTTTTGGATAGAGCCACTGATTGGTTTCCATGTGTTGGCTTATGTACCTCTTCTTGTTTCTCCTTGTGGGGTTAGGTGCATTGTTTCCCTGTTTTCTCCTGATTGTAAGTTGATGAATGAATCTTATTTGTGATTCTTTATTTTGTTGTTATAATGATGAAATGGTTCCTTTCATTCAAAATGAGTGTTTATTGTGAATCATTGCAAAGTTGTAGTTTTGCATTATATATTTGGGTTAATGACTTAAGTCCCCAATCTGATTGTTTCTTAAGCTTATGTAAAACTGTATTAATTTGATGGATATCTAAATGTTGCATTGCATGGAAATTTTTGTTTTTTGCATATGCATGAAATTACTGATGGTATACTGTTTGATGTGTGTGAGTGTGTTCTCTAACATTGCTAGGATGGTGTATTCCTTAGCATTGTGTGGTGATTTATCCCTCTTGTGTGACTGTACTCAGTCATCACCTGTAATGTGATTTGTTTGATGCCTTATTTTATTGGGCTAGAGGTACTTTCCTCATGTTGTTGGGCTAGCATTGGTTTTTAGTATTTTCCTCTCTTGGAGTAGTGATCAAATTTTATCTATCGCTCTCTTTGTGGCAGTTGTCACATTTGACTTATTGTTGAAATGAGCTCTTTTTGGTACTTACTGTTGGAATTGGCAATTCTCCCATTTGAGCTTTTTATTTTGTTTCATGATGACTATTCTGGATGTGTTTTACTGCTGCCCAGTTGTGTGTTGTGACTCTATCATGTTCATCTCGAACCTCTGGTAATACGTTCAAGGGATATTATCATGGAGAACATGCTAGTGTGTCTTTGTTAGATCTAAAGTTGTTATTGTAACTGAGTGGTTTAAATGGTGATTAAACTTAATGTTATTTTTGAAATAAATTGAAAGGTATGTACTTGTTCTATAGTGACTCTTGGACCCTTGCTTGAAAATCTTTCAGTTCATTATGCATTAGTGGTTATGTTATGCTTAATTAATGAATTTATGAAAGAAAAGTAATGATGGTTTCAATGTGTGATTTACCTTTCATTCCATGCCTTATGTTGTTTTGGGCATGTGTGCTCTTGTGTTGATTTGGACAGTTCATCCGTTGCTTGTCTTGGTGACCAAGGCTATTGGTTTTGGCTTTATTGTTTTGATTTGAGTGGTGGCTCAAATCGTAGGTCTTGGTCTCTCTTAGCTTCTTCATGTTGTAGTCCTTGTCAATATCTTTTCGATGCTTTTCAAATGGATTCAATCCAAGTCCGTAGTGAGGCTATGGCTTTTGGAGTTGTTGATCGATGTTCTATGTAACTTTTTGAGTAGAGGGCAATTCAATCATGACATATCGTATTTATGGCAGCTTTGCCATAGATGAATTCCTATTTATAGGAATAGCCTATTTTTGTTTGGGTCAATTCAGGGTTTAACTAGATTGGCTGGTTAAATGCCCTAATCGATTATTCACCCGAAAAGTGAATAAGTATCCAAAGAGGAATTTAATTCCTCATTTCTCACTTTCAAATTGGAAAGTTGGAGAGTAAAACCCAAAATCCTCTTCATGAGGATTTACTGTTTTGTTTGTTGTGGATGTTGCGGATGTGGGATCGTCGCGAGGTTGAGCTCGTTGGATCTAGCTCGGGAAAACCTTGGATTACCACGATTTTTAGCCACTTCTGCGAGTGTTTTATTTTATGGTTCAGATTTTTGTTTTGCCCTTTTGGCTATGAGGTAGGGCTTTCCTATTTTATTGTTTCTTCTCTGTTTCTACTTTTTTTTTTGGTAGCCATTTGTTTGGAGGTTGAGAACTAGTGTTCCCCTCCGTTTTTGTATGCTAGTTATACCTGGTTGGGCAGGTATGAATATTTCCCTTTTTTTGGGATGAGGGTTTGGAATTTTACGCTTTTATGCTGGCCGTTTTTGCATACGATGTCTGATTCCATTAATTTTTGGATTTTTGGGGTTTTTGAACCCAAAGGCCAAATGGGTTTTAATTTTGAAGTTTTCCAAATTTTTGGGTTTTTACCTCGTTTTTCATGCTGCCCTACTTTCTCAGGTTTTCTTGGCACAATGTGGGTCATAGACATTGATGATCTGTTTGGATATCAGTCAGACCACTTTTGCACTTTTATATTGGATTGGGATGTGTGTTGCATCTGTACTCCCGACATTGTGTTCGGTTGAGTGATTTTATACTTGTTATGGTTTTTGTTGGACCTTTGCTTTTGTTTTGTGAACGTTAGGATTCATGTAAAATCCATACTCTCGGATTGAGGTCAGTTGAGTGAGTTCACGATGTTTGGTCTTGTTACATCATTGGGATTCGTGTAGAATCCATACTCTCAGATTGAGGCCGGTTGAGTGATTTCATGATGTATGATTTTATTGGCTTTGAGATTCGTGTAGAATCTGTCCTTCCTGTCTTGCTTTCAGTTGGGTGTTTTCTTTGCATTGTGTTCTCATTCCTATCCTTGTGTTATGATCTTCATGATGGTGGTGCGCCACACATGAGTACGTGCGCGTACATTTGTTGGGCGTTTTGCGAGGCCCGATCTTCCGTGGATTTGCCAGAAGTTATGATCATTGGGGTTGCGATGGGAGTATGCATGCCCACGGGCACTTGTCGTAGGATGAGCATGGGTAGGGCAGGGTAGCATATGGAGGGGCCTTCTATCTTGCAGCTCAGTGATCATGATGCCATAGGTATGGCTGAGAGGAGCTTGTTTAAGTGATAGCTAAAGAAAATGTGTGACTAGTAATAAAACTTAAGATAATAAAATATTTGGGGTGCAAGAGCCTTTTCGTTGAGGGATGTTGAATCTGTGCAAGTCCTAGCTTGGGATTTTTGATGCCAAGCGACTCTCCCTGATGTTAGTCCCTACATAGTAGCCTATTGAGTGTCTGACCATGACCTGTACTCCTTGCATTGTCTTAGGTTCTTGGTTCAGCCATCATACTATCTGGTATGAGTGTTACCCATGGATGTTGTGATTTTTGTGTGTTTGTGGTTGGATCTTTATCTCCATCAGCATGGCGAGTGTGGACCTATGGGTGCCACGTGGTTGGGAGGCATAGCTACCTTCACCACTACTAGGGATCGATGTATAGAGATGATCTTTTGTCCTAGTGCGACTATTGCTGGATGTCTTGACTTGGTACTTCGGGTTCTGGAGTATGCTTTCTTGTGATTTATACTTTCATTAGGATGCTTTTATATCATGTTTAGATGATGTTATTTTATTTGGTGCATTCCCTTATTATGATGTTTAGCATATGATTAGATGATGTGATTTTCTTTAGTAGTATATCTGTTGCTTACTATTGTTTAGCATGTGATAGGTGATGTTATCTACTGTAGGATTATCTTATGCATTATTACTAGCATGTTAGATTTTCTTATGCTATTATTATGCATGTTTTAGTAGTGACGTCCCTATTACGACAGTATTGACAATTTGGTCAGTGGCTTGGGATGTTACGCACAGAGGATGGCTAGGATCCACAATGGTCTTATGATGCTATTGACGGTTGGGAGGAACCGTGTACTTAGTTTGGTTTTTCAGTTCACTACGATGTTTATTTCAGTGTGTTCTTTGCTGCTGTAGTTTAGATGGGTAGATGTTCTCCTTTCTGTGTTGTTCTTACACTAGAGTGTTCATTCCTCGAGCCTTTGTGGATTCGGTATGCCTTAAGAAGAAGTATCGCCCTCCCTTAGTAAAAAGTGTTGCACGATTTTTGTGAAAAACCTATGCATACCATCAGCGGGCACTTTTCTTCGTGATTTGATCTTTTTGAGAGTGGTTTTGGATACCCTTTCAGGCGTTCTTCGACCCTATATTGTTGCATTTAATTGACATATAAGTTGACATATATTTAATTTCTTATACTTAAGATATATTTTAATGTATGCGAAAAATCATTTGAGATAGGTTTCAAACCTCTCGGAGATAAGTTATGGATTCTAAGTAATTTCAGGGCTTCAGAAATCTAGACTTAGCCAATTTTTAGGGCTTCAGGATTTCGGGCTTAGCCAAATTTTGGGATTCTGCATTTTACCCCAGCTTGGTGTTTGGTTGATGAGTGGTCTTTTCTTCTGCACTCATCTTGTTGTGGTGGTTGTTGGCTTTTGTTTTGGTGTGTCAGTTAGGTAGATGCATTTAGAGATTTATTGGTTGCCAAGATTGTGTTAAAGTCTTCCATTGCGATCTTTGTGATCCCTGTATGATGTTGTCTTGTGCATTCATACTTGTAAAAAAAAAAAAAATCTTTGCTTGATTTGAATCCTTGTTTCCAAGGATCTTTGGGTGGGGCATTACATTTATGGGCTGAGTTTGAGTTGGGTTTGAAACCCAACTATTTTGATATGAAAGCATTTTAGGGGGTTGGTAGAGGGATGCCTCAAGATAGGCCTGGGGCAAAGCTAAGGGATAGAATGAGAAACCACAGGTGAACTGAGCCCCTTGTACCTCTTCCTACGCCTATTGTGCCTGCACCTCACCATCATCAAGAAGTTTCATGTACTTTTACCCATTTGAGTGCCCTTTCGGGAAATGTAGTACAATAGTGGATGCAGGCGGTAAATGCTCCTCCACTTGGACATGTTTGTACTAGTTGTGGAGGTATATGCACAGGTCCCCAGAGTGATCCTGGTGTAGCACACGATGGCCATTATGTTGAGGGTGCAGATTTTGATGATGATGTATATGCTGCCCGTGGTGATGGTAGTGACGAGATAGACGTGTCATCATTTGTTGACTTCATGTAGCAGGGAGAGCCTAGAGAGAGTCAAGAGCAGCAGGTAAAATTTTAATTTCAATATAAATATAAAGTACACATAATTATTTACTTTCTACATACATATGTAATTGTATTAACTATATTAATTTGTAATTTTGAAATAACAAAGGATGGATGATATTGTTCCTCCTAGGAGGCAGTATAGTCTTTTTCTAAGACCTACAGATGTTGGCATCCCTTATACGGTATGCACTTTGAATTACACTTAAAAAATGTACATTCAAATTCAAATTTAATAACATGTGCTCATATGTTCTTTTTATCTGATTTTGTAGGGATTGTCTGCATCTACACAAATTAATGTTAGTACAAGTCCTACTCCAGTTACCACTGAGGCATAGCCTCAAATACATGTGGAATGAACTTTGATTGAAGAAAAATAATTTGTCTTATTTTTATGTATGTACATTAATATTAACTTATAATTTGAGCAATTTTGACTCACATGTATATATATTTTATGTGTTTTGATTTTACGAATAGGAACCATATCATACTCTTCCATACAGGCTTCAGTATAGTTTATTTTCAACTCCATCTTATGATTATTGTGCTAGCATACCTGTAGACACATATATGACATTAGCTACCACTTAGGTATGATATATATATATATATATATATATATATATATATATATATATATATATATATATATATATATATATATATATATATATATATATATATATATATATATATATATATATATATATATATATATATATATATATATATATATATATATATATTATACATGTTAAATTTATAGTAAGTTTCATATCACGTCTCGGGAGTCTACCACTAGAAGTCCATAAAATATTCACTGGATCACATTCAAAATTAACCCTTCTCTTTACAACTCTTTCTAAAGTCTTATGATTCACATTAAGATATCCACTTATGTTGCTAATCAATCTTTTGTTAGATGTTGATTTGTTAACTAAAGCTGTTGTTATTGCTCATGATGCTGCATTCTTATCTTTAGACCGACTTCTCTTTCTGATAACATCAAAGGCACTAGCAATGGTGGATACAACTTGTTTCAAAGACTCATTTTTATTCTTGAGTTTTGCATACATTCCCAACCTTCTCATTAATTTTTGTATTTTAGACATTTTAATTAGTTGCTACATTAGCTAACATTGAAACCCAAATTTCTTATTATAAAAAAAATGCCTCTACAATCTATTAGCATGTGTCCTAATTTGTCTCCATGAAACCAATCCCTCAAGATTATCTAACACATCATTAGGAATATGAAAATTATGTTTAAACACTTTACTATCATCCTGACATGTTTGTTCAGTAGTTGGTGTTTCTATGTCTACATTCATATAATTTTTATTTTCAGACACTTTACTATTTTCACTGTTATTTGGGATTTGAATATCATTTTCAAATTTTCTTGGTATTTTTTTTAGGGCAGGCATTTCAATTGGAGTGTTTTGTGCACGATCATTTGACAATTGCTTCTCATGAAGAAAATCTAAATCGTTTAAATCATATCCTACTTCTAAAAAATCACCAATTTCATCACGGGAGAAAATTTGAGGGTTTGTAGACACACCTATATTGAATGCATGATTAGAATGTGCACCTGAATTTTCTTGTATTGGGTTCTCTTCTTTGACCTCTTCATCCATCGTGGTATCCCCAATGTCTTTCTCCTTTGAAACATTATTCAAGTCACTAATTCTCTATCTTCTCTCTTGTTGACATTGTACTTCATTCTCTTTGTTTGCTGCAATCTCCTCATCTATCAAAATTTTTTCTTTCTTCTTTTTTCATTGTTTTGATCCCATGTTTGTACCAATTTTGAATTTCAATCAGTAGCTTGCAAATTGTATAAGAGGAAAAGAAAACAGAATAAGCATGACAGAATTGGCTGTTGCAGATCGAAACTGTTATTCAATTATTTCAATCATTGAAATTAGATCAATGGGGCAGCTCTTGGGGCCCAACAGGTACATTAGAAATGGGTACCCGATTGCTTAAAAATCGGGCACCCAATTCTTTAAAAATTGGGCACCCAATTTTTAAACAGTCGGGTACAATGGTTTAAAGCAATCAGGCACCCAATTTTTTAATTACAAATTGAGTGCCCGATTCTCGAGACATGAGTGGGAATTTGGTATGGCTCCCAAATTTTGCATGGGGTTTTGCCTTGGGGAAAGGCATGGACCAAGCCATGCCATTATGATCCTTTTTTTTTTCTAAGGCATTTAATCGACAATTCCTAGTATTGTCGTAATTTTTTTATAGTCATTCCCATTGAATTTTTTGACAAGACAAAAACCCATTATAGGTCTTACTATTCTGATTTCAAAAACGTAAATTTTATAGTGTTATTAGTTTATTTTCTATTTTTCCATTATTTCTTAATCAAAATTATCTCCTAAACGTTGAAAAGTGACATTCCCTAAAACTTTAATAACTTTTTTATTTTATAATTTTTCTTAAATTAATTTATATGTCATCAATCTACATACAATTCTTTTGATATTAAAATTTTTTTTTGAAAAAAGTGAGATTTTGATCAAATTATGTGGTCCACACACGAGAGGTTTTAAAATTTACCTTTATAGCCAATCAATAATTAATAATACAAAAATTATTCAATTAAAAATTTAGGTAAAATATTGTCATCAGTCTTAGGTGTATTAGGTAACTCCCTTTAAAAGGATTTGTGAAAATTCATTTATTTGTGTCACATTATGGTGTCCATACACAAGTGTGGTATGGTCCTTAAACAAGCATTGTGAAAAAGTGGTTTTTAAAAATCCCTACCAAAAAAATAATCTATCATATGGGTATACAAATAAATTACATATTCAAAAACTAGATTCCAAACTCTAAAAATTTTATTTTTGGAGTTTTTTTATATTCAATTTCTGAATACCTCAAATTTTGACATCAATTGACAAAAAATTTCAAAAATAGGAAAAACTCTTCCACTTTTTGGCCAAAAGTGAGACCCAACTTCTTGCACTGACCTAGGAAGGTAGATACATCCAAGGAGAAGGATGTAGATCCCACTTTATACAGACACTTGATTGGTTTGCTTATGTATTTGGTCAACACTAGGCCAGATATAGCATTTTCAGTTAACTCTCTTAGTCAATTCATGATTGAACCAAAGAGAATGCATTGGATAGCGGCTAAGCATGTGTTGCATTACTTGCATGGTACAATTAAGTATGGGATCAGATATGTTTGAGGTGAAGGTATCAGGTTGGGCAAGATATACAACAGACAAAAAGAACACTTCAAAGTGTTGTTTCAGTTTGGGATCAAAAGTTGTATCTTGGTTCACCAGGAAGTAGAAGTCTGTGGCCCTGAGTTCAACAAAAGTAGAATACATAGCAGATAGCATAGTGACATTTGAAGCTATATGGCTTTGGAAGTTGTTGGTAGCCTTGTTTGGTTAGAAGGTTGAGACTATTGTGATACATTACGATAATCAGAGTTGCATTAAGTTGTCTGAGAATCCAGTGTTTCATGATAGGTCTAAATATATAGACATCATATATCACTTCATCAAAGATTATGTACAATGGGGAGTTTTTTAGCTATCGTACATACCTACAGAGGAGCAGGTAGCAGACATTTTGACCAAGGCATTAGGGAAGACAAAATTCATCTTCTCTAGAGATAAGTTGGGTGTTATGCAGAATAGCTTCCTCGCTAAGAGGGAGTATTAGTTTTGGTAGCTTGGACAACTATTCGTCCATAAGTTATTATTTAGTAAATAATTATTTTCCAACAAATTGGTTAGAGTAAGGAAAATTGTTTATTAAATAATTGACTTCTTTTAGAAGCAACTAAAAACCAATTTTGTTATGGTTGGTAAGTTGTTTCATAACTCAATTGTCAATTGTAAATCGATCTTGGCCATTGTTTTACCAATGAGAGTAGTATAAAAGGGGGTCTAGGGGGCATTTGGAGAATAAGAAGTTTGGAGAAACATTTGCAGTGCTAGCAAATGAGTTTGTAAGTTTGCAATGTTAGCAAATAGTCTTGCAGTGTTAGCAAGGGCGCAGTGTTACTGTGGGAATAGTAGTGGGGAATATCAGCAAGAGAAATTAGGAGGTTGTCAAAATTCTACTAGTGACAGGAAAGGAATTTTGTATGTCTTGATTTTCTGAAGTTTAATATAATTCCTCATCTGTAGAACTAGTTTTCCCTTAGGGGCTTTTCCAAGGACAATTTGTTCGAAAATCTTGTGTTCATTGTGTTGTGAATTTCTTTTTGTATTTTATAAGTGAAGTTGTAGTTGTGTTATTTTTCAATATTAGATGGGAATTTATTTTTGATGGTTTAATAATCATTTATGATAGGAGATTAAAAGTCAGTGAATACAATGGTTAATTTTCATAGATATGACTATAGTTGCAATATCACATTTTAGTTTGTTGTCTGGTTAATTTTTTTGAGCTCAATCTTATACTAACAATTGGAAGAATTTATTCAATTGGATTACTACTCCCTCTATTATAATATATCATAATTCATTATGTGATGCATAAAATCTTTGATCAAGAAATTGCCTATTTTTGTAGAGAGATATAAATCAGAAGAAACTTTACAATTGTTCTCTCTAGATTTCTCTGTTTACAATTACAGCCTAGCACATCCTGTTCCCAAATGTTCATTCAAGTATGCAGGAAATGGTGATGCATAAAAGGTTAGAGGGAGGAAGATGGACCATTTATAAGAAATTAAGGAAGCCCAAAACATGGAAAACAATGGGGCTTGGTGTCAGAGGACATCATTCAAATAGGACCAAGTTAACCCTAATGTGGCAATAGTTATGCATGCCAACTTAAACACTGCAAAAAAAACCATGATTTTTTTAATGCAAGAAAGTGTCCTTCTATATATTTGATTAAAAAATCATGTTGTCAAAACAATACAATTAAAAAAGGAAAGCTAACAATGGATAAGATAATATTTCTCAGCCACCTACTTTTTTCTTTGCACCCTTTTTGCATTTTATCGACCTCCAATGCTTTTCTAGCATCATTTCAGGCCAACTATGAATTTGGTCATTTTCCTTTTTTTTTTCTGGCAATGCTAGCTAGAATAAGCCTATTGGCTTAATTATACACAGTTCTTTAATCACCACCATTTTTTTGAGTCTTGAGTCAATACAAAAAATAGAAGAGATCTGATAGTACGTGAAAGGATACAGTTTAGAACCTACAAATTTCTTCATGAATTTTTTTTATTCAAGCCTCCAAACTATACGCTCCTACCTTTTTACAGGTCCTCCTTCCTTTTAAACATGTAGATTCTCCCATGAAATAGATGTCAGAAAAAATGGCTTCATTGTTTCCCTTTTGAATACATTAATGGGTAATGGTTACTCCCAAAATAAGAAATGAGTATGGAATTAGGCATAAGATTGATGCTATAGGAAATTTAATATTATTAGCAATTGCATCTTGGTGTGTAATGGGTACCTCAAAGATATTTGAAAATTCAGCCTAGAAAATTATTAGTGTATTTTTTCGTAAACATTTTTGTAGTCTATGATGTCAATTGATAGGTCACTTTGCAAATATTTTTTGTACAAAAAATCTCTCAATAGGAAAGTGATAACTTCAAAAGACTTATGACTTTATAATCATAGGTCCAAAAATAATTAAATGGAACCTTTAAATCGTAGATAGAGAGAGCATGCACATAAACATATAGGAAGAGGGAGAGGGAAAGAGATAGAGACTAACGAATAAAAAGAGAGGTGTATCTACAAATAGTGGGTGAATATAAGATAAGATAAGATAAATTTATTAATGTCAAACAAGAGATCAATAAGGGTCTAAGGGACTGGAAACAATACAAAGGGCAAATGCCATTAGGGGTAGCACCAAATGGTGTTTGCAGAAAGAGCGTGAAAGAAAAACAACAAAATAACCAAGAAAAAGAAATAACAATAGCTAAGAACTTCTCATAGGTGAGAAGTAGTCCATAATGGAAAGGTGGACATTAGGGCAATCAGATACTTTGGAAGGTTGCCTCTGAGGTCTACTAGAGGGACGTTTCCAAGTGTAATCTTTGTGGGGTCTCACAAATCTAGTGTGAATCAAAATAGTGTAGAGAGATCGCTTCGATCCTTGGGCAGGAACTGTAGGAATAAAGAAAGAGGTGATGAGCTACGTAGGGGTTGATGTCGAGCAAAGTTGGAGTTGTATAGTATGATCACGAAGCTACATGGTCTCCTGAAGGTATAGTGCAAGATAGTGTTGGTCAATATATATGAAGAATGAGGGAAGTGACCAACACTCTCTAAACAAAAAATAGAATCTCCCTCGGATCTCATAGTAAATGGGACAAGAAAAAATAAAATGATACTCGATCTCGACCTCCCCAAGGTGACAAAGTCAATAGATCCTGTCCTTCCTACCAATCTAGTGATTAGTCTAAATACGTAGCCAGTGAGATCCCACCCTAAAAGATCCCAAGGAGATGGAAAGAGCACGAGTCCAACAAAAAGTGAGGTACCAGGGACATAAGATGATTCCATCCTGGATATCAAGAAAGTGCTTAGCATAGAAGGCCATGCGTGGATGGAGCCCACCTGGGGCATTCTTCTAGGTCGTGACAAGATATTGTCTGTAGATGTCAAGTCTAACATAGAGATTTATTTAGAAAGTCCCTTAGTAGAATTTTTCTCTTTGATCCTATAAAACCTATTTAGAGTGTTGAACAAAAGATTAAAAAAAAGGGAAACTCTTTAAATAATCAAGAAAATATTCAGGCTCTTCCACAAATAGGGTCATGTTATATTTGCAATAGGGAGGAAGAAAAATATGGGAGGGAGAGGGAGAGAAAATTGTTTTTCATGTATATTATAGTTATTTGATAGAAATTTAAATTTCAAGTAATATCCATTTTTTTAGTATATTTGATTAATTTGAATTAGATTATAATATAATTATGATAAATAATTTAGATTAAAATAAAAAATATTATATAATAATTCACAATAGTATAGTAACAATAAACATCACTACCCATTGTTTCACTAATATTGTTATGAAACAACATTGAATTAAAAATAGAGCTAATACTAAAGTTCCTTATTTTAAGACTTGAAATAGCCAATTACCTCCGGTATGACTCAATGTGCCATCAATCCCTAGATTTCCTAACATAACTAATGTAATTTTTTAAGAAAGGCATGGAATATCAACTAGGAACTTATACTTTTGCAATAAATGAAGTCAATGGTAAGTCATTCAAAAAATATTGTTGTTTGTGCAACAAATGTCTCAAAGGAGAAGTGATATCTTAAAATTAACAATGCATCCACTTACAAGGATTTGAACACAATTAAAACTTAACCCTTGAATCAAGAAGATAATAGGGCTCCATTACCAATAGAGTCATGCTATGTTTGCAATAGATGTATGTTGAAATTTGAGACTTGTATTGGTGCAAACAATAATAATGATAATTTTTCATATTGTTTGACTATTGAAATGGAATACTTGATATTGGGCATCAAGATAAATTATCCAATACCTATAATTCCTTATTTATTATTTTAAGTGATGAATGTGCTTTCATACTAGAAGGCTATGTTCAAATTATAAAAAAAATATTTCTATTATTCAATAAGCCAAGTATTAGTTATAGGATGAGTTGTTCAAACATATGGTTGTCACTCTATTAAATTATTAAATTATTGGAGCAATAAAATTTGGTAACAGCACTTGTTACAATGGGTTAATGGTTGGTTAACCATAGTTATGCTTACAACTAATCTCATGATGTCTAAGAAAGGGAGTAGGCTCTGTGCTATTCATGTGACAGCTACCTACAAAGTCTCCATACGCCTTTAGAGGCTCCCAATGCATGGTACCCACTTCGTATGTTGTCCAGGCTCCACACACCTCCAATATGCATAGTGATAGGGTCGTTTATTAAGCTCTACTAAATACCAAAATTGTATGTAATTCAAAAGAAAAAATTCCCAAGCTGTTTGGGAAAAATTTGAGATGTAAAAGAGTAAGTTATTGGAGCAGGTGCATGCGTATAGGGTGCTCAAGTAATGGCGTTCGTCATTGAGACACAACCAACGTAGGGAGTTGATGTCCGACTCTCTGTTGATCACAGTAGTAGGAAAGTTCAAAAGAAATCTAATCTTATTCCATACAAAGCAAATTCTTCGGCTCCCGAGAAAGGCCAAAAACTTCCAAACGGCATCTTCACGTCTTCAACGTCGGAAACATTGTAGCAAAGCTTCAGGGCTCAAATTTCATCTGATTGAAAGAGAACTTTTTCCTTCAACATCGCACTGAGGCCTGGAATTTGATGGCGGTAATGACCGGTTTTGCACTTTTTAACTGTACCGTCTAAGAAAATAGACTGACATAGTTTGACATATGACACTTTAAATTTTTAATAAACCAATTTTTTTTTTTAACAATATAGTATTTAATTTACATATAAATATATGTTGTTAATTTATAAATGATAGATATGAACGTTTCTAAATTTTAAAATATTTTAATATGAACTCAGAAATTTTCTATTATTAATAATCATTATATTATTATATCATTATATTTAAAGTGATACATATGAATGTTTATAAAATTTAAAATATATTAATATGAATGTAGAAGCTTTCTATTATTATTATTAATTATTATATATATATATATATAATTATGATATTTGTATATAATGTATTTTCTTATATTTTTTATTATATATTTATATTAACTTAGAATCATTCTAAAATAAACTATACATACTTAATTTTTGTCTACTTAATATGATATTGATTATTTAAATATTTAAAAAATGACAATTAAATTTTTTAGGAGAACATAAAATGAAAGGCATTAGAATGACCAAACCATCATAGAAAACTCATATGACAAGCAAGGGTGACCATCAAATCCCAGGCCTAGTCACATTGATCTGGCCATATGCGAGCTCTAGGAGACAAGTTTAGGTTTTGCCAAAATTGATGATCATTCCAAGTGTAGTGAATAAATCATATCTGATTATGTCCATTGCATATGTCTCAAAGAGTTTGAGTTGTAAATAATAACTAGTTGTAGATGTGTTTGAGTTGGGTGTCAATAATTTCTAGTTAGTTGTCAAGTTTATGTGTGTGTTTTCAACCATGAAGTAGTATGTTGTCAATCTAATTAGTGGTCATTTAAGAATGTTGGTGGGTCGAGTTATTCTATGAAATTGTATCTATTATTTAATAAAATTAAGATGGAATAGAATATCATTTCCTTGTTCTATCTTCTTCATTTTTGTTGTTATATTTTTCTAATAGGTCAAATTATCATCTCTAGAAGCTTTGTCAATGTTTTATGCCTATGCAAAGGGATTCACAGCCTTTTTGCCAACTATGATAGCAGAGACATTGAAGACCACAAAAATGAAGTGTTGATTACTCAAGCTATTGGTGTGAGCGAGGCAATGACAAGAAGAGTACAATAGAGACAGATGTTAATGACTTCTCAATGGTTTTTTAATCGTGATAAAGGTAGAAAATATTGACGAAAATGGACAACGTTGATGCAATCCTTCTAGAGGAGATGACCCATAGATCAATGAATGCTTTAACTACAAATTGATGTTTTTTTGGACTATTTTATTAGGGTAGTGCCTAAAATGTAAACTAAAACAAAATTCCATGTCTATGTCATTGCCATATACATAACCATGTTTTGTATCAATCTCATCACATTTGTACTGAGCATCTGATGAATTGTCTAAAAAAGAATTTCATTTATTTATTGATCATTCAATGGCCAAAGCCAAGTTTAATTATAATGTGGTGTGATTGATTGATATTATTATTCATTAAGCATGAGTAGATCCAAACCTAAGACCTCTTTGATAAGAGGCTCACAATTTACTATTGTATAGTAGGCTCTTGCCTAAGAAAAAATAAATATTGTTAGAATTATTAGGAATTAATATTATTCAAATTTAATGGTCCTTTATTTTAATATTTTAAAAAAAAAAATTATATATATTTTTATGTTGTTTAATAGATTAAGATTTTTTATTATTTTAATAATAATGTATTGTTATCTTTTTCATATTATCATTGATTATTAAATTTAAAATCAAAATACTTTTATATTTGAGATTATATTTTTTTATAATTTCTATGTGTAAATGGTATAATAGATTGTAAACTTCAATTATATTTAATTTTTTATTAGAAATTCAGAGTAAATTGAGAGCAAAAGGAGGTCGTGCCTCATAACAAAGTTGCCATCGACTCAGGACAACATCTAAAAGAAAGCAAGAGTAGTTGATCATGTACAACTGCACATTACAAATGTTCATAACAATGTTTGAAAATAACTATAAAAGAATAAAAAGTGCCAAAAGAGAACGCATCAGTGTAGGATATCATCATGGGATGCAACCCATATGGGCCTTCAAACCACATAATGTTCTTACAGTTTTGAAACTGAGCAAGCATCTCCACCAGGTCAAAGGAAGGCTCCATGTTATCTTTGATCTCAATGGCTAGCACCTTGAGGGGCTCTTGGATGGAAGACAAGTTCTCTATGTTCTGTCTCCACTCATAGCCACCTTTCATCACATAGATGAACTTAGTATCATACCCATTTCTAAGAAACCTCAGGAGCTTGTTCCTAATCAAGTTCATATTAATGGAAACCTACACATTGATGTTAAAAAATGTGAGTAGTCAAAAGACCTAGTAAGGGAACTGAAAAGGTTTCAAACCTATCTTCATCTTCCATATATACAAAAGAATGTTAGTAGAAAAAATAAACCAAAAGATATTAGAATTTTTATTAAGCCCCTAAATATAACTAGAAATTATTTCCATAATGTTCACAACATTGGGGATAGGGAAACCAAATGTTAACTAGAAATCCTTAGCAATAGAGAAGACAAAAAGAATATGTTTGATAGTTTTAGGAAATTTAGATATAAAACACAAAGAAACATTATATAGATCATTTCTAAGAGCAAGCCTATCAAGAATCATGACCCATTTAAAGCATTCAATTTTGGGAGCAACTAGATTGTTACAGAGCTTGTTAAAATTTGCATGTCAATACATAATAGATAAGTCAGTATACCATAATAGATTAACATGATTGATAATGAAGTTATAATAAGACAAAATAGTGTAGATATTGCAAGCCTTGATTTTAGACAAAACAAAGCCATGAACCCATTTAAATGAGAGAAATCTATGAGAGTCGACACCACAGTCCTTAGAAAGACCCAATTCAATACAAGCCTTCTTAATCATATTCTAGGTTATATTTTGAATACGAGGGAGGTTGTACTTCCTAAATGATAATAGTGTCATGTTCTATAATGTCAGTTAAATTGGTTATCCTTTTATTGGCCCAAGCTTTGGCTAAAAAACCCTATGAAAGGGCCAATAGTTTGGTAGCATGGAAGAGATTCCACCAAATAGATCTTTCATGTGAACAAGACCATTACTGTTGACATTAGTGTTGACCATATATTTCCTAACATACTCCCATGCTTTCCAAATATATTTGAATACACAAGTACCTTGGACGGAGATAGGGAATCCACCAACAACAAGGTCACTAAAGGGTAATCCTTTCCATGAATTAGAACATTTCAGAATAACCCTCTTAATATTGTTTCTAACCAAGACCTTCCAAGGTTCTTGGCCTTCAAAAGAATGAAATTTTTTAATTAAATAATTATTAAAATAAAATAAAATATGATTATGTTTTCATCTAATGTGACTTTTTTTTTCATTTTTCTTAATTTTACTTTGTTAGTTTTTGGTATCCCAATCTTTGTGATATCTTAATATCAATCTTTGTGATATTCTAATATTCTCTTTTGTACAATTAATTAATACTTCACGCCACTTGTTATTTAGTACAATTATAAATTATAGATTTATAAACATACTTTTAAGTATTTATAAATATTTATAGATAGTATTGCGGTTGTATGATATTTTATGATGATTATTTATTGTGTCAAAGTTTTAATAAATAAGTTCTCTTTTTATATTTGTGTTCTTAGAATAAATAGAAATTTATCTTTAAAAAAAAACTTATAAAAAAAATCTTAATCTTTTAACTTCAAACTTGTCTTGAGTAAATAGAAGAAAAAATACTTTTAAAATAAATTTATTTTACATAAAAAAGTTATATTAAAAATTCTAAATTCAATTAAAATACATAATATGAAAGTCATAGGATATATACATAACATGGGTATGTATTTGCCAATGGCATAGTCATGGCATTATATTTTCATTTATGTTTTATTCATTGCCTTTAATTAGTGGTAGCAAGAAAACCCAACAATCAACTAATGAAAAACCAAAAAAATCTAACTGTTCATATCAATGTAATAATCTTGCACTACCTTTTTAAGTCTGTCAACCATTGATTTCAAAAGTCAACGTCTACATTTTATGCCTTTCGCATAATTATTATTTCATTTCAATTTATTCATCTTTTCTCACAAAATAGTTATAAATAAACTTTTTTAAAAGAAAAACTTATAATGTTTAATACATGATTGTAAAGTCATAATTCTTTTCAAGTTATCACTTTCCTATTGAGAGATTTGTTGTACAAAAAATATTTGCAAAGTGACCTATCAATTGACATCATAGACTCAAAAAATGTTTACAAAAAAACAGACAAATCATTTTCTAGGTTGAATTTTCAAATATCTTTGAGGTACCCATTACACACCAAGATGCAATTGCTAATAATATTAAATTTCCTATAGCATCGATCTTATGCCTAATTCCATACTCATTTCTTATTTTGGGAGTAACCATTACCCATTAATGTATTCAAAAGGGAAACAATGAAGCCATTTTTTGTGACATTTGTTTCATGGGAGAATCAACATGTTTAAATGGAAGGAGGACTTGTAAAAAGCGGGGAGCGTATAGTTTGGAGGCTTGAATTAAAAAAAATCATGAAGAAATTTGTAGGTTCTAAATTGTATCCTTTCACATACGATTAGATCTCTTCTATTTTTTTTGTATTGACTCAAGACTCAAAAAAATGGTGGTGATTAAAGAACTATGTATAATTAAGCTAATAGTCTTATTCTAGCGAGAATTGCCAAAAGAAAAGGAAAATGACCTAATTCATAGTTGGCCTGAAATGATGCCAGAAAAACATTGGAGGTCGATAAAATGCAGAAAGGGTGCAAAGAAAAAAATAGGTGTTGGATGAGAAATATTATCTTATCCATTGTTAGCTTTCCTTTTTTAATTGTATATGGGTATGTGCAAGATCATGGTGTACCAAACTATGGCCTTAAGTGGCAGTGAAAAATCAGCAAACCAGGTTTATGTCAACTTGACACATAATTTTGAAGTGGTTATGGACTTTATATCAAAAAGCTGTAAGAAAATAATTTGTAGAAAATTGAATGTAGTTTCTAAACTACTAGGCCTTATCAGGAGAAAAAAATAATTGATTGGTCAAAAGTTTGAATTTTAATGCAGTACTAAGAAAATTTCAAGGCGAAAATAAAAAGTAGGTGTATGTCTGACCACCTTAATCAAAATCAAATCATAATTTTTTTAAATATAAGTATAGATATGAAAACTAGAATCATGCCCAGATGTGACGCATATTTTTTGATATTTTTATTCCAAATAAATAATTAAATATGAAGTTTTTACCAAAACTTTTTCGGATTAAAAAAAGTCCCGTGTCTGACCACCCTAACTAATAGAAAATTTGATCAAATTTTTCTTTTTTTGTTTTTTTCTTATACTAGGCGACGTATAGAATGTGACGCAACTTTTAGATTTAAAAAATGTTATACCATTTGAAAGTTATAGCTATTTTTCATTCAGTATGTCAATCAACACTTTACAATAATCTTCATTGATAATTAACTAATAAATACTTATCGAACTCAGAATTTGACAGAAATTATATTGATCGAATCTAGAGAGTGATATTAAAAAACCCATTTCGTTTCATTCAATTTTGATCAAAATAACATTGTCAGACGGCTACCCGAAGTCTGAGTATCACTAAAACTCTCTATAAACACGTCTTTAGGGTTGACCGGGCAAGCTTGGTAAATACCAAGCCTAATCGGATATCCGATATGGCTCGGTAGTCAAATTCCAAAAATCTTCAAATTTTGGAGTGAAATTCAATTTAAACGTTCTAATTTTTTATTTTTAAATTATTTCACTTATATTAATATGTAAAGGCATATTTTAATATATTATATATATATATAATAACGTAATGTAAACATACAAGATATAATCTAGTAATATATAATAATATCTTATGTTAATCTTATTACAATCTATAAATATAATATATATTATTATTATTTTTACTAAATATAATAACGTAATTTATATATATATAAAATACGTATTATATATTATTATATTAATATGTATAATAATATAATATTTATATAACAACGTAATATTTTTATTAAATATAATATATATTATAAATATCATTATATTAATATATATGTTATTAATATATTTATATAATAACGTAATATTTTCATTAAATATAATAATGTAATATGTATATGTATATATATATATATATATTATTATATTGATATGTATATTATTAATATATAAGAGACAAAGGGGGTCATAGGGTGACATATAACCCTCTTTGACCCATTAAACGACGATATATGTCTCTAGGGGTCCTAGGACCCCTAGGGACATATGTCGTCCTTTAATGGGTCAAAGGGGGTCATAGGTCACCCATTAAACGACGACATATGTCTCTAGGGGTCCTAGGACCCCTAGGGACATATTCGAATGGGTATTATGGGTCAAAGGGGGTCATAGGGTGACCTATGACCCTCTTTGACCCATTAAATGATGACATATGTCCCTAGGGGTCCTAGGGACATAGTCAAATTGTTCATATGGGTCAAAGGGGGTCATAGGGTGACCTATGACCCCCTTTGACCCATTAAATGACGACATATGTCCCTAGGGGTCCTAGGACCCCCAGGGACATAGTCGAATCATTCATATGGGTCAAAGAGGGTCATAGGGTGACCTATGACCCCTTTTGACCCATTAAACGACGACATATGTCCCTAGGGGTCCTAGGACCTCTAGGGACATATTCGAATGGGTAATATGGGTCAAAGGGGGTCATAGGGTGACCTATGACCCTCTCTAACCTATTAAACGACGAGATATGTCGCTAGGGGTCCTAGGACCCCTAGGGACATATTCAAATGGGTAATATGGGTCAAAGTGGGTCATAGGGTGACCTATGACCCCTTCTGACCCATTAAACGACGACATGTGTCTCTAGGGGTCCTAGGACCCCTAGGGACATATTCGAATGGGTATTATGTGTCAAAGGGGGTCATAGGTCACCCTATGACCCTCTTTGACCCATTAAATGATGACATATGTCCCTAGGGGTCCTCGGACCCCAAGGGACATATTCGAATGGGTAATATGAGTCAAATGGGGTCATAGGTTGACCTATTACCCTCTTTGACCCATTAAATGATGACATATGTCCCTAGGGGTCCTAGGACCCTAGGGACATATTCCAATCATTCATATGGGTCAAAGGGGGTCATAGGGTGACCTATGACCCCCTTTGACCCATTAAACGACAACATATGTCCCTAGGGGTCCTAGGACCCCTAGGGACATATTTGAATCGATCATATGAATCAAAGGGGGTCATAGGGTGACCTATGACCGCCTTTGATGCATTAAACGACGACATATGTTCCTAGGGGTCCTAGGACCCCTAGGGACATATTCGAATGGGTAATATGGGTCGAATGGGGTCATAGGGTAACCTATGACCCTCTTTGACCTTTTAAATGATGACATATGTCTCTAGGGGTCCTAGGACCCCTAGGGACATATTCGAATCGTACATATGGGTCAAAGGGGGTCATAGGGTGACCTATGACCCTCTTGACCCATTAAACGACGATATATGTCTCTAGGGGTCCTAGGACCCCTAGGGACATATTCGAATGGGTAATATGGGTCAAAGGGGGTCATAGGGTGACCTATGACCCTCTTTGACCCATTAAACGACGATATATGTCTCTAGGCGTCCTAGGACCCCTAGGGACATATTCGAATGGATAATATGGGTCAAAGGGGGTCATAGGGTGACCTATGACCCTCTCTAACCCATTAAATGACGAGATATGTCGCTAGGGGTCCTAGGACCCCTAGGGACATATTCGAATGGGTAATATGGGTCAAACGGGGTCATAGGGTGACCTATGACCCCCTTTGACCCATTAAACGACGACATATGTCTCTAGGGGTCCTAGGACCCCTAGGGACATATTCGAATGGGTATTATGGGTCAAAGGGGGTCATAGATCACTTTTTATTATTATATTATATTATATATATATATTATATTACATTACTATATATTATAATATATGAAATATTATATTATATCATTATAATATAATATGTTATTATAATATTATTATTATAGTATAATATTATACGATTATATAATAATAATAATAATATTATTATATTATAGTATAATAATTATTATAATAATAATATTAAATAATATATCATACTATTATATGATTTTAATTATTAGTCGGATATTGGATTTAAAATCGGATATCCGATATGATATCGGATATCTGATAAGGCTCGGCTTAACCTTCCAGGTTTGGTTCCTGGATAGGTAAAAAAAAGTCAGAGCGGATTTTGAAGCGCTTTTAGGTGTCTTCAAACTCTTTTTTTTTCACATCGCCACTTTTTGGCACACCATGATCCTGCACATACCCATTTTTTTGACAACATGATCTTTGAATTGATTATATAGGACACTTTCTTGCATTAAAAATAATATTGGTTTCTTTTGCAGTGTTTAAGTTGGCATGCATAACAACTTCCACATTAGGGTTGACTTGGTCCTATTTGAATGATGCCCTCTGACACTAAGCCCCATTATTTTCCATGTTTTGGGCTTCCCTAATTTCTTATAAATGGTCTATCTTCCTCCCTCTAACCTTTGATGTGGCACCAATGCTTGCATACTTTAATGAACATTTGGGAATAGGATGCACTAGGTTGTAATTGTAAACAAAGAAATCTAGAGAGAACAATTGCAAAGTTTCTTCTGATTTATATCTCTCTAGAAAAATAGGCAATTTCTTGATCAAAGACTTTATGCGTCACAAAATGAATTATGATATATTATAATAGAGGGAGTAGTAATCAACTAAATAAATTCTTCCAATTGTTAGTACAAGATTGAGTTCAAAAAAATTAACCAAGCAATAGACTAAAATGTGATATTGCAAGTATAGTAATAATTGTGAAAATTAACTCTTGCAGTTACTGATTATTAATCTCCTATTGTAAACAATTATTAAACTGCCAAAGGTAAATTCTCAGCTAATATCAAAAAATAATAGAACTATAATTTCACTTATAAAATACGGAAAGAAATTCACAACACAATGAACACAATATTTTTGGACAAATTGTCCTTGGAAAAGCCCCTAAGGGAAAACCAGTTCTACATATAGGAAATTATATTAAAATTTAGCAAATCAAGAGATACAAAATTGCTTGCCTCTCAGTGGCAGAATTATGACAACCTCCTAATGTCTCTCGTTGATATTCCCCATTGCTATTACCATGCTAATACTATGCCCTTGCTAACACTGCAAGACTATTTGCTAACATTGCAAACTTACAAACTCATTTGCTAGCACTGCAAATGTTTCTCCAAACTTCTTATTCTCGAAATGCCCTCTAGACCCCCTTTTATACTACTCTCGTTGGTAAACCAACGGCCAAGATTGATTTACAATCGATAGTTGAGATGTAAAACAACTTACCAACCCTAACAAAATTGGTTTCTAGTTGCTTCTAAAAGAAGTCAATTATTTAATAAATAATTGTCCTTATTCTAACCAATTTGTTAGCAAAAAAATTATTCACTAAATAATAGCATATGGATGAATAACTGTCCAAGCTACCAAAACTAACACTCCCTCTTAGCAAGGAAGCTGTTCTGCATGACACACAACTTATCTCTGAAGAAGATGAATTTTGTCTTCCCCAATGCCTTAGTTAGAATGTCAGCTACTTGCTCCTCTGTATGTATGTACGATAGCTGAACAACTCCCTATTATACACAATCTCTGATGAAGTGATATTTGATGTCTATATGTTTAGACCTATCATGAAACATTGGATTCTTAGAAAACTTAATGAAACTCTGATTATCACAATATATCATAGTAGTCTCAACCTTCTGACTAAACAAGGCTACTAAAAACTTCTGAAACCATATAGCTTCACATGATGCCATGCTAGTTGTAATGTATTCTACTTCTACTGAACTTAGGGCCACAAACTTCTGCTTCTTGCTGAACCAAGATACAACTCCTAATCCCAAATTGAAACAACACCTAAAGTGCTCATTTTGTCTGTTGTACTTCTTGCCCAATCTACGTCAGTATAGCCTATCAACTTGATACCTTCACCTTGAACATATCTAATCCAACACTCAACTATACCACACAAATAATGTAGCACATGCTTAACCAATATCCATTGCATTCTCTTTGGTTCAACTATGCTGCAAATGCTATATCTAGCCTAGTGTTGACCAAATACATAAGCAAACTAATCAACTATTTGTATAAAGTGGGATCTACATCCTTCTCCTTTGATGTATCTACCTTCCTCCAATTTGTGATCATGGGTGTAGACATGGCTTTGCAATCCTCCATCCCAAATTTCTTCAAGATTTCAATGCAATATTTCCCTTGACCAAGAAAAATTACCCCATCTATTTGCCACACTTTCATGCCTAGAAAGTAGTGCACAAGTTCCAAATCCTTCATCTCAAACTCTTTTGCAAGGTTCTTCTGGCAATCCACTATAAGCCCTAGTGAACTTCTAAGAAACAGGTCATCCACATAAAGAACAAGAATGAGAATCTCACCCCCAACTACCAAGTAGTAGAGGTTAGCATCCGCTTCACTCTCCAAAAAGCCCATTTTCTACAAGTATGTATCAATGTGATCATACCACGCTCTAGGAGCCTACTTGAGTCAAGAGAATGCTTTCTTTAATCTATACATGTGGGTCTCTTTGTTGTGTGCTATAAAGCCTTCTGGTTGTTCTATGTATACCTCCTCCTTCAACTCACGATTAAGGAATGATGTCTTGACATCCATTTGATGGATCTTCCATCCCATCTATGTTGCAAGTGAGATTACAGCTCGTATAGAAGTATGCCTAGCAACTAAAGCAAATGTCTCCTCATAGTCTATTCCCTCCTTCTGAGAGAAACCCTTTGCCAAAAACCTCGCCTTGTATTTATTGATGCTACCATCTACACTGTGCTTTATCTTATAGATCTAGTGTGATCCAACTACTACCCTATCTGTTGGTCTAGACACTACCTCAAAAACATCATTATGCATTATTGAGGAATATTCCTCAACCATGGCATCTCGCCATACTTGATTTTTTGTAGCTTCCTACTAGCTAGAAGGCTTACTATCTACGAACTGACTAACTAATGCCACATGGTCATTGAACTTGGTTGGTTGTCTCTGTTGTCTAGTACTCTTCTTAGGAGCTCACACGAACTCCTGAGTATCCCTTTTTGTATCTAGAACCTCATGGTTCTTGCTGCCAATTCTAGAGGATGAAATGTCAACCTCTAAGTCCTCTAGATGCATTTCCTATTGCACCTGTTGCTCCATACTCTATTAATCTTCACTACCTGAGTCTACACTCATACTGGTAACTGTACTTGAGCTTTGCTACCCTTGACTTGGTCTTGGAGCTTCTATTGGCTGCTCACTCTGATCATTTGCTAGAAAATCTCTAGATCTCTTGAATGCCTTGTCCTCCATGAACTTGACATTGCATCTAAAAATGATTCTTTTAGTCCCTGGGATGAAAATCCTATATGCCTTTGAGGCCTCATTGTACCTCCAGGAATATGACAATCTAACTTTATATGTGTATCTCTAGGAATATGAAAATATGCCAAACTACTGAATATCTTGAAGTGACCAACATCTAGCTTCTTCCCTGTAAAAGCCTCCTCTAGAGTCATCTTCCCTAGCACCTTGTGTGGAACTCTATTATGGATGTAGACTGTTGTATTACATGCCTCTACCCATAAGTAACAGGGCATGTCCTGGTCATGTAGCATAGCTCTTGTTGCCTCTGATATAGAATGGTTCTTCTTCTTAGCGAATCCATTCTGCTATGGATTGTAAGGAACAGTCCATTCTCTCTTGATTCCTTCTCTGGTATAGAACTCCTGGAAGACATTTCCTTTGTACTTGCATTTATTGTCTAACCAAAGAACCTTTATCTTCTTACCTATCAAATTCTCCACAAGAGCGTTGAACTCTTGGAACCAACCAAAAACCTCATCCTTAGTCTTCAAGAAGTATATCCAAGTCTTTTTGGATAAATCAACAATAAAAGTAACATAGTACTCATATACTCTGAGAGATTTTGTTGACATTGGTCGACAAACATCTGAATGTACTAGATCAAGAACACCCTTATATTTGGTGTCACTCCTTGGAAAAGATGGTTTCTCAAACTTCCCAAACACACATCCCTTACATACATCGTCATGCTCGGTGCTCACCTCTGGAACACCTATCACCATCTCATGAAGCAATGTAAGTGCTCCATGATGAATATGACCCATCCTCCTATGCCATAGCTCTCCAAGATCTCTAGGATTACTGCGGCTCATGAGTGCCTTAGGAGTATCAAAATACAACCTATAAAGATGACCACCCCTAACTCCAATAGTTATGGGTGATTTCTAATTCTTGTGCTTAATCAACACATTTGTCCCTCTAAAGAGTACATTATACCCCCTATCCTAAAGAACATATATGGAAATCAAATTCATACATAATACTGGCACATGCAATACATCATGAACTAGAACTATCTTTCCATTCTCTCTTTGAAACTGAATAGTCCCTTTCCCAACTGGGTTGAGTTTGGACAAGTTTCCAATAGAAATTTGGATGTTGATGTCTTCCTCCTTGTAACTAGAGAACTACTCTCTTACTCCTACCATATTAAATGACACCCCACTATCTATATACCAAACACACTGTGAGGTTGAGCTAACCATACAAGCAATGAGTTCAAACTCATCTTCCATTCTACTAGAGAGTCCTTCTGTACTTGCTGAAGTTGCCACCTACTTCTTACCCTTCTTCCTCTTTGGGAAATCACTAACATAGTGGCCAAGCTCGTGACATCCAAAGCACTTGACCTTAGAAAGGTCCTTCTTCTTCTTCTCACTTTGTGAATTCAATCCTTTCCTAGATACCTTCTTTGGTTTCCCTTTTCCTGCTAGGGCAAAGTTTTCCTATTCCACCTCACTTTTTTGACTCTTGTTGGCTCCATTGACAAGACTTAGTCTAAACTTCTCCTGAGTGAAATCAGTCCATAGTCGATCCCAGCTTGGTAAAGTATCTCATCCACTGACAACTTAAAAAAAGAAACTCCATTGTTTAGTAAAGCCATTTAGGGCTATTCTTACTAGCTCGTCATCACTAGGGCTTCTCCAATGGTTGCTAACTCATCCTTGACAAGTCTAAGCCTGGTGAGGTAACTTGTAACATCTTCTCCCTATTTCATTCGAGTATTCTTTAGCTTCTCACTGAGAATCAACTTCTTATTGGTGGTAGAATTTTGGTATAGATTCGAAATGGCATCCCACATCTTCTTCATTATTTCTAGCTCTAAGATGTGTGGAACAATATGATCCTTGACACCATCAAGGATAATCTTCCTTGCCTTGGCATCATCCTTCTTATATGTTGCAAGTTGTGTTGCATTCATTGGTATAGGTACAACACTGGTAGCATAATTCTTGATAGCATTCTCTTCCAACAATAAAGAAATTATGGCCTTCTAGACACCAAAATTTGAGGCACCATCCAATCTGTCTTGATCTCTCAAACCAACTGAAGCCATCTCAAGGGATTAAAGAAATAATAAATCTAAAGAGATAAAACTAGGAATTATAAACCCTTAATTCCTTTCCTAGGGAAAAACTCTTCTACCCTTAACAATGCTCTGATACCATGTGAAAATTAACTATTGCAGTCATTGATTATTAATCTCCTATCATAAATGATTATTAAACTATCAAAAATAAATTCCCAGCTAATATCAAAAAATAACACAATTTCAACTTCACTTATAAACTACAAAAAGAAATTCACAACACAATGAACACAATATTTCTAGACAAATTGTCCTGAGAAAAGCCCCTAAGGAAAAACTAGTTCTACAGATGGGGAATTATATTAAACTTCAGAAAATTGAGAGATACAAAATTCCTTGCCTCTCACTAGTAGAATTCCAACAACCTCCTAATTTCTCCTGCTGATATTCCCCACTACTATTCCCACACTAACATTGCACCTTTGCTAACACTACAAACTTACAAACTCATTTGCTAGCATTGCAAATGTTTCTCCAAACTTCTTATTCTCCAAATGCCCACTAGACCCCCTTTTATACTACTCTCGTTGGTAAGCCAATGGCCAAGATTGATTTACAATCAACGGCTGAGATATAAAACAACTTGCCAACCCTAACAAAATTGGTCTCTAGTTGCTTCTAAAAGAAGTCAATTATTTAATAAATAATTGTCCTTACTCTAACCAATTTGTTAGCAAAACAATTATTTACTAAATAATAGCATATGGATGAAAAACTATCCAAGCTACCAAAACTAACAATATCAAAGAGAATGAAGGAAAATCTACCCACTATGAATTAATCATCCACAGTGAAATTAACTCATAGTGGACTATTTAAAGAAGTTGCAAAAATATTCACCATGTGTTGGTCTGGTCAATTGATTTAAAAATTTACTTTGCATTGATATGCACTTCTTTAAATATATAATGTTTACACCTTCCTTATGGATGAAACATAAATACCATGGCTAAACACTTGTGGATAAGAGAAAATCAATAGAGAAATCAGTTGTTGGCTACATCATTTGATTTGATCTCTAATATGGTTAAAAGAAGTTGTATAATTTCTGATTTTAACGTAATTGCTTTGTAGTATCATTGAAGAGCACAAGATTGATAGAGGAGTGTGTTGTCTATATTTACCATTCAGCATATTGATAATCTAATATTGTCATTTGTAGTTTTGATTAGGATTTTCCTCTCTATTTTCTAGCAAGAAAGAAATTATGCTAAAAAATAACAATCTCTGAGGGAGAAAAGCTAATAATATTGTGAATTTAACATCATCCTAAAATCTACTAAAAATTTTAAACCTATGCACTGAAATGAATCACAGGCATTGATGAAAGAAAAGATGGAAAGAAAAGTATACTTCATGTTTCACCATTTTTGGTAGTTCAGTGGTGTTTTGTTTTGTGAAATATGAATCATTGAAATTTAGGAATGAGCATTTTAAGGGAAGATGGAATTCTGGTTTTCAAGTCAAATGGGGATACTAAGTTCACATTTCTGCACATTCCAAATTCCATTTTGCAGGCCAAAATAGTGGATTAGGAATTTCTGAGAATTCTAAATTCCAATTTCTACTCAAATCCATGGTCCAAACGAAGCCTCAGATGATTGGAATTTTAGAAGTTATTTTCACTATTTGAGATGACTTGGGCAACTTGTTTTCTTTATTAACCAAGATGTGAACATTCACCTATATCATAATGTTGACATATTTGTAAGTATTGTGAGAAGACTAAACATAATAAAATGCTTCAAACACCATACACTTACTCACCTTAAATTAGTAGCTAAGAGAGGCATTCTCTACCCTGTGTGCCAATTAAATCCCACTATTTCTTGTTTCTATTAAAATATTTCTATTGGGTTATTTTTTAAGCACAAGAAAGTCAAATTTAGATGTTTAACTTGAACAATTTGTAGAGAGCTATCTTTGCAACATCATGGAGTTCAAATATTGTATACCACTAGATGTGATAAGGTTTAGTGAAATAAATTGCATTCAAGAAATGAATAATTTTCACATGTCTCATTCTTTTTCTCTTAATTTTTTTTCGTGATTATAGTATTCAATATTGGATTATCGTGTTGCATTTTTTTTTGAAGGCTTCTTTATATATATATTTTACTTCAAATCATTCTTATCTACACCATAAGGAGTTCAAGTTTAGTATAAAAGTTTTAAATATTAACAATGTAAGTGGTTAAATTGTATTTGCCATAGGCAATATACTGTTTTAATCACTTGTACTTAAGTAGTGATTAATCTATTCTCATTCAACCAATTAGATGTTAGTATTTTTATTTTTATTGTAGATTTTAATTTTTATAATGTTTATGTGTTAGATTTATACTTTCTAAAATCATAAAAATTATTTTACTTTTACTTAATTGGCTCATATCCTTTGGGTCATATACAAGCGAATTTCCTAGAAGCACTACCCGATAGTTGAGGATGAGCTTTATACAAGAATATGAAGATAATTTTTTTAATGGAATTCACTAATTAGATTTAAAATTGAATTATATAATAGATAATTATAAAAATCATATGAAATACTTATTATATAAAATTCCTTACAATTTATTTTAGGTAAGTCAACGATGAGGGTTAATGTTGAATGCTAAAAATTTAAACACCAGTTTAAATTTATTTTGGTGTTTATTTTTTAAAATAGTATGTTTAATTTATGTTCTATTTTTTCATATAGTAATAAAAAATTAATTATTGTTTTTGTAAATTTAAAATTTTGTAATTAATATTTTATAATGTTAATAATTTGAATATCATAAAATAGACCTAAGAATAAATTTAATCCCTAACATACATTTCCAACTTATCTATTAGATAATTAGATATCTACTATTCCATATGTTGGATTATCTACTTCAAGAAAATCTATTAAAGTTAGCGACATTTAATTTTGTGTTATTTAAATAGCTAGAATTTTGAGGTTTGTTATTAAAGACTAGTTTTACTTCAAGAAAATATATTAAAGTTAGAAACATTTAATTTTGTGTTATTTAAATAGCTAGAATTTTTAGGTTTGTTATTAAAGACTAGTTTTATACTTTGTGAGAAAATGAGATAATTGTAATATTGTGAATTATTTATAATAAATTATGTTATTTTGGACACACTTCATGAATAAATAGTTGTAGCATGGGACTTCTATTATTAAAAAAAAAGTATTTAATAAATTCTTACGTATGCACACACTTTCTTTTTAGGAACATTGACTATATATGAAAATAAATATAAAGAATGACAACACATAGAGAAAGATAAGGGGTGAAAATATATGTAATTATATATATGGAAGGGATAGGAGAGAGTTTTGGTAAAAAATAGAAAAATAGAGACACCAAGTTATTTATAGAGATGAAAATGATATAATGATATATATAGTTGGAGAGAGAATTGAAGATGGATGGCTATGTGAGGTTGAAGATTAGATCTTAAATAATAAAATTATTTAATTATATGTTAAAAAAATGAGTTGGAAAACATGGTGCATGAATGCAAAATAATTCTGCTCTCTATTTTTTCTCTCTATGAATGCAAAGGTGAAATCAGTCTACGAAGGTGAATGCAAAAGCGATTTGCAAAGGACATGCGAAAATATTCAGCGATTTGGAAATCGTAAAACCTAAAAAGTTGGCCTAAAGCATGGTGGTGTCCTCTGGTGGCTGTGATGGGGACAACAGTTACGAAGTAAATGGTTTTTTTAGCAATTATTTACCTGCAACGCTCCTCTTGAGGTTATTTCCACAATCGGTAATGCCACTCAGACTAATTTTAATTGACCCAACTCTCAACCCAAGTCTTTCTCTAAGGTTGTGGCTCACTCCATAGATGTCAGTTCGAAGGCTAGGTTTGAATACTCTAGCCCTTGCTCTGATGAAGCCGTCGAAAAAAATAAGTTCACCTCAGCTACCACTTCTCCTTTTGCTATTGTTCCTAATTTAGAAATGTTGGATGAGATTGTTAAAGAGAAAGCTAGGTTAAGAAATTCTGCAATATTCTTTTTGGCTATTGAACTTGATAAGTGTCCTCCATGCAAATTCATGGAGAATTGGTTTCGCAATTTTTGGAACAATAAATTAGAATTTCATATATCTTTTTGTTGGCAAATACAAAAAGGTTTGTATGTTTTTTTTTTGTTAACCCAGATGCTTAGAAAGAAGTCCTTAAAAAATAATACTGGTCTATGCGCTCTACTTCATTTAGGGCTTTGGCATGGTCACCAGAAGTGGTACACGATGAAATTTTAGCCTTATGCCCTCCAAGATGGATCCTTGTTAAAAACATTCCACCTTTCCTATGGCATTTTTTGCCCCATTTGCTAGAACCTCTGGGGAAAACTATTCGAATGGATAACTCGATAAGACTAGTTCCACATATGGATGCTCGAATGTTAATCTCTCTCCTTCCTGGGAAAGAAATCCCTACTAATATTGTGGTCAATATCTTCAATGAATCCTATGTTTGCCCAATAGAAGTCATAGGTGGGCTAAATGCTTGCTTCCTCTATCATAAAGAGGGGCATCTACGAAAGGACTACCCTATCATTAGAAAAGACCCTACTAACAACCCTAACCCATCGATCCCTAATCCCTTGATCAAAACCTCCAGTTCTATTCCCATTCTCGACTTGGATTTAAGTCGATATCGCTTGAAATTACTTCTATTAATCATAACCTCGTTTCTATTTCTATTGCTTCACACTCCCAGAAGAACCCCTCTATGGATTTGGCCATTGACCCTAACTCGGATGATGTGTTTTTTGTGGTTCGTAACAAAAAAAAGGTGTAAAAGTAGAAGCATTGGTCCTAAAAACATTACTGGCCAGCAAAATCCTTTGGTTCCTAGCACTACTGCGAGCTCTAATAATTTTTTTAGTCAATCTGATCCTCATAATAATAGCCCTAACTTTGTGCAAAATATTGAGATCCCACAAAATGAGGTAGCTGAAGGTCAATCCCTTTTCAAAGCTTCCTTTCAAAATTTACCGCAAAATATTTTTAAAGAAATCGGCGATGACTATGCCATCAAAATTATACCAGCCATACCAATTCCTAATGGTTCCTCAAGTATGCCATCCATGGAAATTTATTCCTAGATTGATCTCATTGATGAATCTAGAGCTAATGCCCTAACGAATAAGCGAAGAGGTAGGCCTCCTAGTTCTAAAAACAAAGCTTCTAGGAAAGAACCAAGAAAGGTTTTAGATTTGGCCTCACCCGCAAGTGATGTTGTTGCGTGTTCCACCCATAACATTGTTTCCAAATGAACTACTTATCTTTGAACATTAGGGGGCTTGAGTCTCCTAATACAAATTTTTTTATTAAATTTTTGATTAATTCATTTCAATCTTTAGATTTTTTTATGATGCAAGAAGTTAAAACTATTGGATCTAGGTTTGAATCTAATCTCAATTTCATTTGGAAAGAAGCCATTAAATTGTTTACTAAGTGTGATAAGGGAAGAGGTGGCATTGCCCTTCTCATTAACCCTAAATGGGAAAATTACATCTCTAAGAATGGTTGTTCTCCTTGTCAGAGAGATGTTTGGTGTACTTTCCAATAGGATGATAACTTTTTTGGCATTTTCTCTATATATGCTTCGAATGACCCTAAAGAAAGAAGTAATCTATGGGATTGGTTGATCTCTCTTCTTGATATCCCATGGCTATAAGGAGGTGATTTCAAAATGATTGAATCTCAAGATTATAAAGTCAGGGGCAACCCCTTTCACTAGAAAGATAATGAGAAATTCCATTGGAACAGATTCTTAAACTCTAAAAAATTATTTGATCCTATTGTGAGTAATAGGAATCTTAACCCTGGTATTTGGCATACGTGGTGCGATTTTCAGCAAGGCCAGACAAGGATTTACTCTAGACTTGACCATTTTTATGCTGATAAGCACTCTTTCTCCTTCCTCCCTTATCGGTTTGGTAATATTGTTTAGGTCACTACAACTACTCTTTCTGACCACCACCCTATTTTCACTAGGGTCAATTTTATTAAAGTCCCCATGCATAATAAGGTCTCTTTTCATAAGTTTATATTGAATTCTAGCCTTCTTAAGGATGAGGATGTCCTTGTAGCCATTCAGATCATTAGAGGCATCAATAAAGTTAATCTTCATCATTTATCTAATCTAGATAGATGGAACCTCAACCTCCCTACTTGGAAGTGCTTCCTTCAAACTATTGGTCAGAAGAGGGCAAAAGACTATAGATTCATTGAGAAAAAGCTAAGAACTAAGCTTTAGAGGGCTGAGAGAAGTATCTAAGAGAACTCCTCAAACTTTGATCTCTTGTCTCATGTCATGGTGGCTAAGGACGTTCTTAGGAAACATCAATAGGTTAAAATTCGAGGGGCTAAAATTCTAGATCTAGAGCCCATTGGCTCCAATTCGGAGATCGGGGTTCTAAATTTTTTTTCAATCTCCTTAAACATAAGCATTGCAAAGAATCCATTAGTAAGCTCTCTATTGATAATCAAGATATTTTTGATCTTGAGATTATCACTCAAGTTTTTGTCGATTACTATAAGACCCTTTTCACCTCTAAGGATTCTAAGGAAGCTAAAGATAACAGGAACAAGTGTAAAATGTTGACTCCTATTAAGTTGGATGTTAATGATGTCTCATGTTTATCTAAATCTATCTCTCTTGAGGAGATTGAGTTTGCTATCAAGGCTCTCAGTAATGACAAGGCCCCTGGCCTAGATGGGTTTTGTATTGAGTTCTACAAAGCCAACATAAGTTGGATAAATAAAGATCTTCATGACATTTATGTTGAAGCTATATCCAATGGTACTTTGGGTCCTAAAATTAATAGAGGCATTATTAAACTCCTCCCTAAGGATGGTGATAAGGCTCTCATAAAAAATTGGAGGTCTATTACTCTTCTCAATGTCTCGTATAAGATTCTCGCCAAAGTCCTGTCTCTCAGGTTAGTTGATATTCTCCCTAAATTTATTTGTGACACCTAGATAGACTTCATCAAGGGTAGGTACATCCTTGAGAACCTTATTACTAGCTGGGAAGCCATGGAATGGGCTAAATGTTCTCACCAGGATTCTGCCATGCTTCTTCTTGATTTTGAAAAAGCGTACGATAGGATTGAATGGAAGTTCATTATTATGATGTTGGAAGCATTTGGATTCCCCCCATATTTTTGTAATGTTGTCCAAGCTATTCTTAAAGATGCCTCTGCTTAGGTTGAGGTTAATGGTTCCCTATTGACCCCCTTCCATCTTGATCGCTCCATTAGGCAAGGTTGTCTATTAGCCCCTGCCCTGTTTGTCATTGCTTCAGAAGCTCTTTTCTATATTCTCAGGGATAACTCTATCCCTTGAGGTTAGAGGTTTGTATCTCCCTAATGATGATGAGCTTATTAATTGTTAGTTTACTGATGACACCGCCCTATTTTTTGAACTTTCTGAAAATAATTTTAAGATCCTTCAAGGAAAGCTTTGATTATTCTGCTCTATTTTTGGTGCTCGCATCTCCCAATCTAAATCCATCTATCTAGGCTAGCATGACCAACCTCCTAACTGGTTTTCCCTTTATAGTTTCCAATGGGATGGTCCCAATAAGATTGTTAAGTACCTATGCATCCCTTTTTCTATTGAACCTGCTCTTAAGGACATGTGGTCTTGGATTAAGGATACAATACACAAGAAGCTTAATAAATGGCATAATAGAGCCCTCCCTCTAGCTGGTAGAATTCAAGTTTGTCAAAAGATTCTGTCTTCATATAGTATATATTACTCTTTTGCTTGGTTATTCAATGACTATCAAATTTTGGAAATCCAAAAGGCCATCAGACAACTTCTTTGGTCTGATGGTAAAGATAACAAAAAGTTGCATGTTGTTAAATGGGAGTGGTGCCATACCGACAAGGTCCTTGGGGGGTTAGGACTTAAGGACATCAAAATCCAAGGCATTGCCCTTTCCGCTAAATGGATCTTTCACTCGTTGGAGGGTAAAAGTGCTTGGAAGGTACTTATTAGACATAACATTGAAAGAGGTTGTCCTAAGAAATCTAGGTCCTGGAAGAACCTCCCTTTTTGTGATCTCCTTGTTGGATGCTTCCTAGTCATTGTCCAAGGCTCTGTGGTGTTCAAATATATTTGGAAGGCCTAGGACCATGGTTGGGAATTTATCACCAACAAGGATTTTTACAATAATAATATGCTCCATGGTGAAAGATCCATTTGGTGGAATCTCCACCTCAATGGCAAACCCCTAGCCCTGTCCCAGTATGCTCTTCCAGTTCTTGGGCCAAGAAAGGTTTAAATCAATTTTTTGATCTCTTTGAGGAAGATTGCCTCACTCCATGGGATGAGCTCAAAAGGAAGTATGACATCCCTGATTCGCAAAAGAAAACCTATAATATGATTATTCAAGCCTTTAAGGGTCTACCCATTTTTATTTTTTGTTGATTCTCATAGGCATCTTAAATGTAAATGGTCGGATGGAATTGTCATGGCTAACCTTAAAGCTAAGAATATTTATAGAATTATTGATCAGAATAAAGACATCATTGAGCATGTTAATAATGTTTGGTACTCTTCTTTTGAAGCTAGTGTTTGGAAAAATTATTTTGATTACATATGGAAATCTCCTATTGAACCAAAAATTAAATGTTTTAAATGGCTTGTTATGCTGGATAGGCTTCCTATTAAAAGAGTTCATGCTAGTTCTAATATATGTAGCCTTTGCAAACTTCCTAATACTGGTAGAGACATTTTATTTGACTGTGTTTTTGCTAAAGATATTTGGAAAATGTTTGGAATTATTTATCCTATTAACATTACTATTATTGACATTGTTATTGGTCATATTTCTAGTCTTCATAAGGATTCAAATATTTTTTGGAATATGTTTTCCTCTAACATCCTCTGGCAGATCTAGAAATGCACGAACAAGGAGAGGTACCAAGGTAAGCTGAGGGTTCTTACTGAGTTTTTTTGGAAACTCACACATTTTAAAATTTTCTTGCAAGTTCAAGCCACTATGTTGATTGAGAAAGACAAGTTGAAGAGATTCCTCAAAGATGGTCATGTTACCTTCCTTTACTATGATTTGAAACATGGATATCAATGGAGAAGAACATTGGATGACCTGCATGCTTTTTATTAGGTGTGTAAAAGACTGAACAGGGAGATTAGAACGAATGTTAATGCCAGAAAAGAAGAGCTACTCATATTAACCCAAATTCAAGAGCACAAAAACATTGTTTGGATGGAGGATCCGCTCAGCTGGATGTTCATTTTGATTTTTTACATTAGTTGGTTGTTCCTCATGTTTTGATGTCATTGTATAGTTGATTCTTTGTTGTCAGATGGAGGCTAGGCCTCCTTGTTGATACTCTGTAAATTCTCTGGCTCTCTTATTTTTTGATCCTCTTATATTTAATAGAAAAAAATGAGTTGTATTACATTTACCAAGGATTAGGTAAGTTATAAGATTATCTACTAAACTTAATTTTAAAGCAGTAAATTTTCCTTTTAAATTTTTGATAACAAAAGACCATTTTTTAAAACTAAAAAGTCAAAAAAATCAACATTTTTTCATAACCACGAGATACATATAATCAACAAATTATTTACAAACAAATGAGAACAAAGGAAAAGGTTTACCAAGTTTCAAATAAAAAAATGTTGCGTTAACATAATTGGTGTCCTCTTGCCTATTGGTTAGTGGTTGCTGGTAGATGGTTGTTGGTAGGATACTTTTAAGTCTTTAGTTATTTTTGTTTCATTTCTATCAGGGTAAGGGCTTATGAACCTATTTCTATTGTCTTTAAACTTATGTTAATTTTTTTAATGGGTTTTTATCTTTTCCCTCTATACTTAATCATAGTTGAATTGTAGCATATACTATAAGTAATATTTAGATTATAAATATTTATAAATTTAACAATTGTCAAATAGTTGCTAGCATGCTTAAGAATATGAAATATATAAAAATATTTAATAATTTTTCAAAATTAGATACTTGATTAATGAAATATATAGAGAAAATGTCTCATAAATTAAAAATTATTTTTAGCTATAAATATTATTCTATAAAATAATATTGTTTTTCAAATATTTAAACATGTATATACATGGTTTTTACAAAAAAAAATTCTAAATTGAAAAATCAAACTTTCAATTAATATTAAAATATTAATCAAGTATTACTTAAATTATATTAAATATCATCACTACAATTTATTCTTTTTTAATTACTAAATTTTAATCTTTAATAGTGCACTTAATTAAACTATTGTAACTTATGGCAAATACAAGCCACTATGTGGCACTTGTTACAATCTCGAAAACAATGTGTGACCATTTCAAAAACTATCAAATAGCAAGATGAACAAATTAAAAATTTTCCTATATCTCAATAGTCCTTAAAAAATTCTCACTACTTGGATATCGATAAACAACTATCAATACATAATAACTTCATTAATAAAATTTTAAGTGTATATTTTAATTTCATTAAATTTATTAAATAGATAATTAGATAAACAAGAAATAAATAATTATTAAAACATATACATTAACAATACTTCCCACGTACTTTTAGGGTACCAATGAACTTGTTGATGTGAGGTGGATACAATGAGTGAAATTATTGATAACACAAAAGAGGTAAAAAGAGAAAGACATTTAATGTACAAGGCCTTAATTAGTTAAGCCTCACAAGAACAATATTTTTTTAATTACCAACCTACAAATTAAAAAGTGTTATCTTGTTACAGCAAGGGCCACATAATATGGATAGTAAAGTAATGTTGTAATTTATGGTTGCTCTTCTCTGAAGTCAATCAAGGGAGGAAACCTAGTATTGTGCATTTAAATTCATTAAGCTAGTTTAAATTCTATTATTGATTTGGTTTAGTGTGTATTTTCTTTTTCATTTTGTAATTGATTTGGTTTAGTATGTTTTTTTTTTTCATTTTATTATTGATTTGTTTTTGTATGTATTAACTTATGTTTTGAAATAATTTTGAATATTTATAATGTGAAAAACCATGCTTGTCCAAAAATTATCATATTTAAATTCTTAATTACTCATCTAATTTGAATTTAAAATATTTTCTTATCAATTTCATTTGGTGAACCTCTATTGTTTTAGAGATTTATCATGTCCACCTACGTAAATACAACAAAAGAGCAAGTGGTGGCAAATTTCAGCCCACTTAAAAATAAGATTTGTTAATAACAAGTGGTGGCAAATTTAGGTATTTTAAAATGGGAAATGAATGCAACATGTATCTTGCAATATATAAATTTTGTAGAAACAAGAGAGATATTCTCCATGGATTGAGTTTGGTTAGCCTTTTGTCTATCCAAAAAAATAATTATTAGCCACATACACTATTTTTCCTACCTCCAAAAAAATCCAAATTGTACTCATGAGAAATGGTGCTTAGCATGAATTTTAATTTTTAAGAATTATTTACTTTTATTTATCTTTTAATTTAAAACATCATTTCATATATATTTTTCTATCAGCTTAATCCTTGCACCCTTCAAAGGTGCAAGTGCTAGTTCTCTTTCTTGTTTAGTTCCAATGTTTTTCCATTCGAAGTCAACTGTCATGGCCATTCATTTTCCTTGTTATGTTAGTGTAGGTAAGATCATGGAGGAATTTGTTTTGACCATCCTCTGTTTGTGCCCTATTGATCGTCCATCATAGGAGATTCTTGTGAGCGTTGTTCAACAATTGTCTTCTTTTTCGATTATGTCAAACTACTCCTCTTCTTGATCCCACCAGAGTCACTATAGGAAGGGACCATTGCTATCAATTCCAATGTCATCTTAATTTTGGTCATGGTTGTGAGCCTACCTTATTATACTCATGCTTCTGGCTAAGATTGTGTGTGAATTTATTAGCAAATCAACATTTTGGATCATACTCAATGATCTATCACTAGGGTGAGAGAGCTAAGAATTTTGGATCATACTCAATGATCTATCATCAAAATAAGAGAGATAAGAAATGATTCTTAGATCTTTCATCCTAATGATAGATCATTGAGTATGATCCAAAATATTTATGCTAATAAATTTACACAAAATCTTACTCAGAAACATGAATATACTAGTAGTTGCACGTTTATGTACGTGCAACAATTAGTTGATAGAAAATACTTTGAATTCTATTATCAGTAATATAATACTTTAATTTAAATTGAAAAACACTTATTTAATTTCATTTTATAGAGAAATTTTAATCTATTAAATAATTATAATAAATTATTTTATTATAAAATTAATATACAATTTATGATGTTTTAAATTCATTGATTTTAGAAACAATCTCTTTTTTTTTTTTATGTAAGAGTTAATACATTCTCCTTTTTAGTTTAGAAATTTAAAAAGGACCAAATAAACGCAAAATATGTTTTTCAATTTGATTCAAACAATTTAAAACAACTTAACTAAAAATATAAAATGAAATAATAACTTAATTTTAAAAATAAAATATTAAATTAAATATAATGTAAAAGTCATTTTGGCTTTATCGATAACAATTAAATATAATCAATAAGCAATTTCATCTCTTAAAGAATTTTTTCCACAATTCATTTTGGAAGATAAATATTATGTTATTAGTGGAAAGGTTAATTGTCAAATAAATGACATCAACTACAATTCCTTTTAATGAAAAAGACATGCTAATAAGCCCATGCTATGTTCATCGAAAGCTTTCTATTTGTGCTCTTCTTTCTTCTAACTAGATAGATGGAATCTCACACTCCATGTAAGGGGTGGATGATTCACATAAGGGGAAGGGCTACTCCTAGGCATAAGAAAAGCTTCTTAGGGAGTTGTCCAAAGCACGACTGATTTCTATTGCGAAGTTGCCTCATCCCAAAAGCTAATATGGGTGAATAAAAGTAACCCAACTATTCAAAGACGAACATTCTACAATGATTGATTTTTTTCACAAGGCAAAGTGTCATGGTAGAGAAATCCAAGGAGGCACACAAAAATATTCAGCAAGTAGGGTGTTTAGGAGGAGTGTAGAGTAGATTGAAGAGAGTAGTGTAGTGTTAGTAGAAGTGGTGAGTAATACAAAGTGACTTGGAGTCACCATTTAGGGAGGGGGCTTGGGTCTTATCCATGTAAGTGAATCAGACTCAATCTGATCCAGGGTTGCCTCAATGAGTTCCAATGACACAAGGTGTTGGGGGTGTATAATCTATGTGAAGAACTATAGCTAGGTAGGTGGGGTGCATGAGCTATATCTCGATGTTCAAATAGTGGATACATATCTAGGGGTAGCAACTTGGATAGAGTGCTTGGGAGGTACTCGAGTAATGATAAAATACATAGTTGAGATTGATGTAGACCGGGCTAGGGGCCATTTTTTGAAATTAATAAAGCTACTTAGTTGCCCCAAAATATTGTGTTTAGAATTGTGTTGAATCATTCTGGTGTGAAAGTTTATATTGAGTTTGTGTTGACTAGGGTGTGTGCAGGTAATGAGCTTGGAACATTGGAGATAGGCATTGTCTAGGATTTTCCTAAATTGGGGGGATCACTGGTGTCATGAGGGGTCAAAACGTAGCCCCATGATACTGTATAAAATAAAGGAGATCATGAGTACCTCGACTCAATAATGGGATGTATCTATCATAGTACACACACTTAGTGGTCATTTTTATCTTAGGAAAATAGTTGTCACTATGCTAATATTTTTTGTTATTACCGACATCGTCAGTGTTATGATGTCTTACTCACTGAATATAATTTCTTTTCTCCATTATACCTCCATCGTAGTATCTTTATATTTATTGGCCTTTTCATTTTAATGAAGTATTTTTCCACATGATATAATTCAACTCTTTTATAATAGTTTCTTTATAATATCTCATAGTCTGCCTTGTTGTATTCATATTAATAATTATTCTCAACTCTGTATTCTCTATTGTCAATGTACAAATATTTTTTGGCACTTCTTAGGACTCAAAATTAGTACATTTTTTCCTTAAGGTCTCACAACACTCCAAAATAACCTTAAACAATTGTAAAACATTTATATGAAATTGCTTCCATGAAAAAAAAAAAAAACATTGAGGTCTTCTTTAGATGGCTTAGTTAACGAAGAATGACAAAAAAAAACTATAAATATGTATTAACTCTCATATTTTACCACTTTATCCCAAGGAATGATCATTTTTCTAATCCAAAGTCATATGGAAAGGGTTTTAAGCAATAACCCCGAAATTTTTTTTGGTATAGTAAAAAAAGACTAACACCACTACTAAAATGTTGGGAAAGAAGATAATAAAATGCTCACCCCTAGGCATGGAGAAGATACCAAAAGATATGCCTCATTTGGTAATGAGAAATTTCAGCTACAAAGGCCTTATACTTCTCTTTCTCAAATGGAAGGTCCCTTAATAGATTAAAGATGTAAGATGGAGGGTAAATGGTAAAATGCAGATATGCTAAATTTGTAGAACAACTTTCATACTTAGCATTGGATTTTTTATACAAATGTGGACATGCATGTAAAATTATTAAAAAATCTCCATGTTAAAGATGATAACATGTTGAAGCTCAATCAATAAAACATGTTGATGAACATGCAAACACAAATATTGTGCAAACACCGACGTGCAATAAATCTCACTCATAAATAAATACAGAGTAGAAGGGCAAATGGAAAACATTGCAACCTGAAAAGATTGAAGGGAATAACCCAAATCTGTTACAGAGAATCAAATGCAAATAGAAAGCTAAAAATATGGAATTATTTTATTTCTATAATTTATGTGATCTTTGAAAGAAATAAATGGAAATATAGGCAATTAGAATATAATTCTAAATAATCAAAAATAAATTTTAATAGTTTAGGCTGCCAATTTTCTAGCAAGAAATTGTTAAATTAGAGAGCAAAACTCCCACATTTAATTCACTGAATTATAGAAACATGAAAAGACCATTTGTATCAATAAGAAGAAACACTCTTTTCAATTAGAACTTAATCCCTCATAGTGGTTCCTTATCGGTGTTGTATTTTTTGATGAATAGTTCCTTCTCTATTAATTAAGTATTAAAGTTACATAATCACAAACTGGGGTCAAGGGATACAATATCACTGTGTGAGAGTCCTGATGTTAGAGAAAGAAACACTCAAAGATATTCATCAAGAAAACATAAAAGAAACTGTTAGGTGACTAAAGAAGTTCCATCTAAGGGAGGAGGACCTTGTCAATCATTAAATCCCCATGCATCAGTGGGTTTAGAGGGTGGCTTAGGAGGAGCTCACCCATCATCACAAACATCTACAGGATGTCTTTTTTCCTCACCCTCCACCCTGGATGGAAAAAATTCTAGGTCCATGTAGGGGAATGATCACTTGGGGTCAGCAACAGGCCAACTAGGAACAATAGGAAGAGTAGGAGGAGCAATCAGTGACCAAGCTAAGCCCTACCCCAGAGAAGTAGAGCTACGACTGTGAACATCCCATCCACTAAGAGAGTGGTGAGTAGCCTAGGAATGCAGTGTTTGGAAGCCAAAGGAAGAGGAAATATGCCTCTTGGGGTGACCACGCAACAAAGTCTAGTCTATTGAAGTGGAATCTAGTGGCACCCAAGAAATCATACATGGTGTATTGCCCCAATGATTAAGAAGCTCCTACAAGTGGGCCACCTCTAGAGCCACTTTGTTGGCCTATACTTGAATTTTTAGCATTACATTATTACATATGCAAACCTTAGTATACATAGAAATATTTATATCCAAGCAATTGTGTGTAAAAAGCACAACATTCCTATCTTTCCAAAGAGAAAAAAGAATCTCCAGCCTAAAAGCATGCCAAATCTAGAAGAATTCAAATGGGATTTTGGTTGAGTCCTTGAGAAAAGCCATATGCCAATAAAATAGTTCTTGCTTAAAAGTCTTGAAAAAATGATAGATCTAGAGCTAGTATCATTGAGCTCTAAGACAAAACCAAAAGATATGCAAGAAAGTCTAAGGTTGCCCACAAAAGGGATAGCATGGGTTAGGAATCCCCAAGAGACTGAGTCGAGGACCTAGGGCCACACCCTGGAAGAGAACACACCAAGAAAAGTGTGCAATCTTTGGCTCAGTAATAGGTTTCTAGATAGTGTTAAATATGTATCTCTAATTCTATTGTGTGGATTGGAGCTACTAGTGCTGGTTGAGAGACTCAACCATCCATGAGTTAGGCACCAACCATAGGTAGCCCATTTTTGGCTTGTAATTAACAAGATGAGTATATAGATACCACTTCTAGTCCTTCCCTTAAGGCTTGGCTAGTTGAATGCCTAGCTTAAAAAGCAAGTAAGGAGGTAGAGTAGAGACCAGAATGTCAAAAGTTTGTCAATTTGGATGAGTCAGGTGATACTAGGCCTGCATATCTTCCCACAATCTCAGATTCATGGAGACTCTAGAAAAAAAATCTTTCAGTGTCTTGATAGAATGTTTGAAAAAATGCAGCACACTAGCACCTTGAATCTTGACAAGTGACACACCCTCAATAGAAAAAAGGGTGACCATCACAAATTGTGTTGATTAAAGGAAAGACCATCTTTGAAACCATTACCAAACCAAAAAATCCACAACTTGATAGCCTCTCATGCTCGCTATATTCTCTTAACAAAAAGGGAGCCTTGGATATGAATAGGCTTAGAGGTGATGAGAACTATTTGAAAACTTACCCCCTTCCAAGCCGACATGTTGAGAGGAAAACTAGAGGAAATGTAGTGCCTAAGAAGAATCATCCAGGTCTCATCTCTAGAAAGAGCTATGATGAGCCACTTAACACACAAACAAATACCTTGTTTTGGAATGGAAATAAGGCCAAGACTACTAAATTCCTTGGACAAGCAACAATATTCCCAAGTTACTCTGTGGAAGCCATGATGCTCAGAATCTGAAGCCAAGAGGAAATCTTTAAGAAGCTTCTCCAATTTGGAATAAGATGTTTTGGATGGAGCCTAATAGGATGAATAATACACATGATCAAACATAACAAATTAAAGACAAAATTAGATAAATGAGGGAAATAATAGACTTTTTCAAATCAATTACAATGCCATGTCATTTGAGTGGTTAATTAATTAATCACCTATACCCTTGATCAAATTCAAAAATACCAAAATCAATTTTAATAGGAAATCCAATTCATAAAATCAATAAAACAAAATAAAAAGGAAAACAATAAAGATGAAAATCTGGAAGGAAATACAACATTTAATAAATCAACTAAATCATTTATCTTCTCAAAAGTGAAATCCACCTTTTTGGAATTTAAAAGAATTGAAAATCCCTATTTATCCTCGCAAACCAAGTTTGTTGGACTATTCCTCTTGGGGCTTTGTGAGATATTTTCAGTTTCACTCTTACCCCCAGTGAAAGGTAAAACCTAGATCTTTACCCCAAATCCCTTCTAAAATCCTATAAATAGAAAGGAAAATCAAGAGAAAAAGGACCCAAGTTTTATGCATCCTTACTTTAGGGATATTAGAGCTATCATTTTGATCATCTATTTTAGCATCATTGTTATGGATATTTTAACATCATTTTTAGTTCATTTTAGTGTTATTTAGTATTATTTAGCAATTTTTATTCTCATGCATACACATATCTTAGAATTTTTATGTTCTTATCTTCATATAACTTGCATTTCATATATATCTCATATAGACTTCCATAGATCTGCACTAATAGCATAATTCCATTCTAGAACTATCACTAAGATGCTCGTCTAAGAGCAATTTAGGTGTTGTAGTTAGGGAAACAAGAGATGTTTATAGATGCATTATTTAGTAGTTATTTCTTGGGTCTACCTTAGTTCATTGTTATTCTGATTAAACTCTACACTAAGGTTTCATGAATATGTGATTCCACCATGTACAAATTGGCACCCACCATGGGGCCTTCAATTTAAAGCCTCATTCCTATTTAACGTTTCATTCTAATATTTGAATCTCTTTGTATATTTGTGTGTTAATCTTATTTCTTGTGTAGATCTTGTTAGAAACAATAGTCCACCAAGATAATTGAGATGAGGGGGGGTGTATCAGTTATCTAACAATTAAAACATATATCTTTAAGCAAACTTAACCATTCAACCAAAGTAAATAACAACCATAATAAGGTGCACATAGAAAATTGCACTAGATATTTTAACTAGGGAAACCCTTGATCAGATGGAAAACCCCGATGGGAATGGTGCCCACATGATGATGTACTAATATAAATATTCCTTGTTAGAGGATGAACCCTGTTAGGAGTCTATTACAACATTTAGTACAATAAGTCCCTATTAGGAGACTTTGAATCCTTGTTAGGAGATGCCAACCCTGTTAGGAATTGTTGCACAATCTATGCAAGAAGAGCCCACTACCCAAACATGAACTTTCAACTACAGGAAGAGCTCACTACTCGAACATGCAATTTATTGTTATGTTCTTCTTTTCTTTGTTCTGTTGACCAAACCAATCACTGTTAGACTTGAAGACCAGGTCACAAACCTGAAATCCAAATATCAAACCTTGAATCACTCAGCAAAACCTTAGCAATGAAGTTTCCTTCACTTCTACACTACTCTGCTCAACTTTGCATTCCGCTCTCTCTATTGCTTACAATTACTTCTCTTCAATCATCCAAACTTCCATACACATATTTCATGATAAAGGAAAATGTCCTTCATTTATATTGATTCCATAAAACAATTCCCTGAGTTGGCTGTTAGACCTTCCCAATTAATTATTATAGGACCACATTAAGAACACATTACACTTAGCGATAACATTAATCTTCCATCTTGCAACTTGAATAAATTTTTTTACATGTGATATCATGATGAGAAAACTTAACCACATCATCATCAACATTTTCTCTACACATCCTCAATCTCGATTCTTAGAATAACAAATCTGCTAAGAGATATAATAAGTTTACCAGAACATGCTTTTGTAAACTCTATCTCAGAACAGACATCACCAAAACTTACATAACTTCTTCCAAACTTATCATTTCTTCTTCCAACATTAACTACATATACTAGATACTTAGAAGTATCTCCCATAACTTTGGATAGTGTCAATACTCAACTAGTCATTTGTAACAATTTGATCTTTCTGTTGTTCTTTTGTCAGATACCACAAAAAACTGATATGTTGACATCAATAACAAACTCAGTCATGAATGCAATTTATCATCATAGTAACATATCTATAATACTCCCCCATAGGAATACCATCAACATTCATGCTTGCAACCAATCTTCCAACAATCTCCCCCTTTGGCATTGATGGCAACATAGATGAAAAACATGCAGTTCCAAGAATACCAACAAAAGATTGTTTATCCTTCTTTTCAAATCCTCTTCATCAATCATTCTTCTTCATTGATATACCTTGATGTGCTCTGTCAAACTATCTTTCCATGCTATACTTCTTCTTCATGATCTTCTCCTCATGATGCTAAACTTCTCCCCCATGATGTTTTTCCTCATGATGTTTTTCATGCTGATCTTCTCCCCCATTGACATCGATGTCAAAGGTTTCAGCAAACAACATCTCTGCATCAAACTCTACAACAACTGATTCTTACTAGCTCAAGTGTCCAAAGACACTGTTTCAAAAAAAACATCAATGAGAATCCTAGATGACTCTGTCCATCACAGATAATCCCCCATAAAGGAAGCATTGGCATTCAATCTAGACAAACAATGGTGCTCTATACACTAGATTGATGCATCCTTGCATATTCTACTCTGATGTGGGGAGGGGCATAACCCCTAGCATACCTCACAAATACTCAAAAGCCTCTTTGGGAAGAGGCTTAGTGAATATATCTACAATATGCTCTTTAGTGCTTACATACTCCAATCTGATTTCCTTTTCTACAACTTTCTCCCTCAACATGTGATATTTAATAAAAATGTGTTTAGTCTTCAAATGTAACATTGGATTCTTAGACATATTTATTGTGCTTGTATTTTCACAATGTATGACAACAGGCTTACTGATTTCTATCATTATATTCTTCAGCATCTGCTTCATCCAAACAACTTGATTGCAATTATTTGTTGTTGCAACATATTTTGCTACTACTATACTTTGATATATACAATCCTGCTTCTTGCTCAACTAGGAAACCAATCTTTCTCCAAGAAAGAAAGCTCCACCACTGGTGCTCTTTCTATCATCCATACTACCTTCCCAATCAACATCAGTATAAGCACTTAGAGTAAAATCATTAGATCTATCATACCATAATCTGAACTCTAATGTTCCTTTTAGATATCTAAATATCCTTTTGATAGTTGCATAATGTGCTTCTCTAGGATCTGCCTTGAATCATGCAACAATTCTAATTGCATTTGCTATATCCAGCCTTGTGTGAGTTAGATATTGCAAACTTTTGATCATAGGTCGATACTTCTTCTACTCAACAGTAGGTGTCTCATCTTTTGTGGATAACTTGTGTCTAGTTACTATAGGTATTCCAATGGGTTTAGATGTTTCCAAACCAAACCTTTTTAGTAAATCCTTCAAGTACTTAGTCTAAGAAATAAAGATTCCTTCTTTATTCTGTACAATCTACAATTCTAGAAAATATTTTCTTTCTCCTATCATACTCATTTCAAATTCTGCCTTCATTTCTTCTACAAACTTTTTACTTTCCTCATCATTTCCTCCAAATATGGTATCATCACCAAATATTACCAAAATCATCAAACCTTGATCAATTTCTTTCCGATATAGATTACTATTTGCCATACCTTTGCTATATCCAAGCTTTTTCAAATGATGGTCCAACCTTGCATACTAGGTTCTTGGTGCTTGCTTCAAGCCATATAATACTTTCTTTAATTTGCATACTATGCCCTTGTCATCTGTTAAAGGACATCCTTTAGGTTGTTCAATGTATACCTTTTCTTCAAGTTATTCATTTAGAAATGCTAACTTGACATCCATCTTATATACTTTGAATTTCTTTTGTGCTGCATAGGCTAAGAATAACCTTACTACTATTCTAGCCACTGGAGCATAGGTCTCATCATAGTCTATTCCTTCTTGCTATGAGTAACCTTTACAATACCAATCTTTCCTTGTTCCTTACAACTTCTCCTTGCTCATTCACCTTGTTCCTGAATACCCATTTAGTTCCTATCACATTCTTGTCTGCTAGTTTAGGGACCAATTCCCATGTCTCATTCTTTACTATCTGATCCAATTCCTCTTTCATAGCTTATTTGTAGAAATCGTCTTTACATGCTTCATTTGCATTCTTTAGTTCAGCTTGAGATATCAAGCATAGTTCTTCATTGACTCTACTTCTTGTCGTCGCACCTTTATCTCTACTTCTAATGATCTGCTCAAGTGGATGATTCTTTGTCATATTCTTACCTAAAGTAGGAGTTGCTAACTCAACTCTTAGCTTTGCTGAAGGTTCTGAGCTTTGTTCCTACCTTGGCTTTCCTTCATTCTGCAAAACATTGTTAGTCTCAAGGAATACTTCATCATTTTTTGGCTTAGTAACAAGATCATCATTTGAATTGTAATCAACTATTCTCTCTTGTATCCTAAATTTCTCATCAATTCTCATATTTTCACTTTCCATCATAGTCTTAGTTCTTAGATTATAGCATCTATAAGCCTTTCTTTTCAATGAATAACCAAGAAATATACCTTCATCACTTCTAGCATCAAACTTTCCAATATCATCATCTCTTTTGATATAACAATTACTACCAAAAATTCTAAAATACTTAACTGTAGGTGAGTGACCAAACCATAATTCATAAGGAGTCTTGTTTATGCCTTTCCTGACTTGCACTCTATTCATAGTGTAGGCTGCTATATTCATAGATTTTCTCCAAAACATCTTGGATACATCATTCTCAGCTAACATAGCTCTTGCAGCTTCTATTACTAACCTATTCCTTCTCTCTTTAATGTCATTCTATTTAGGAGTTCTTGGAGTTGATAACTGTCTTTTGATTCCATTTTCTTCACAAAACATGTTAAAATCATTTGAATTAAATTCTCCTCCTCTATCTAATCTTAAACATTTAATCTTCATACCAGATTCATTCTCAACTCTATTCTTGAATATTTTAAACTTATCAAATGCCTCAAATTTTTCTTTAAGAAATGAAACCCACATCATTCTAGAAAAGTCATCAACTACAATCATAAAATACCTTTCACCATAGAATCCTTTAGTCTTTATAGGTCCATTGAGATTTGTGTGTACAATCTCCAATTTTTTTGTAGTAGTAAACTTCTTGCAGGGAAAAGAAGTTTTGTTATGCTTTGCCTAAACACACTCCTTGAAAATTGTGTTAGTAGGCTTTACAATCTTAGGAAAATCTCTAATAGAAAGCATACTACTAGTCTTCACAATACTTTCAAAGTTTATATGACAAAATCTCTTATGCCATAACCAACTGTCATCTAATTTTGTAACCAAACATGTCATTTTAGTAGGATTCAACTGAAATACATTACCTCTAGATCTAGTTCCTATTCCAATTACATTTCCATCTTTGTCTCTGATCATACATGCCTTATCTGTGAACTACAAATGATAAGCTTTTTCCACTAGTTGTCCAACACTCAAAATATTGTGCTTGAAACCATCAAGAAAATATACATCCTTAGTTTTGGTTTTACCATCAAGAGTTATAAATCCAATATCTTTAACTTGGCATGCTACATTATTTCCAACTCTAACAATGCATCCATCCTAACTTTTGAAGTCAACAAACTTGTTCATATCACCAGTCATATGATGTGAACAACCATTGTGAATTATCCAATTAGATTTCTTTTCAACTTGTGCCACCAAGGATACTTTCTCTGAACTTTCTTCTTTAATTGCTACAAATCCTATCTCATCATCACTAGCACTTACTGCTTGTTCATCATAATTATTTCCTTCATTTGCATACAAACACTCTCTATCTCTTCTAGGTTTGAAGTTTCCTTTATACTTCTTCTCTCTTTTAGGACACTTAGATGCATAATGACCATATTCATTAGAATTCCAACATTTGAATATTTTCTTACCATCTTTTTCTCTTCTTACCAGAAGGGCTACTCGTTCTTCAATCTTTATGTCCTCATCCGATCTACTAATGCTAGCAAAATCTCCTCTAGCACTTGTGCTCCTTGATAAACTAGGTCAAATGTTCAAGACACTGAAAGTTGTTTCAGTTCTAGTCAATTCTTCAGACTGTCTAAGCTCCTTCTCAACTACTTCAAGTCTTCCAAGAAATGTCTCCTTTGTGAAGTCTTTCACACAAGAAATCAACAATTGTATCATTTGAACTGCTGACTTAAATAGTGTGTTAAAGTCTTCAATATCTTCCATATGACCTCATCATCTTCTTTGGTTCCTCCTTGAGATTTAATACCTATAGTAATTTCTAATATTCTTCCTATATATATTCTCATAGATTCATCTTCCATCATTTTAGCATCTTGAAATGTACAAATCCAACTTTGTAGCCTCAACTTCATAGAATGTGCATCACCTTCAAAACTATTTTCCAAAGCTTTCCAAATCAAATGTGAAGTAGCAAGTGATTTTACCTGATTGTATTCAATTTTAGGAAGTGTATTCAATAGTGCTTCTCATAGTTCTCATGTCACACATAAAAAAATCTCTTTCATCCTTGGCACAATTCTCCAAATCCTTTTCAGCAATGACTGTCTTTGCTAATTTTGTTAAGATCCAATAACCCATACCCATACACAACATATGTGTCTTCATTTTTTCTTTCTAGTTTTTATAGTTTGTTGCATCGAACTTTGGACTATCCTTCTTGAACATTCTTTCCATGGATCTCCTAAAGTTGTTAAACTTTATCTTCAAGGACCTGATGCTCTGATACCAATTGTTAGAAACAATAGTCCACCAAGATAATTGAGAGGGGGGGTGGGGGGGTGAATCAGTTATCCAAAAATTAAAACATATATCTTCTTTAACCAAACTTAACCATTCAACCAAAGTAAACAACAACCATAATAAGATGCGCATAGAAAATTACACTAGATATGTTAACTAGGGAAACCCTTGATCAGAGGGAAAACCTTGGTGGGAATGATGCCCACAAGATGATGTACTAATATAAATATTCCTTGTTAAAGGATGGACCTTGTCAGGAGTCTATTACAAAATTTAGTACAATGAGTCCCTATTAGGAGACATTGAATCCATGTTAGGAGATTCCAACCCTATTAGGAGTTGTAGTACAATGTATGCAAGAAGAGCCCACTACCCAAACATGTAATTTCAAATACAAGAAGAGCTCACTGCTTAAACATGAAATTTACTATTATGTTCTTCTTTCCTTTGTTCTATTAACCAAACCAATCACTATTAGACCTTTCAGACTATGTCACAAACCTTGGATCCAAATATCAATCCTTAGATCACTCAGCAAAACCTCGGCAATGAAGTTTCCTTCACTTCCACACTGCTCTGCTCAACTTTGCATTTTGCTCTCTTTGCTGCTTACAATTACTTCTCTTCGATCGTCCATGCTTCCATACACATCTTTCATGGTAAAGGAAAATTTCCTTCCTTTATACCGGGTCCATAAAAAAACTCCCTAAGTTGGTTGTTAGACCTTCCTAATTAAGTATTATAGGACCACATTAAGAATACATTACACTTAGTGATAACATTAATCTTTCATCTTGCAACTTTAATAACTTTCCATACACACGATATCATGACAAGCGAGCTTAACCGTGTCATCATCAACATGTCTTCTACACATCCTCAATCTCAATTCTTAGAATAACAAATCTGCTAAGAGATATAACAAGTTTACTAGAACATGCTTTTGTAAACTCTATCTCAGAACAGACATCACCAAAACTTACATAACTTCTTCCAAACCTATTATTTCTTCTTTCGACATTAACTGCATATACTAGATGCTTAGAAGTATCTCCTATAGTTTTGGATAGTGTTAATAGTCAACTAGCCATCCATACTAACTTTATCTTTCTGTTGTTCTTCTATAAGATAGCACAGAAAATTGCTATGTTGACATCAATGACAAACTCAGTCATGAATGTAACATATCATCATAGTAACATATCTACAATACTCCCCCATAAGAATATCATCAACATTCATGGTTGCAACCAATCTTCCAATAGATTTGATTTATTGCAAGCTTATATTAGTAGAATTCTAGCAAATAAATGACTACATGACTAGAACTTTTAGTCACAAGACTAAAAGATTTAGTCATGTGACCAAAAGTGATCAAATTCTAGTAATGTCTTTTAATTTCTAAGAATAAGTGACTAAATAAATGACTAAATAACTGATCACTAATAATTAGTCACCCAAATAAATGACTAAATGAATGATCAATGATTCTTTTATCGTATTAATACATTCTTTAGCTTCTTTTTTATAACTCTTATTGGTTACTAATGCAATTTTTTTCCTATCAATGTATGATTGTTAGTTAACTTCCCCAAATGTACACTCAACTAACATTGAGCTAGAAATGAACTCAAAATTACCCCAATTCGCACTCGAAATCTATCCATGAACTCCTCAAGTTTTATTTATACAATAAAAATCTAGGTGAGAATCATTTAACTATAATAAAACATCTCATCTCACTAAAAAAAATGGTCCATTCCTATCATTACATAATTTGTATAAATATTAATTTAAAATACATAAGGTAACATGAGAGTATTTTACACAAAGCTTGATTATCTTCCCCATAAGATTTTTCTTTCTAGGATGATATAATATGCACGATTTGTGTCAAAAATATTTTGACTTTCTCCTTGATTTTTCCAAGATACAAGCTTTATATTAGGGTATGGAATCTATTAATATATAATGGAAGGATATTTAATTAGATTTTTAAATCTCTCTCTCTCTCTCTCTCTCTCTCTCTCTCACACACACACACACACACACACACACACACACACACACACACACACACACATTGATGACATCATCCTATTAGTAATGGATCCTAATTATCCTCTTCCTAAGATTTTTCTTTCTAGAACCATAGAAAATGAACAATTTTCTAAAACTTGTTATGTTCTCCTTCATTGTGCCAAAATAAGAACTTTATAATAAGATATAGATAAAAATTCAATACTTGTCCCAAGGCTTATGTATGTAAAGAAAAAAACTAAGCTCATTGCATGTTTCATGATTTATACTAAAAGAATTGCAACAAAACACTTTTAAGACGCTAATTAAGCTTTAATTCTCAAGCAATTCTTTTTATTTATATTCAAAAAAATGAATTAATACAAAATTACATTTATTTAGCTAATTTCATATGAAGAACACAATTGTTAAGTAGAATTTATTTATTTATTTATAATTATGATAAGATCATTATATATATATATATATGTATGTATGTGAAATCACAAGAGAAACCACTATACAGGAAAATAATGCCTAATGAAGTGTAATGAAGTTGGATCTTCACATTATTTATCTATGACAAATAAAACTATATAAATAAATTTTAAATATAAATTAAAAGAGCTTCTTTTGCACTTAATTACTTATACATAAATCACATTTTACATTTATTTTGCATCATAGATAAAAAATAAGATATTAAATAAATATAAATTAATTTTTATTTTTTTTAAAAAAAAGATAAGAAATATGTTATTAATATTTATTATTAAATATTTTATTTTATGAATTTGACCTTTATTTCTGAATACTTATTTTTAAATATGTATTAATTTTTAAATAAATTTTTAAATATATTTATATCATGATAATCTATTCTTTATAATTATTAGTTTTGACTTAATTAAATTACATCAACAATTAATTTATTTTGATAACACATATTCCAAAATTTTATTTTAACTATTTGATTTTAAGATATTTTAAATTATATTAAGAAAAATATATGATTATTTCACAAATTTATATTATAAGTTTTCTATATTAAACAATTTTTTTATAAATAACTTTGCTTTTTGGTTTGGAACTTGCAAAATCACTTTCTATATCTAAGTTACATGTTGAAGGTGATTCATCCATTATTATTAATGCATGTATGAAATGTCATGTATATAATTGGTCCATATAGTATATATTACATCGAGTATGGTCTCTTCTTGATTCAATCTCTAAATGTTACATCATGCATACTTATAGAGAAGGCAATCTTTTAGCTAATTGTCTAGCTAATTTGGGTACTGATGGGATTTGTATTAACTCTTTACTTTCCCCACTTAACCTCCTTGATCTCCCCAACATGGTTAATATTATGAAAAAAAAAATGTTTAGAATAAGGTTGAGTCCTTCTCATATTTTATTTGATAGTAAATCATGACTTCTCTATGATTTCACATGTTTTTACTTTTATCAATCTCACTTGTTCTT